>CM041778.1:22723185-23059636 GCA_023374045.1 Limonium bicolor | reverse complement strand
GGTAAAGGCAAAGGTATTGTCGAGGACAATGCGGAGGGTAGCTCTTCTTCGGAGTCGTCTGACGCCCCCTCCCAAGAGGTTCCTCAGTCCGGAGCCAGGAGCAAGCATGCAGGCGACAGATCCTCTCCTCCACCGCGAGCTGATCCTTCGTTCTGCGGTCCTTCTTCAAAACTGGACTGGGGCTATCACCGGGGAAACCTAGTTCCTCGTCTTCCATACGTTCGAGGAATGGGGTACAAGACCCTCGGGTCTACTGCTACGGAGGTGGCAAAAAATGACAATGGCATCTTTGCCCCTGCTTCTCATCCAACTCCCCTAAAACAAAAACTCCGGATTAGGGAGGGTAGCTCTGATGCCATCGTCCGCTACTCTATTCCGAAGAGAGAGGCTTTTGACCGCCTCTGGAGTGCCTTAATTCAGGTTTGACTTCTTCATATACATTTACTTTGTATTACCTTTTTCTTTTGATTCTAACACCTTTGCTTTTTAGGCCATGGCGATGGCCCTATGCGTTGAGACCCAGTCTCAATACTCTTCCCAAGCTCTTCGCTCCCACGAGGCCCGAGCAGAGAAATATAAGAAAGTTGTCGACGAGGAGAAGGCCAAGGCTCGAGAAATCCTTAAACGAGCGCAGGCTTAATTTGAGGATGAAAAGGTCACCCTCCGGGAGGAACTCCAAGAAGCTGCATCCATCGACCGAGAGGATGCTATCAACAGGTTGCAGGCTGCTTTTGATGATTAGAAGCGGATATTGGAAGAGGAAGCTGAAGACGTTCGGAAGGTTGCTGAAGAGGTCCGGAGAACTACTGAGGATCTTCGGTCTTCCTTTGAATCAGAGTCGGAAAAAAAAGAACCAACTCTTGCAAGCAGCTGAGGCCAAACAGAATGACCGCAAAGCCAGCCTTGAAACGGAGAGGGAAAAGCTTGCACAGGCAACTTTTTGAATTAAAGAGCTTGAGGAAGAGCTGGAAGCACAGAAGAAAAAGGCTTCCGGTAACCTTCGTATCACCAAAAGCTTCCATTTTTCCTTCTCTTTTACATATTATGCTAATCCTTTGTAATTTATGCAGAAAATCCAAGTCCTTCGTTGGAAGCTGCCAGAAGTTCCGACTTTTGGCTTAAAAAGGTGTCTGCTCTTAAAGCTTCACTAATCACTTCGGAGTCAGGAGGGAACGATACCGGAGTCTTACCTTATCCTACGAGAGCCAGGTTGCGAAGTTAAAGGGGGTTCTCAAAGAGACGCGGTCGGAACTTCAAATGAAGGACCGTACTGTTTCAGGTCTCAAAGAGACACTCTCTTCTCAGTGCCGTAAATTCGCCGGGGAGAGCCAACGAGTTGTATCCGAGTTCTTCTCCGAGAAGCAACAATCCATGGACGAAGCTCTTTACGATAGCCTAGAATTCGAAGCTCTTGCTCGTTCCACCGGATATCACGAAGAGCTGGTGAGGTTCTCACGGCCCGTAGGGAACACATGCTTTGCCCCATCTTTTATGGGATCAGCCATTGTGCGAGCCCGTAGCGACGCTGCTCTTGTTCCGGTAGGCGAGAACAAGGAAGACTCCGGAGGAAGTACCTCAACCCCTAAGAAGCAGACGCAAGAATCCGAGAAGCTTGCGGAGGATCCTGCAGGGCCTGCATCATAAACTCTTTATTTTTTGTTACAATTATCATATATTTTGTACCAGAGTACTTTTGCTTTGTAAATCATATCCCCTTTTTTTAATGGAACGGTCAGATCTTTCGGGCATGACCGGAGCGACCGGTCTCCTGAAAGTCGGAGACTTTTGTTAACGAAGAATTTTTAAACTGCTTTTTATTTTTGCCAAGATTTCTTTCGGTAACCGTTTAGTTACACACTCTACCACTGTACACATGGTGAGATCATCGATTTAACACTCTACCGACTTCGAGACGGTGAGATCGTCGGTTTAACACTCTTTTGTCTTCAAGACATGAGATTGTCCGATGAAATACACTACCATCGTTGATGGTTAGATCGTCGGATACAAAACACTCTACCATCGCTGATGTTGAGATCGTCGACCATATTCTTTGTCTTTCTTTTCTTTTCTTAAAACTCTTTGTTCCCTATCTTTGAGTAAGAGAGAAATTGCCTTTGCAATGTTTTTGTTTTTGTTCAAAAACTTTATATATCGTTACTAGAGGGTGCTTAATCCCCTAAAAAATTTTGTAAACAAATATCCAAAACGGGACAACTGAGGTTGTCGAGTAAAACACTTCATCACTACTGATGGTGAGATCGTCGGACATCCAAATGAGATCATTCCTGCGACATCAACAAATAGTCTATTAACTTGTAGCCAAAAAGAGATTACACATAGAACTTCTTGAGGCATTCAGC
The DNA here is from genome assembly GCA_023374045.1 of Limonium bicolor. Classification (NCBI taxonomy): domain Eukaryota; kingdom Viridiplantae; phylum Streptophyta; class Magnoliopsida; order Caryophyllales; family Plumbaginaceae; genus Limonium; species Limonium bicolor. Next base: position 23,057,273 of record CM041778.1, on the reverse strand, counting down.
GTGCCAGGAATGCGGCAGATCACTCCCGTCCACATTTCGGAGCCTATAAGATGCTCGGTTTGTCTTAGCTTGAACGATATATGGGCCTTGCAAACGATTTATTTGGTATATTAAATGCTAAGAAATAATCCTAGAATTCAATAGTTTAATATATCGTCAGGTTGCAAAAATCCCGGTCGAAATAGTATAGTAATTAAAGAAGCGACCGGGTGTCAATCCACGGGACTCGATGAGTAAGTCTAGCCTTAGGTATTGGTTAACTCGAAAGGGGGTTTTTGTTTTGGTTTTGGGTTGCAAATAAATAACAGGAAAGTAAATAGCAGATAAAGTAAAGTGATAGTTTTGGGAGTGTGAACGGTACTCTAGGTTCAGGGAGTTGTTTCACTAGCTAGGTTCTGCATATTCTACTGCTTAAGTGGAGACTTGGATCGGCTTGTAATTCTCAATTATCTATTCTGTATTAAGTCATAATTCCAGATAGCTCATCTAGACAGGGCATGTAGTTCTAGTCTAGACCTAGCAAGTATATCTAGATGGCTTTAATGCACAGAATTACTAGTCTGGTTGGTTCAATCCGGACTAAAGCTCCTAGTGACTAAAGTAATCTATCCGATTGCAATTATCACAGGTAACAGGTTAATAGGACCGTCAATGCTAATCACCTTATCTGATCATAACATGATTCGAGGGCTTATAATAACTTAGCAACGTTTATTAAAAGCACTTAAAAGCATTAACCTGAACAATCCAAATTGTCTCAACAAGCAGCAAAATAATGCAGAGTTCAACTAATTACAACATCCCTTCCCCTAGAGTAAATCCTTTTAGCTAGACATAGCAATTATAATCATAAATGAGAGAGAGTTAGAAGAAATCATCTGTTACGAAGATCTTCTTGTTCGCTCCGTCCTTTGTCCTTGCTCCGTGCTAGCTTGAAGGTTGATCTCGGTGATAATGGAGTGGATTGGGTGAAATGGGGCGAAAGTGGAAGTTTTGGTGATTTTTGTGAGGTGTCCGGCTGACTAGGGTCGGACAGGGGTCGGACGTGAGATGTCCGGATCTGTCTGGGTCGGACTCGATCCGGACGTGGATGGAATGGCCTTGTCCGGATCCGGACAAGGGTAGGACGTGGCTAAATGGTGTGTATGATACGGGATATGTGTGTGAATGACCGATGAAGTTTACGAAGGATTTTGAGGGAATGATTCTGGATTTTGTGAGTGAGCGATGCAGTTTTACGGAGGGAGTTTGATGAATGGAGATGGGATGAATGAGAGGGTTAGAGAGGGAGAGGACTGTGAAGTCCGGTGCGAATTGGAATGAAGGCAGAAGGAGAGTTTATATAGGAGTAGGATTGGAACCTCCGTAGTGGTATGGTGAGTTATTGAGGATGGGCACTGCTTAAATTAGGGAGATGGTCTCTGATAATTGCGCCGCTCCCCTGTCTGGTTATTGCGCGTCTGATAATTAGCCGAAAGGCTAATTATCAGTGCGTGCCTTTTTATTTTTCAATTCTGTGTGACGTCCGGATTATGTCCGGATTGTGTCCGGATCCGGACGTGACACAGAATTTTAGATCTGAAACGCGAACTCTCGGATCTGGAAATTTTGTCATGTCCGGATTGCGTCCGGCTCATGTAGATCCGGACAAGAGATGTCCGGCTTGTGTCCGGCCAAACTGATCCGGACAAGACCAATTTTTGTCTCTTCTCCTGATTTGTTCCCCGTTTGTTGTGTTGTAATCCTTATGATGTATAATCTTTATTTCCTGGGTTTTCCTGATTTAACATGTATAACACATCAGTTCTTATCAAGCATCAATTTTAGGAAAAACACATAATAAGTGGGAAACATTGCCTGAATTGTTACAATTATAAGGTATTTAAACCCTAAAAAGCCTATATGTTTCACACTTATCACTTCCTCACACTTAAGCTTTTGCTTGTCCTCAAGCAAAATAGGAATAAGAATATCTCTAAAACCTTCAAATATCTCAATTTGAAACAAGTGAGGGCGAAATCAAACCAAGTGATAAATGAAAGAATAATCTCGCTCTCTGAGGTAGGTTTTCACAAACAGTGAAGCAGGAACAATTTTTGTAAAAGCATAGAGAAACTAGATTGTAGAAAACAAGTTAACTTAGCTTGGGACTTTCCACCATTTTCATTTCTCTAACCTTTGGATGACAAGGGTGTGAAGTAATGCCTTATTCCGCAATACCTTTCAACACCACGTACTCGTGATCAAAAACAAAAATTAAACTGCAATGAATTCTTTTCTTTCACATGCAAAAATATTCTTCTTCCAAGAATTATATACAAAACAAACGAAATATTGTGAATTGCAGAGTTTATTCCGTAACCCAGACTTTTCTCTCTATCCATGTAACGGTGTTGGGCCAACTATCCCAGATCACGAGACCTTAGGTAGATAGGTGATAAGGCACCCTTAAGACTTAATAACCGGATAGACGAGGCCTGTTATTGTTAGGAAAAAAATTTTGATCAGTGGAGTACCTTGCCTTACCCTTTTTTTCATTCCAAACATTCACTTCATTTCCAAAATCCCAAGCTAAAATAATCTGGTTTCCACAATTAGCCAATCTACCAGATTTTTAGTGAAAGAGAGTATTTTTAAATAAAACTATTTTTATACAAACCTCATCAAACAAAAAGATTCCTACGGTTTTCACTTTGGTTTAACAACACTCGTGTGCACAGGCATTAGAGAAGCAAAAAGCAAGTGTGGCATTAAAGCACAATTAGCATGTTTTCAGGGAAAGGTCTCTCCTTCCTCACACTTAAGATGAGCAATGTCCTCATTGGTCAAAGAAGAAAACAGAGAAAAGAGCTTTCAAAACATGCTATACTCATAAAGATGCATATGCCTAATTAACCCTCAACGCAACAAAGTGGAACATAAATAAGTGAAATTATGAACAGACTCCCCTGGTGTTATGGATTGAGGAAGATGTTCTTCCTCACACTTGAAGTTTGGCAGGGGTCGAGAGATTCCTCATGAGTCACAGACAGTATATGTTGTGTGCAGATTAAGTTGCTATATTTTCACTGGCAAGTACAACCACAGAATAAGTGCATTAACTCGAACTACAGAGAATATTGAATCGAATGAATCATATTTAGAGAAAAATACTCCCCATAGTTTAAGCTTAGCAGACATTCGCAAGTAGTGTGGTTCCATTTCCTGTACTTATAGCCCTTTGTTTCGCAGTAGAGATGACATGTAAAGTAATCATTTTAGAACGCTGCACTGCTCAGAGAAACAATAATTTAGCAATTTAGAATTTAAAACACTGCATAACATAACAATACCACTTCTCCTGCATTCCCATGTTTCCGTTAGTTAACAAGTAAAAATAAGTCAAAGAAAAAGAAAGAAAAATACAGAAAAACAACAAAGAAAAGAAAGCAGTAAAAATAGAGTGGCTATCACTGAGGCGGTGGTGGTGGTGGTGGTGGCTGTCTCGCTCCCAACTGGGCAATGAGCATCTGCATGAGCTGGTGTTCTGGGCCTGCTGAGTGGATGCATCTGCCATGTACCTAGCAGCCTCTCTCTGTGTAAAGCATCACTGCGCTCTAAACGCTCAGCGATGGAGATCTGCTCTGCCTGGAGGTGCCCTGTGTCTGGCGGATCTCATCGATATGTCCCTCCATGCGCACCTGGCGCTGCTGGACCTCCCCACCTGCTGCTGTACGAACCGAACTGCTGCTCCATACCCCCGAATCTCTGCTCCATCCTCTGCTGCTGCTGGAGAATGGAGTCCATCATGGTCTGTATCTCTGGGGGAACACTCATCACAGGGACTGTGGGGGGCGCCATGGTAGCAGTGGCAGGTGTGGAGCTGGAGCTCGCAGATGTACCAGATCCTAGGCCCGAGCTGCCCTTCACCCAGCTCCCGTCGTCAAGGCGCATGAAGCCCCATCTCCTAAAGGTCGTAAGGGAGATGGGTGTCTCACCCTCCCTCACATCTATATCAGTGAAGATCTCCTCGGGGAGGGTAGAGACAAGAAGATGATAGATAGTAATAGGGAAGATGGGGGTATCTTCTTCTTCTTCGTCCACAGATAAGTGACGACCTTATGCAGCTGCCTAAACATGATGAAAGGGAGGGAGAGCTGCTGGGCTGGCTGATGTGGTGAGGCTAGGAGGTAGTCTAGGAGGACACAATCCTCGTCAGAAGCATCATTCCCAGCCTGAGGCCGGATCTGATGACTGAGGATCTCAGCTAGGGTCCTCTGCTGAAGGGATGGGAGAATGGCATATGGTAATACAGTCTTGTTCTCCTCACCTCGTCGGCGAGTAGTACTCCCGACCTCTAGTAACCACCTAGACTTACTCTGCCTAAGTGCATCCTCCGAAAAATCTACATGCCTATCATGGTCGTCTGGGAGGAATAATAGAGCAGAAAAGGTCTCAGGGGTTACCTCCACCTCATAATGCTGTACGTAGAAGTAATGCTGTGTGTCGTGTCTGACGCCACAGCATTGGCGTAAATTCGCGTACCAGCTCTGGGAGAAACACCCACGCCCATGCGCAATATGCTGGCGCCAATACCCTCGAATATGGCTGAAAGCCCGGCTCAGCTATGCCTCATCAGTGATGCGCCTCTCGATGACGAAGGCGCCACCCCGTCGTACCAAGCCCTGGTCTGATCTGAAACCATCCTCTCGTAGTAGTGGCCGACCGGCTCTGACTCGTCATCAGGGCGTGGGTTCCTCGAAGAGGAACCTCTACAGCAGGACCACCTCGAGTGCGAGCCATCTATCAGATAAAACACAAGCAATAAGTAAACAGAACTACAGTCAATCAAAACTCGAAACCAATCGAGCAGCATGTTCTATTTGAACATATCTTTCACACAGTTATTCACAAACAAGGCTTTAAACAGCCAAACATTGCACATAAACATAAACAGACAAATCACCTAGAACAAACACAAATTTGCAAATATTCACATGTCCGGACCTACGTCCGGGTCACCTTAGCCGGACGCAGTCCGGACACACAGAACCCTAAAAAATTCGCGCGAACTGAAGTTTCAATTTCCCAAAATCTCCAAAATTCGCACAGCATTAGCCACAACTACTCAGATTTCGCAAACTAATCATGTTTTCACTCCACAGAAACAATTACTAGCCAAATCCACATATCAACTACCGATTTTTCTACATTTGACTGAAATCGAAATTCATTTTTTTCAAAAACGGAAACCTGGTTTGTAGAGTTTCGAATTTGAAAATCGGTGGGAGTAGTGCGGTGCTGCGTCGGTCTTGTGGCGGTGCTCTGGTGGTCGGGGTTGTGCTCCTGGGTTCACCGGCGACAACAGTGGTGGTGTGGTGTTGGGGTGTGGAGGTGACGTTAATGGAGGTTGCGGTGTTTTGTGGTCGAGACAGAGGTAGAAGACGGAAATGAAGAGAGAAAAGAAAAGAAGAAGAAAAGAAAATTTTAAAACCGGCGCGTGTTTTAGTCGTGTCCGGGTTCTGTCCGGATCCGGACAGCTAGGGTTTTCACGTGACCGGGTCTGTGTCCGGCTAAGTTGAGCCGGACACGTTAAAACGCTCTTTTTTTTTATATTAAATTAAATAAAAACCACTTGTCTAAACACCTTATTCATAAAAATGAAATATTACCACAAAGAACCACACAAAGAACAAAACACACAAAATGCAGAACTTAAATAGCATGAGTGTTTAAGGACTCCCTGATCCTTGATGAACATTGCCATGATTCTTCCTCACACTTGAGTTCAGTTTAGCATTAGAGTGAATTACCTGAAAGATTAAATCTGCAAAACCAGAAGAACTCAAGTGGAACAGATAAAACCATTAGTTATAAAGTAAGAGCCATGGCTCTTCGATTTGCACAATAGTGATTAACACTCTGCTAAATAAGAACAAAGAGGAATCTAACCAAGAAGAGATACAAACCGGTGGGTTGCCTCCCACCAAGCTGCCCGGAGTTAAAGTCTCTGGCTAGACTTTTCAGATAAGGTCAAGAAGGGCCGCCACAGCAGCTAGCAATAGCTTTCTTCAGTTTGAAGTACCATTGCTGGCGCGGCTTTTTGGATGCTTTGGGAGGTGGTGCTGCAATACAGATAGAAGAGATAGAATTTATGAATTGGAGCTTTCAATCAAGGATATACCTGGTGCTGGAGGCTGAGAAAAGGTATCGCCTAGGTACTTCTTCAATCGAGCACCATTTACTTTGAATACTTCTCCTGTCTTATTCTCTAGCTCATAAGCACCATAAGTAGTGATCCCCACAACTTTGAATGGACCTGCCCAATGTGATTTCAACTTACCAGGAAAGAGGCGCAGCCTGGAATTATAGAGCAACACTAGATCCCTACTTTGAATTCTCTCTTATGAATCATCTGATCATGGATTCTCTTTGTGCGCTCTTATAAATTCTGAACTGTCATAGGCTTGCTCTCTGAGTTCCTCAAGTTCAGATAGTTGAAATTTTCTTTTCTCTCCAGCAGTGTGCATATCAAAATTCAGGGCTTTCAATGCCCAGTAAGCTTTGTGCTCTAATTCGACTGGAAGATGGCAAGCTTTTCCATACACAAGTTTAAAAGGAGACATACCTATAGGGGTCTTGAAAGCAGTCCGGTATGCCCACAAAGCATCATCTAATTTAATGACCAATCCTTCCTTGATGCACTTACCGTCTTCTGTAGGATCCATTTCAGCTCACGATTAGTCACCTCTGCAAGACCATTAGTTTGGGGGTGGTAAGGTAGTGCCACCTTGTGAGTCACCCCATATTTAGTCATTAAGTCGAATGCTCGGTTGCAGAAGTGGGAGCCACCATCACTGATAATTGCCCTCGGCACCCCGAATCTGGTGAATATGTGTTTCTTCAGGAATTTCACCACTGTCTTGGAATCAGCATTGTGGCATGGAATAGCTTCTACCCACTTGGAGACATAATCTACAGCTACCAGGATGTATTGATTTCCATGAGATGAGGAAAAGGGCCTGTGAAATCAATGCCCCAAACATCAAAAAGTTCTACCTCAAGAATACCTTTCTGAGGCATCTCATGCTTTCTGGAGATGTTTCCCATCCTCTGACATGGGTCACAGTGGGAACAGAAATGGTGGACATCCTTATGTAGAGTAGGCCAATAAAATCCACACTCCATATCTTTGCAGCTGTTCTTGTATAACCATGATGGCCACCTGCCTCTTTAGCATGACAGAATTCGATACACTCTGGATCTCCTTATCTGGAAGACATCCTCATCAAGCCATCAGCACAGATCCTAAACAGATATGGATCCTCCCAGATATAATGGCGGGTTTCTGACAAGAATTCTTCCTCTGGTTATAGCTGTAGTCATGAGGGATTAAACCAGTAGCAAGATAATTAACTAAATCAGCATACCATGGTTCATCTACCTTTCCAATTTTGAACACCGTCTCATCAGGGAAGAATTCGTTGATCGGGATTCCATCATCAGGGATATCAAGTCTAGACAGGTGATCAGCAACTCCATTCAGCTTCCCCTTTTTATCCACAACTTCTAAATTGAATTCTTGGAGAAGTAGGATCCACCTCAGAAGTCTTGGTTTCGATTCATTTTTCTGAAAAAGGTACTTGAGGGCTGAATGATCGGTGTGGACTATCACCTTGCTACCAAGCAGATATGGTCGAAACTTGTCCAGAGCAAACACCACAGCCAGCAATCCTTCTCTGTAGTAGTATAATTTTCTGTGCATCAATTAAGGTCTTGCTAGCATAAGTGATTACCCTCAGCATTTTATCTCTCTTCTGACATAGTGCGGCGCCAACAGCATAGTCACTCGCATCCGTCATGATCTCAAATGGTTCAGACCAATCTGGTGGGACCACAATAGGTGCTGAACAGAGCTTCTCTTTGATAGTATGAAATGCTGTCAAGCACTCCTCTGTAAACTGAAACTTGATGTCCTTCTGAAGCAAGTCTGACAGGGGTTTAGCAATTTTTGAAAAGTCCTGTATAAACCTCCTGTAAAACCCTGCATGACCAAGAAAAGATCTTACATCTTTAACTGAATTTGGTGGGGGCAGTTTTTCTATTACCTCGATCTTGGCCTTGTCCACCTGGAGGCCTTCTTTTGACACCTTATGCCCAAGCACAATTCCTTCTTGTACCATGAAGTGGCACTTCTCCCAATTCAGCACAAGTTCGTGTCCTCACAGCGAGCCAAAATCTGGTCTAATTGCTCCAGACAAACATCAAGCTTTGTCCATAGACAGAGAAGTCGTCCATGAACACTTCAATACTTTTCTCAATAAATTCATTAAAAATAGCCATCATACATCTCTGAAATGTGGCTGGAGCATTGCAGAGACCAAAGGGCATCCTCCTGTAAGCAAAAGTACCATAAGGACAGGTGAAGGTAGTCTTCTCCTGATCTTCTGGCCAATGGGAATCTGGAAATAACCGCTGTACCCATCAAGGAAGCAGTAGAACTCTTTCCCTGCTAACCGCTCCAACATTTGATCAATAAATGGTAGTGGGAAATGGTCCTTCCTTGTGGCCTCATTCAAGCGCCGGTAATCGATGCACATCCTCCAACCTGTGGTTTGCCTCTGGGGTACCAATTCACCTTTCTCATTTGGCACTGCAACTATCCCCCCTTTCTTTGGAACAACCTGGACTGGAGATACCCACTGGCTGTCAGAAATAGGGTAGATAATACCTGCATCAAGAAGCTTTAGTACCTCGGCCTTGACCACCTCCTTTAGATTTGGATTCAACCTTCTCTGAGGCTGTCTCACTGCCTTGTAATTCTCCTCCTATGAATCCGGTGTGCAGAAACCCGGATTAATCCCTTGATGTCAGCAACTGTCCATCCCATGGCACTCTTATGTTTCTTTAGCACCTCCAGAAGTCTAGATTCCTGCAAAATAGACAAAGATGCAGAGATAATAACAGGCAGGGTGTTACCCTCTGCCAAGAAAACATATTTGAGATGGGAGGGGAGATTTAAGTTCCAAGGTAGGAGGCTTCTCTATTGAAGGTATGGGTCTTGGATGGATCGTTCCAACTTTTCCACAGGAGGAGAGGAGGAACGAAAGTATGATTTCCCGTGATTCAGCTGCTGGACGACCGAGGCCATCTCAAAACTGTCTTTGTCATCCTCAATGGATCGACTTATTACCTGTTCTAAAGTATCAGAAAACTTAAACAAAGAATTAAAAGAATCAGTATTCCTATAGGTGTAGTCATCATCAAGATCATAAGAATTGTCAATTAAATCAGCAGAGAAAACAGCTTGAGAAGAAGTGTTTTTCCGCATCATCTTATTTATATCAAAGCTTAATTCTTCATCATGGAATTTCAAGGTAATCTTCCCCTTGTCAACATCAATAACAGTCTTTGCAGTTCTGAGGAAGGTCTACCTAGAATCAGAGGTACCTCAACATCTTCATCCATGTCAAGGATCACAAAATCAGCGGGGAAGAAAAACTTACCCACACTAACAACATTTTCAACCATACCTCTGGGTGTGATCGATGATCTATCAGCCAACTGGAGTCTGAAATGAATGGGAACGAGCTCACCTGCATGAAGCTTTTTAAACATGGTGTATGGCATCAGGTTGATGCTCGCTCCTAGATCGCAGAGACCGTATCCGCAATCCATGTCTCCAATTGAACAGGGGATGATGGGCTGACCAGGATCACCACGCTTTGGAGGCAGCATCTGTCGGAGAGCTGCTGAACAAGTTTCGGTCAGCTGGATGGTGTCCTTCTCTTTATATTTCCTCTTATTCGAAATCAGATCCTTTACAAATTTAGCATAATTCGGCATTGCTTAATCGCATCAATAAGAGGGATATTAATAGTCAGCTTTCTAAAAACATCTAAAAATCTTCCAAATTGTCATCGAGCTCTCGCTCTTTGAGTCGGTTTGGAAATGGAAGTTCCTTTGCAGATATTTTCCCCTTTTTATTTTTAACAGCAGTAGAAAGAGAGGAAGGAAGGAAGCCTGGGTCTCCTCAGAAACTACCTCAGGAGGGGCGGGATGCCCTGATGGTGCACCGGCGGTGTTAGAAAGAGGCTCGGTCTCTTCATCAGTACGGCTTCCTGCCACTTGGTCTTTTAAATTCCTCCCACTTCTCAGGGTAACTGCTGCTGCTTCAGAATCCTCGCAGTCTTCGTCTGAGACCGACACTGCCTTCAACTGCTCTTTTGGATTGGTTTCTGGTTGGGAAGGCAATGATCCAGAAGGTCTCTGCTGCATGAGGAATTGAGTCAACTGACTCATTGTTCCTTGCATCTCCACCATGGCGTTCTCTAGTTTCTGGTTGATTACCGCTTGCTGTTCTTGAGAAGCCATCAGCTTATCCACCATCTCCTTTAATTTGCATTGTTTGAGCTCAAAGATGGTTGCTGAGCTTGAGGTTGCTGTGGCCGGAATTGATTATATTGAGGCCTTGAAAAACCGGGTGGTCCCCCCTGATTCGTCCTCTGAGGCTGCATTGATGTGAATTAAGTGCATTGTTAGGATTTCCATACCTCAGATTTTGGTGCTGATTCTGCACCCAGGGTTGCCTGTTGTTGAACTGGCCTATTACATTGGCCTCCTCGGTTTGCCTCATCTCGGCTACTTGTGGGCAGTCCTCATAGTCGTGTGCATCCCCACATTGAGAGCAGCAAGCTTCGTTTGTAGAGATTTTCTTGGCGGATTGCCTGGTGGTTGGCCCCATGGTGAGCTGTTCGAGCATCTTCGCCATGCTTCCCATCGTGGTCCTCATCTGTGCTTGCTCAGCGGCTAGCTGTTCCATCATTGGGTCTGGAGCTCGGGAAGAACTCTGACCTATTGAAAATACTCGTCCTCCACTGCTGCTCCATTGACGAAGCTCCTCACAGTAGGACTCCATAGCTGCCATGAACTCCTCCCCACTTTTTGCTAGCAGGTTTCCTCCTATGCCGGATCTTATCTCGCCTCTGTGTTCGTCTTTCAACCCCTGGAAGAATCCCTGAGCTAGTGAAGTGATGTCCTGACCATGATGAGGGCACTGTCGGAGTAGCTCCTTGAATCGGTCCCACGCCTCACAGACTGTCTCATTACCCTTCTGTTTGAATGCCATCAGGTCGGCAATCATTTGTCGTGTCCGGGAGATGGGAATGTACTTCTCGTAGAATTTGTCCATCATCTGCTCCCAGGTGGTAATGATGCCTGGCGGTAGTCTGTGGAACCATTTCGAGGCTTCTCCTGACAAGCTGTGCTGGAACAGGCTCAATCTGGCGTACTCCTCCAATCCTTGAGATAAACCAAGAGAGTCCAAGTGTACAAGAAAGCGATGTACATGGTCCAATGTATCTGATGGGTCTGCACCTGAAAAAGTACCTGCAGGGTGATTTCTAACTGCATTGGATTGGTGAGAAGGTTTTACCTTTTGCCAATCGGCTATGAGTTCTGCAGTTAGATTGGGTAGAACCACTGGCCCTCGTCTTGGTGTGGCTGGTGGTCTGTTTATCCTTCCCATTGTATACTGAGTCACTGCACCTCCTCCAATTTGGTCATGATTTGCCGCCATGTTGAAGTCAAGCTGCCTTCTTGCTCTCAGAGCTTGGAGGTAGACTCTTTCGATTTCAGGATCGAAGTTTGTGTCTGGGGGACCAGTTGAGCGCGTTCTGCGCATCCACTAGCTTATAATCAGCCCGAGAAAAAGGAACAAAATGAGTGAGTTTTTAAAGTAATGAAAATGGCACACAAATAAATTAAAATCAAAATATATTACAAAACAAATGATTATAAACAGTGTGTTGTGATAAGTAACAAATTAACCAAGGCTAGGGACTAGACAAAAGTCAAGTCCCCGGCAACGGCGCCATTTTGCAAACGATTATTTGGTATTAAATACTAAGAAATAATCCTAGAATTCAATAGTTTAATATATCGTCAGGTTGCAAAAATCCCGGTCGAAATAGTATAGTAATTAAAGAAGCGACCGGGGTGTCAATCCACGGGACTCGATGAGTAAGTCTAGCCTTAGGTATTGGTTAACTCGAAAGGGGGTTTTTGTTTTGGTTTTGGGTTGCAAATAAATAACAGGAAAGTAAATAGCAGATAAAGTAAAGTGATAGTTTTGGGAGTGTGAACGGTACTCTAGGTTCAGGGAGTTGTTTCACTAGCTAGGTTCTGCATATTCTACTACTGCTTAAGTGGAGACTTGGATCGGCTTGTAATTCTCAATTATCTATTCTGTATTAAGTCATAATTCCAGATAGCTCATCTAGACAGGGCATGTAGTTCTAGTCTAGACCTAGCAAGTATATCTAGATGGCTTTAATGCAGAATTACTAGTCTGGTTGGTTCAATCCGGACTAAAGCTCCTAGTGACTAAAGTAATCTATCCGATTGCAATTATCACAGGTAACAGGTTAATAGGACCGTCAATGCTAATCACCTTATCTGATCATAACATGATTCGAGGGCTTATAATAACTTAGCAACGTTTATTAAAAGCACTTAAAAGCATTAACCTGAACAATCCAAATTGTCTCAACAAGCAGCAAAATAATGCAGAGTTCAACTAATTACAACATCCCTTCCCCTAGAGTAAATCCTTTTAGCTAGACATAGCAGTTATAATCATAAATAAGAGAGTTAGAAGAACATCTGTTACGAAGATCTTCTTGCTCGCTCCGTCCTTTGTCCTTGCTCCGTGCTAGCTTGAAGGTTGATCTCGGTGATAATGGAGTGGATTGGGTGAAATGGGGCGAAAGTGGAAGTTTTGGTGATTTTTGTGAGGTGTCCGGCTGACTAGGGTCGGACAGGGGTCGGACGTGAGATGTCCGGATCTGTCTGGGTCGGACGTGATCCGGACGTGGGTGGAAGGAGCTTGTCCGGATCCGGACAAGGGTCAGGACAGGCTAAATGGTGTGTATGGATACGGGTATGTGTTTGAATGGAAGCGAGTAGTTACGAGAGATTTTAGCGAGATGATGAACTGGGCTGAGATATGGAGGAGATAGAAGAATGAATGGAGATGGAGCGTAAGGTGAGTGAGGGAGTTAGAGAGGGGAAGGACTGTGAAGTCAGGTGCGAATTGGAATGAAGGCAGAAGGAGAGTTTATATAGGAGTAGGATTGGAACCTCCGTAGTGGTATGGTGAGTTATTGAGGATGGGCACTGCTTAAATTAGGGAGATGGTCTCTGATAATTGCGCCGCTCCCCTGTCTGGTTATTGCGCGGTCTGATAATTAGCCGAAAGGCTAATTATCAGTGCGTGCCTTTTTATTTTTCAATTCTGTGTGACGTCCGGATTATGTCCGGATTGTGTCCGGATCCGGACGTGACACAGAATTTTAGATCTGAAACGCGAACTCTCGGATCTGGAAATTTTGTCATGTCCGGATTGCGTCCGGCTCATGTAGATCCGGACAAGAGATGTCCGGCTTGTGTCCGGCCAAACTGATCCGGACAAGACCAATTTTTGTCTCTTCTCCTGATTTGTTCCCCGTTTGTTGTGTTGTAATCCTTATGATGTATAATCTTTATTTCCTGGGTTTTTCCTGAATTTAACATGTATAACACATCAGTTCTTATCAAAGCATCAATTTTAGGAAAAACACATAATAAGTGGGAAACATTGCCTGAATTGTTACAATTTATAAGGTATTTAAACCCTAAAAAGCCTATATGTTTCACACTTATCAGAGCCCTCAAATCATATCGAAGTCACCCAATCATATTGAAACCGCCGAGTTCTAAAAGTCACTCTTCTAAAAAAAATCCATTCAAAGACCGATTACCCAAATCACCAAAACCAAAAAAAACTCAGGAGCCATACCGGAGCCATCTCGAAACTCTGGAGCCAAGAGTTCTATCAAATCCCGAAACTATAGTGCACATCGGGCGAGACTATCAAAGCAAAAGCAAAGCACAAGTCCCACACTGACAAAGTCAAGGGCCACATCAACAAAAAACATTCGACTATCACATCCCTCATGAAAACAACCGAATAGCATCCAATCCCGGATCAATCCACAATCAAAGCCATCCTCAAATCAATCTACCACCATAAATAACTTCAGATTAACCACTTGCCGCAGTGAGTTTCGTACAACTCCTTCAATGCATTCTAGGCCCGTCATCAGTCCTAGAGCTAGACACCGAGATCTAGTTGAGGCCGTCGCTAGCCCTCATGCATAACTTATATACCGGTTGTATTCTAGGCCTGTCTTTAGTCCTAGAGCTAGACAATGAGATCTAGTTGAGGCCCGTCGTTAGTCCTCATACAATTTGAAGATGCATTCTAGGCTCGTCATCAGTCCTAGAGCTAGACACCGAGACCTAGTTGAGGCCCGTCGTTAGCCCTCATGCATAACTTATATACCGGTTGTATTCTAGGCCCGTCTTTAGTCCTAGAGCTAGACATTGAGATCTAGTTGAGGCCCGTCGTTAGTCCTCATACAATTCGAAGATGCATTCTAGGCCCGTCATCAGTCCTAGAGCTAGACACCGAGATCTAGTTGAGGCCCGTCATTAGCCCTCATGCATAACTTGTATACCGGTTATATTCTAGGCCCGTCTTTAGTCCTAGAGCTAGACATCGAGATCTAGTTGAGGCCCATCGTTAGTCCTCATACGATTTGAAGATGCATTCTAGGCCCGTCATCAGTCCTAGAGCTAGACACCGAGATCTAGTTGAGGCCCGTCGTTAGCCCTCATGCATAACTTATATACCGGTTGTATTCTAGGCCCATCTTTAGTCCTAGAGCTAGACATCGAGATCTAGTTGAGGCCCGTCGTTAGTCCTCATGCAATTCGAAGATGCATTCTAGGTCCGTCATCAGTCCTAGAGCTAGACACCCAGATCTAGTTGAGGCCCGTCTTTAGTCCTCATGCATAGGTAGATTGGTCGTATTCTAGTCTTTAGACCTAGAGCTAGACACCGAGATCTAGTTGAGGCCCGTCGTTAGTCCTCATACCATCGACTATCACATTCTAGGCCCGTCATAAGTCCTAGCGCTAGACGCCGAAGTCTAGTCGGGGCCTGTCATAAGTCCCCACTCGTATGGTACTCATATCTCACACTTGGGACTGCCCCAAGCTGCAGTGAGAATTTTTGGCGTCCCGTCAACCTTGATCCAATTCTACAAGGGCTTGCAGAATTGAATCAAGGGGAGCCATCAATAGACACCAAAAATTCTCACCCCATAAAGCAAATTGCGAAATAATGAGAGGGGTCATCGTCCTTTTTTTCAAAACGTATTAAAGTGCGTGCCAAAACGAAACCATCATTTCATGACAAAATTCTTATGTCATTTTTTAAGCATTTCAGAAAAAAACTTTTTCGAAAATGAATTTCCAACGACAATACGGTTTTAAACCCGTCCCTTTTGTTTTATTCACTTACTTTATTATTGCTCATTTGTTTATTTATTGAGTTATCTTTTATTTTCATTTTGGTACTCATTTATTTTATCATATTTATTGCTACTTTTTATTATCTTTTAGTATTTACTTCTTATTTTATCATCTTTATTCCCAGCATTATTTCTATCATTTTATGTACGATTTACTACTATTTTCTTATTTCACTGGTGCTATCTTATTATTTCATGTACATGTTATTATGATATTCCATTTTTTATACCACATTATGATTTATACTTTATTCTCAGTTATTATAATTTCATAAAGCCCGGTTCGAATCCTGTAAAAGGTTTGAGTGAGTTTTTGTTTGTTTCTTTAACTCGCAAGAGATCATATATTTTATTTCCCGCATTAACATATCGAATGATTTCGTAGCACAGTTGGTAAGTACATGCGAGTTACAAAGCAACAACCCGGTTTCGAATCTGAGTAGAAGCAAGTTGGTTCTTTTTATTTCTTTTGCGCCAGGCTTGCAAAACCCTACCCAAACACGCCCCAGTTTTGTCGACGCGGGTCAAACCCGGCCCTGAAACTAAACTAAACCCTAATACTTTCTCTATAAGACCACATCAAACAAACCCTAAAGATTTTCAGTCTTCAGTAGCCGATATTCCTTCATTCTTCGTTCTTTTTTCTCACCGTCGACTACTCCCCCTTCAATTGGAGAAACGACCAAAAAAATCGAAGAAGCCAGCCCCTCTCTTTTTGTTGATCTCCCCTCGTCTTCAACCTCCAACCGCACCGTCATCTTCTTCCCCCTCCATCTCCATCGAAAATCACCACCACCCTCTCCATCTCCGTAGCGCCACATTCGTCTTCATTCTCCAGGCAACCAAAGAAAAACTCAACAACGCTCCCGATTCATCTTCAAGCCCCGAATCAGCGAGATCGAACTCATTTTTAAGTTTGCTTTTCCTTTTGATTCTCCATCGAAATCTTCTCGCCCTTTTTTTCCCGTCGAACTCACCTTACAGTCCGCCTAGCTCTGTCCGAGATGTGTCTCCAAAGGAAGAGCCGATCCTCCACCTCCACTCCTCCTTCCGTTTCTGTTCATTTAGCATTTTCCGCGTTCATCGTCAGTTCGTTCGAACGCCGGAACTGGCACTACGAACCTCTATTTCAAGTAGAGCAGGGGTGTGTTTATACACCCATCGTTCTTTTCCGTTTCATATGTTTCATTTAGAAGGGAACAAATGTGTTCCTAAACTGATATGGACAGAGAAGTCCACGAACAGTTCGAAACTTGAGCGAGGAAGAGACCTCTGTTTCTATCTATTTTTGCTAATGGCATTCTGGTTTACTTGCTCTATCATTCTTGTCGGCCCGGAACAATTTTGAGAATGCATTTTGGGTTACTTATTCGTACTAGTGTTTTTTCTTTTCGAATATCTCTACGACTGATACTTTGTTTTAACTTTCTTGGACTCTAACCCTATTTTCTAAACTGCACCTGAGAAGCGTATGATCTGCTTATCCAAATATTCACGTATATACTCTCATTTCGAGTTGTGTTTTGTTCTGTCGGGTTCAGTTCCCTCTGCATATTATCCATTTCTATTCTAAACTAACCAGCAGGGACTACATTCACTAGAAGTGTTTCTCTGGCCATTCCTATGTTGAAGTCATGCGAGCGTGTGACTCTAGTTTGGATTCATGGTGCAGTTTCTGGGTTTTCGTTTGAAGCAAGTTCATGGTCACACTCACTTACAGATACATTGCCTTCACTTTTTATCTTCCATTGTTTCATTTTAGACTTTAGTATGTGATTCGGAACTAATGATGTTTATATGTTCGTTTGGTGGTGTTTGTTTCATGTGTTTTATAGGAAAAACATTGAGAATCCTCCTCCCGGTACTTTTCTCTTTGAATAGCCTCTTTATCTGTTGACTTTGACACAAATTATGCTTGCCAAATGTTAGTTGTACACCATGGTGAACACGCACTGTCACTTTGCTTCTGATTTCACATCTACCTTGCACATATCGTTGACTGAATCTGCACAAGTTGCCTACCTGTTTGTGTTTAAGAAAATACTAACCCTACTACCATTTGAGTTGGTGATTCATGAGAAGTTTGTCTGCTAGCGGTGGAATATAGTGCCCTCTCTGATTTTGGTTTTATTCTTGTCTCAGTAACCCTTCGAATTCTAAGATGAATAAGAGAGGTGGTCATTAAGGAAATTGATGAATGATGATAGACGAGATCAAAAGCTTGTGTTTAATTTTAGTTTTCTGCCGTGCATTATACACATTCAGAGAGTATTAGGTTCTGTTCTTTGCTTTCTATGTACAGTTTAATGCCGGCTTGATTAGCTGTGAATGAAGATTGATTTAGCAGATAGAGGCCACGCGTTTCTGTATGCTTGGTAATTAAAATGTCTCTAGTTCAGGCTTTGTGGTTAAATTGACTAATCTCACAGTCCTCAGATTCTCCCCTTGTAGCCTCATAGACGTGCTTAACAGATGTGTTGAATTTACCTGATATCTATCTGTTTATGCATGCTTTGGACTTTGATATTGAACTTCTGTAATACAGATTTTGCATCCATCGGTTATGTTGTAGTCTCTTGATTTATTTCTTTGTCGCACATATACCCTTCTTCGTTGTACCTATACTGCATTATGTATTGTCACTGTTTAGTCTATTTTTTTTAAGCCCTACTTATTAGACCTTAGGACCAAGCCATTAGGATAGAGGGGGTCCCCCATACTTGATTGGTCAATGACCAATCTCTTAGTGGCGATACCCCTAAACCCTAAAACACACATCTAAACTATGTATATATGTATATGTATATAACAATTTTTTTCTTTAGGCCATTCGGTTCCCAAAATTCAAAATCTCTCATCAAACATTCTAGCCCAAACCAGTTTGGCCCAAGCCCAATTTGGGCCCAAATCCAATTCGACCCAAACCCATTCGGCCCAAGCCCAGTTCAGGCCCAGACCCATTTCGAACCCAAACCCACTCAAAACCAGCCCAATTCAGCAGTTTAGCCCAAGACCCCCTCAAGTACAACCCACGGCCCAGACCCAAAAGCCCACGGTCCAAGCCCAAAACCCACGACCCAAAGCCCATATCCAAACCCAAACCGGCCCAAGCCCAAGCAAGGCCCAAGTCCAAACCCAAATCGGTCAAAATTACCCAACCGGCCCAAGCCCAGTTCAGGCCCAGACCCATTTCGAACCCAAACCCACTCAAAACCAGCCCAATTCAGCAGTTTAGCCCAAGACCCCCTCAAGTACAACCCACGGCCCAGACCCAAAAGCCCACGGTCCAAGCCCAAAACCCACAACCCAAAGCCCATATCCAAACCCAAACCGGCCCAAGCCCAAGCAAGGCCCAAGTCCAAACCAAAATCGGTCCAAATTACCCAACCGGCCCAAGCCCAAACAAGGCCCAAGTCCAAACTCAAACTTTGGCCCAAAACCCACAACCGGCCCATTACCAATCCCAAATCGGCCCAAAGTCCAAACCGGCTCAAAGCCCAAACCGACCCAAAGTCCAATCCTGCCCCAAGCCCGACTTGACCCAAGGCCCAAACCAAATTGAGGCCCAAACCAAATCGAGACCCAAAACCCAAACCGAGGCCCAAAGCCAATCTGAAGCCCACTCGGCCCACAGCCCAATCCGATGCCCAAGCCTAGTTTGACCCAAACCCATTTCAGGCTCAAATCCAATTCGGCCCAAAAGCCCACACAAGGCCCAAAGCCCAATTCAACCCATTAAGCCCATTCGGCTTAAACTACCCATCTGGCCCGATTCATCAGCCCGATCCAAATTCCATAACCAACCAAACCCAAAACCAAAAAGATCAATCCAAATCCACAACCAAAACTCAAGCTCACAAAAATCAACCCAAGCCCCGGCCCAAATTCGGTCCAAGCCTACACAAGTCAAACCAAGTCCACAAATGTCAAACCTTGACCAAACAATGTTGACCTTGACCAAAAAATGTTGACCTTGACCAAAAATGTTGACCTTGACCAAAAATGTTGACCTTGACCAAAAATGTTGACCTTGACCAAACAATGTTGACCTTGACCAAAAAATGTTGACCTTGACCAAACAACATTGACCTTGACCAAACAACATTGACCTTGACCAAAAAAAGTTGACCTTGACTAAAAAACGTTGACCTTGACCCAACTTTGACCCAACCTGAACTTTAATCCAATTCAAACTCGATCGCAATCCAATTCAAACTCGACTTCAATCCAAATTGAACTCGACCTCAATCCAAACTGAACTCCAATTCAATTCAAACCTATTTCATCCGGCTCAATTCAACTCAAACCCAAATACAGTTCATCCAATCCACACTCAACTTGTAAATTCCTTTCAAAATTCAAAAACCAAAAAGAATTTCGAGCCACCATTTTATTCAAATTTCTTCAAGCTTTTAAAGAAACCATTTTGTGGAATTTTAAAGGAAAAACTCTTCTCACATCACAGAAAACTTTTCTCAAAACGCAGAAAGTTCTTCTCGCATATGTAGAAAGTTTTCTCCTCAAAAACATTTCTCAAAATCAGTGTTTCTTCATCGAGAATTCCGAACAACTTCAAACGTTTTCCAACTCAGTTTTCAAACTCAAACTAAACCGTTTTTTGGGAACATGGGATGTCTAACACCTTCAAAAAACGTTTTCTTCCTGGTTAGGCATTACTTGTCTCCCTTCCGAAATAAAAATCCGAGGCAGGGCACTGGGGTCGTAACCTCCCTTGTCGCAGTCTGGATCTCTTTAGGCGGGGCATTAGGGTGACAAACCTCCCCTAATTGCAGCCTAGATTTTTACAAGGTGGGGTGCTAGGGAAATAACGACCTTCCTAGTTGCAGCCGGGATTTTAGAATCGTCTAACTCCCTTCCGCTCGATTTCAATATTTTCGGTTTTTAACGTTTTAAAACCTGGGAGTTAGAGACGTTATTAGGGTTCGGCCGAGAACATCTCATTCATGGTGTTTCTCTCTTAATCCTATTTTTCGACATAAATTCATTGCCCCATCTTTCGAACCTCGGCACTTACCATTAATTAAGTGTCGTGTTCTAGGGGGGTACATAGGGTAATCCCTCGAGATTATCCGCCCTTTTACAATAAAATGATATTTCCTCAATCGCTTTCAAACCTCAAATTTAAAAAACTCGGGATCTCTATTCAAATACCAATTGCCTCACACACTCAAATAATCTTCAAAACTCCAAATCACTTCATACCCAAATCATCATTCAAACTCCAACTCGCATTAAACTCAAATCCTCTTACAAATTCCAACTTCATTCAAACTTCCAAAGTCTCACAAGCCCGAGCGTCTCATAGACTCGAACATCTCACGAACTCGAATGTCTCACAGACCCGAGCGTCTCACAGACTCTAACCTCCCAAAACTCGAAACTTCTTGAAACTTCGAATCCTCCTAAATCTCAAACACTACAAATATCCTCAAGCTCCACAAACATCAAAACTTCCAAAACCCAAACAAAACCTGAACTACGTAAGGTCTGATCTCAGCAGGGAGTTGAGTACGTAGGCAGCCCATCCAGGGTGCGACCCCATTCCAAACAAAAAAACCCCTTTCCCCCTCTAAGGTGTTCTTCATACCTCTCGAAACTCTCAACCCTTCAACCAAACTAACTCCAAGACCAGCCTATTCTTCAAATCTTCTAAATCATCTAATCCTCAACCCACACTCAATCCTATCCTTTGGCTTTTAAATGAATCTCTCTAAAAGGTTTTGAAAGAGGGCAATCCCGACAATTGGAGACCGAGGTTTCCTCAGGCACCATTCCGAAGTCGTGGTCGTTGCCACTTCTAAGGGGTGTAACCCAGTACGAACCCACAATAGAATCTCTGACGTGACCAGCTAAGTCCTATCCATAAGCAGCAAATTCAGAGTCAATCAACGGTTCTTAGAACCCTTCTCTTCCTTTCCTAGTTCTTAGGTCAAACTAGGTGGCGACTCTAGTCAATTTCCGCCCTTAGGGCATAAGTCCGCGTGGAGCCCATCGAGAGCGGGTGTAGTGCTCACTAGCATTCCCCTTATGCTTTCTGGGAAAGATGGACGATTTAGTAGGTATTTGAGGGATGCCAGATTAATGGGTTTTCACCCTCCACAGAATGGCATTTTCTAGGATCTAGGCTTCTTAGTCAGACCATATTTAGATAGACCCCCCTCATACCGAAAAATCACCCTCCACACCCACTATTTAAAAACAAACTATTAAATGTAAAAATGCATAAACTAAAGTACCTAAAATAAAGCGTATAAAAGTAAAGTTATTTTGTTGAGAGAATTGAGTTATTGGCTTAAGAGTGGAAAGTGAGAGCTCTATTACTTGAAGCTTGTACAAGATGAGGTGAAGAAGAGATACATATTTATAGAATCCGAAGGGGAGAGACTTTGGGTGCAACTGAGTCATGTACATACATAACTCATCATAGACATCTTCAACAATAAGTATAACCAAACAGTCCTTCCATGGTGGTGCAGCAGATAACCAAACAAGTACATGGTTGCACCAGAGCTTCACCATCCTTGCAACCGTGAACTTCAGGGCTCATTTTTCTTAGCAAATCCTGGACACACCAGGGTTGTCACCGCATTAGGTGATTTATCAGTTGGTTGAGCACCCACTAGTGCGGACGAAAGCAAAAAATGTGGTCAAAACTGCTCAAAAATGACGGTTCTGAACCGTCTTTTAAGATGATATTAAGCAACTGTTTTGGCCGAACCGTCTTTAAAAGCTCTTGAGCTCAAAATGAAGTGAATTTAGTCTCATGTGCCTAGATTGATTTGTAATCTGTGGTGGTGTCTGGTTTCAAACCTGTGATCCATGGTAAAGTCCCACGTGTGTGCCCCTAACCACTAGGCTACAACATCAAAATTGTTTATTTTATGAAAAAACATATATATGTACCATTTATAACTTAATATTTTAATAATTGGAATTCTAATTGTTAGTCAAACTTATGTTCACTCCTATACAAATTATAATTAGTAAAACATCGTAATAGGTAAATAAGCATCGTATTATATACATACTAAATATATTATAAGATTACATATATGTACATATAGTTACAATGTTAATTATAAAAAGACTAATTTACTAAAGTAATAAATGCTAACTATAAAATACATTTTTTAATTATATATACATGTAATATCTCACTACCTATTTTGTGAATTTTAACCAACATGTGAACTAATTTCAATATTTATTACTCTATATTATTTTTCAAACTTTGTTCATTTGTGTTTAAACATATTTTAAAGGATAGTTTAGTACAAAACCGTGTCTTTTAACATATTTTAAAAGATGGTTTCCAACAAACCATCGCTTAAGTTCATTCCGCGCGCGTGTCTACCTGTTTTAAAAGACGGTTTAAGGCAAACCATCGTTTAAGTTCTGTTTTACAAGACGGTTTTCAGACGAACTGTCGTTTAAGCTATATTGGTGCGCTGAAATCATAGGACCTTAAAAGACGGTTGTACATAAACCGTCTTTTAAGATGCCTTTAAGTGAACCCCGCTCGTGTCCAACAGGCTTAAAAAACGGTTTTCACCGGAACCGTCGTTTATAAACCGTTCTTTTTGATATTTTATCTACTAGTGACCTATCACTAATTCATCTGCCGTTTCAGCCACTATCTCAAAATTGATCACTGAAAACCTACCCACCTTTATCAATTGAACAATCGCATGAACCCTTGTTTTCATGGTGATAAGAGGAGGAAGATGTGCGAATCAGCTACCATCATTCCTAGAACAAGTGTTACGCTCATTTTTAAGAAGTAGTAATCCAAAGACTTCTATCTGATTAGGAGATGAAATGACCCCATGGAAGAAGGAACCAAATTCCTTCTCATTCTCAACATGGATCTTCATAAACATGCAACCAAATCTACTCTTGTGGGAAGTCCTTCATCTTTGTATGACACATCAAAATTTAATCAAGCATCATTAATCCTCCTAAATATTTCCAGATTAGCGAAGCCCACCCCAACGAGGGGTAAGTTCTCCTTTATCACACCAGAACTCTAGAGACTGTCATTAAGTTATCCTATTTATAGTAAGGACATGCGTACAATACAGTAGTCTTTATATTGATATATTAGACTGGTATTGAAAGGGATAAATGATGACTTAGGCCCAAGACCCAAATACTTAGGCTAGAAAGAGATAACACACAAGTGCCAGCCCATGCCGTTTTACTACAGCCCACAACTATCGCTTACTATCCTCACATGAGTCAAAGTGACTGTAAGTTGTGAAATAGAGTTGGATTTAGGGCTTTGGTGAGAGAATCTACTGGCTGTGCCGTCGACGGGAGGTGAGAGAATCTACTGGCTGTGCTTGACTCGACTATGCAGAATTGGGTTAGATGAGACAAAGGTAGCACTGAGATTGTCATAGTGAAGCATGGGCGATGATTTAAGCACCAACCATAACTTAACCATTAATTATTGCAGCCACAACACTTCAGCAGCACCAAAGGCTAGCGCCTTAGACTCGACTTCGGTGGATGGCCGAGAAACTATTGGTTGGCGTTTAGAACACCAAGAGATCAAGTGAGCGCTGAGGAAGACGAGTTTCCCATAAATAGATCGTCTGTCATTGGGTGAAGCTCCTCATTCAGCGTTGATGAATACATGAAGAGGTCCAAAAACAATGGAAGAAAAGAATAACCCTAAATTCCTACTGGAGTTAAGGTATCTAAGTACTCGCTTAACTCCTTCCCAATGTATATCTAAGTACTCACACCATAACGCAAAATCTGAGGAAAATGAATAAGATAAGAGGGGTTATTGCTTTTCTTTTTCAAATTGTACTGACATGCGTGCCAAAATCAAGCCATTGTTTTATCTCAAAATTTTCAAAACAATTTTCAAACATTAGAGGAAAAACTCAATTATTCAAAAACGAATTTCCAATAATAAACCAGTTTCAAACCTGCCCCTTTTATTAATTTTTCTTCATCTTATTTATATTGCATCTTTAAAAAAACACACAACAGAAAAAACTTTTCATATTACATATAGTATATCTTAGTGAGCGTGGGGGAGACCATATGTGTAACATCCCCAAGTACCCATTGTTGGGATATTATATGCTTTGGCACGTAGGTCGCACGATGTTGTTCCCGGGGTTTCCTAGCCCCAAAACACGTTACACTCCACCCCCTTGGGAGTCCAGCGCCCTCGCGGGCCACACTAGCACACCAACCTGGGTCTGGCTTTAATAATATATGTAACATCCCTAAGTACCCACTGTTGTGATAGTCCGCTCAGGCACACAAGCCACATGGTTTTGTTCCCGAGATTTCCAAACCCAAAATGTGTCGCGATAAGAAGAGATATCCTCACCCATATAAGGAATGGTTTCTTCACTCCAATCAATGTGGGGGTAAGCCTCGCTCGGTGTTACAATAGGTCTGAGTTTGAGTCTGAGCGAGGACATAATGAAGCATTCATTTTTTTTTGCATGTGTGTTTTTTTTTTCAGCCCAATCAATCCAAACAAGACCGAAGAGAACTAAACTCTACACCCCATCATGCTTATAAAACAACACAAAAACCCACACAATTCAAGATAGGCTGTAGTCGCCATGCTTATCCCTCGATGAAGCTGAAGAAAAAAAAATACCACTCATCCTCTTTGTCGATTCTTCCCTTCTTTAACCTTGACTAATCTTCCTCAACCCCAAGATCTGACCGGAACAACTTTTGGCGACCAATTCTATTTGGTTCCTCTCAAACTCAACTAAAATATTCTTATTTTTTTTTGATAATTTACTGCCAAAGGCAGTTTGTGGCAAAGTACGCTTCAAGAAGAAGCACTTGCCAAGTTACAAAGACACTAGGCATAACAGAAAACAATACAAAGAGAATAGTAACAGACAAGAACACGCGAGAGAAAGAGTCCATAAGTAAGACATGGATCAAAGTGAGAGGGAGATTAGAACTCTAATGAGAGACTATCAGAGAGACTAGGTGTCGAGATCTCCGGGCGATTTTCTTTATTTTTCTTTTTTCCTTCAACCCTTGCACTTCTTCTCGGGCCTTCGAGAGATTTTGAAAAGTTCTCAATAGATAATAAGGGGTTCGGAATATGCACCTGTAGACGCTTACCAAAACCAAGACAAGCAACTGCCTCTTTGTTGGCAATTTTATCGGCCGTGTCTTTCCCAATTAAGCTAGCACCGATATCATAATAAGTTTGCATAGAGTCAGGTATTTCATGTGGCAATGGAATCATGGTGGATGGTCTGATGTGTTACTGGCCACATGGACTGTGTCAATCGCTTCATTAGGTTCAGAGGTGACTAATTCAATGTGAGAATCCGACCCAATGACTGAGTGAGCTTCATGAGAAACATCACACACCACCAGGAGCATAGTCAATGTTCTCAGATGCAAGATGGGTAGATAGAGCAAGTTGTTCCTGTAGGGTCTGATCTGGAGAGCACGTCAGACAATTAAGTGAATCCACCTGATTATGGGGACCATCTTCAGGAAAACCGTATTCAAGCAGACGCAGAGTTCCAAGACAACGCAGTGCATCAGAGCTCTCACGATCAGTCTGAGAATCGTTAGTATCCTTATTGGTACAATCAACACTTTTGGATGGGGAACTTGATCTTGAGATTCCCACCTCTTCAACTATCTTATTGTCTTGGCCTGTCACATGCTCCATAGACAGAGTTGGAGACAAGGAAGAAAAAACTTGGAGATTGTTGATTTCACTAACACCCACAGTTGTAGGAAAATTATTCGTAAGAACAGTGAAATTTTCATTAATCAAGGTGAATTGATTGGTTTCAATCCTAACAATCGCCTCTGAGTAGCCTAGAGCGCTTGCTTCTTTGTCTCCCTCAATGGCAATCACTTTTCCTAGGTGTTGGGCAATGGAGATGATATTCTCTGTAGACCATGCCATCAATGGAATTCCTCTGATTATGATATCCACTAGTCTAGTGTTCGGTTGGTCCGAGGGCTCCCAAGCCTTGATTTTCCAGTGAGATTTCTTCTCCAAGAGTTTAATGCGGTCTTCAACAGAATGCAGAACAACAACAACCTTATCCGGAGAGGGGGATGATTTCGTCCACTCGCACCCATTTACTAAGCTTAATCTTGAGTTGCTCAAAATGAAGATGATTTCCAGATTGTAACACAATACTTCTCTCTAGCTTAGAGACCATCATATTTGAAGCTTTTAAAGAAATAGAGTGCGGCATAATGTGAGAATCATGAGCAGCAACCTTTGACAAAGGACTCTCAGTCTCTTCATCAATTTCTGGGCAGAAGAAACATTTTTTTTCAGTGAAGAGGAGGCAGACGGAGCAGCAGAAACGGAGCGTCGATCTTTTGGTTTCCAAGGGATGGCCTGCTCAACAATAATCTTACGCCCTTCAATGAGCCGACCATGGAGATAACCCATAGCTTTTTCTGCATCCCTTTGGAAGTGGAACTCAACAAAAGCAAAGCGTCGATTCAAGTCGACTCTTTTCTTTCTTGCTATTCGAATATGACAAATGTTTCCGAAAGGATGAAAAAGATTCCACAACAGATTGATACTTACATTTTCCCGAAGATTGTCGACGAATAGCGTGCTTTCTGGTGTTGGTGTAGGCAGACCCATCTTGAAAAGATGAACAGAGAAGGATTTCCAAGATCTTTAATTTCAACTGTGTGGCTTTCGGTTACTGGTGGCTAGTGGAAGTGAAAGATAATCCACAGGACTCCCAAGATCTGTTGCTGCTGCCCTATCCGTCTTCTCTTCCACTTTGGCTTCGTAGATCTGAGCGTTCTGTGTTGACGTTGAAGTGAGTTCTGTTGGGCATTTTATCATACAACTGATGTGCTTGAGATAGTTCCCCTCTGTTAACAATGAATAACAATGGTGGGTGCCGCACTAATCGCGGCGTACAGCAGCAGCTCCGACCCCTTGTTCACAGACAATTTGTTTGTCTTCATTCCAGTTGACAATATCGAACCGTCGTCATCACTCTCGTATTCCAGGAGATGAGAGTCGCTCTCTGTCGCCGTCCCCGTAACCCTTTCGCTCTCTGTCGCCGTCAATGAACAGTGAACAGTGCTGTCCCTCTCTTTGGTCTGTGAATTGGTTTGGTTAGTGCCCACAACGATAAAGCGGTGCGAGATACGGTGGAGGATTGGATACGGACCCCGTCTATCGCTGTTACCGTGGTTGTGATTCTTTGTAGCTCAACAAATCCCAGGCTCGTATACTCGTGCGTACAGGTGGCAATTCGGGTTAATGGGTCGGGTTGAAGCTCACCCATACCCGACCCGATTAAAAATATATTGACCCATACCCGACCCAATAATAATTGGGTTACAAATTATCAACCCATACCCGACCCATATAAAATGATTAAACCCATACCCGACCCGTTTAACCCAACATAATTAGGCTATGCAAAATTTAAAAGACCTGGAATTAAATTTTTTATATGATTGCGCAAACGGAGTTACAAATGAATGACATCATACATTCAATATGGTAGATATTCCAGAGTTTTCATTATCCTCCGTCTTTTTTCTTTTTCCACATACATGTCGTGCTCAGTAGCACTTAACAAAAGAAGGTGATGTGTACGCGTCTGGGCCAATATAACTGTATTTTCTCCTTCAGAATATAGAATCAAAACATAGACAAAAATCTTCAGAGTACAGAAGAGATATGACCACAGTGGGAGCTGTGGAGGAAAGAGCAGCACACCGTCTTTTGACAATCCACATAACGAATACTCTCGTTTTTGCTTTATAAAGAAATACAACAAAGTAGTATTATCAAATAACTAACCTCTCATCAAAAAGATACTACATAATCTGTATTATACTAATAGTAGGTTAGCACTTACTTAGTAATATATTTATATTTTTATCTAATTATTTATTATTTATTTATTTTTTTAATAAAATAAAATAAACGGGCCGGGTTGACTACGGGTTAGGACTTTGAACTTATACCCAACCCAAAAATTTAATAGGTAACTCATACCCGACCCAATAATTAAATAGGTCAATAATCGTTACCCAAACCCGCTATTTTCGGGTTGGGTATGGATTGGATTATCGGAGGTAAAAATTGCCACCCCTGGTGCGAGTATCTTGCGTTTGGTTTCAGTTTCG
Source organism: Limonium bicolor (assembly GCA_023374045.1). NCBI lineage: Eukaryota > Viridiplantae > Streptophyta > Magnoliopsida > Caryophyllales > Plumbaginaceae > Limonium > Limonium bicolor. The sequence continues at coordinate 23,028,717 of CM041778.1, read as the reverse complement.
GCATCTCGACCAAAATCTATTCTTTACTCAAGAGACCCCCATTGACGACGGTCATTGTAGATTCGAAGCATCTCTAAATCGTGCCCAAAATGAACTGATTTCTTATTATCTCACTTTGGGACGTTTAATCGTTCAATTTCTCCTTTTTATTATGATTTCCACTTTCTGGATTTCGTGGTTATGTTTGCCTCCATGCGGGAATTTGTATCTCGTATACGATAGGCCCTTACTCTTTGCAAAAGATGTTAATTCTTTTCCTCACGCCCAAGCTCATGAATGCATGTTTCAGTCCTCCCGTTGGTCATTACCTCATTCAGCATTATTTCTGGCACTGGTGTTTGGTGTTTGGAATGACATTCGCTGAGTCGCATGGTGGAAGCCAACTCCCATCAACGGGTTTTGACTGTAAAGATTTCAGGCCTATTTTTTTTTATTCTCACAAATTCAATGCGAAGTCTGGTGGTCAAATCATTCTCTTAATTGTGTTGCCTTGGTCTATGGTAATATTCCAATTTGCTCAATGTATTTGGAGATCTGAAGTGAATTTACAAAGTTAATGAAGTTTCCGTTTAATCTTTCGACGAGTTTGGTTAATTGAAACTATCGTCTCACTTTGGATTATTAAATAGTCCATCAGTTTGAGTTTTCTTTAAGGTTGTTGATGTTAATTCTTGTTTGAGGAGGACGTTTGCGTTGTTTGCAATGTATCTCATTTGGTACCTTTTGTCATTTCTGGTTCTGGCACCAGAATGGGTTAAATTAGTTAATCAATAATTTCAGGTACAATTTACCAGGCTATGAAACCCATGTTGTTTTGTGGCTGTTGGTTTGAAACCCTTTATGTAATTTGAGATTTATTCATTGCAGCTGTTGGTAGTTCAACGTCTTCATTTGAGCTGGCCTATTATGAGCCTACTGACTTTGGTAGTCCAGATTCAATTTTGTTTTGCATTTTTGTGTTGTTAGTTTAATTTGGCTTCTTATTACTCATTGGTTTCATGTCCCAACTGAGGTACATCCACTTTGAGACCTGAATTGAACTTTTCGCTTGGGATTATGGAATCTTGGGCTCTACACCGTGGGTTTGGAAATTCTATCTCTCGGCTTTTATTGACTACAATCTGATTATTTTGTATTATTCGCTGTCCCACGCGCATTGATCTTGGTTTGGAAATCGATTCGAGACTAGCATGATTTTTGCCCTTTTGCGCTTAGATGAAAACATAGATTAGGGTGATAGTTGCCTGAATGTTATGATTGTTGAGATAAGTTATTCATCGGCTGGTCCTTCTTAATTCTATCGTTTTAGAGGGACATGATCTGAAAAACCCTTCCATAAAAGGGAAACCCTTTTTAGGGTCTAGCTATGATCCCACATGACTCACCACTCAGCTCTTTGATACTATATTTTGATTTGAGTCATAATCTAGGGTGATGATTTAATTGAGTTTCAACCCCTTTGCTTGATTTATCTTACAATTCATAGCATTCGCTGGCAACTTGAAACTTCTTTCTATGTTCAAGGTTGGGGTGTGGGAGATGATTGAATTGCCCTCTTTCTTCCCATTGAGAGGGGTCGTATGATCCTATTGCACGCATCCCAAACCCCTATATTTGTATTTTCTCATGACTGACTTATCTTGTCTTCCTTTTCTTTGTTTGTGACATGTACATGATGAATGAGTTGATGAAAACACTTGAGGAGCAAGAAACCTGGACTTTGGCTAGGACTACCTCTGTCTTCAAACCAGGAGACGGTTGCTACATCTCTTGGGATCATAACCAGTTTAAGTGAGGTGGTGTCGATGCGACCCCATAGCAGCCCCTCTCTTTAAAATTTCATTCATGTTTATAATGAATTGTAAATTATTTATCATGTTTGTTTCATTTTGTAATTTTTTAGATTAATTCGCTTCTTTTACTCTATACTACGTTCTAAATTACGTTGCTTTGTTTATGTAAACTTTAGAACCTCTCCATGGAGCATGAAGATAGGTCAAACAAGGTTGTGATATTTGTTATGATCCCTTTCTTGGGTCATTTTAGAAAAACCCTAGAATAAGGAACTACTCCACGCTTGACAGGTCTCTAATTTGTTTGGTGGAGGTAGTATCTTCCTTTCCATATCAACTTCCCGTAAATCAAAGTATTTACTCAATCACATTTATCCTTTTCAATTCACTACTCTATCTTTTATTCAAGTTTAAATTTCATGAACAACACCAAATACTCTTTTAATATCATCCAAATACAAGAGCAACCAAAATGCACCTAAAATCTTTCAGAATTCCTCAACTATCTTTTAATTCACAAAACCACAAAACCACACCTCAAGCAACTACAATACATCCTCATATTTCTTAGACCTTCAAAGCTGGTGAACATCTCTACATTCTTCTCTCTCACAAACTTCCACAAATGCCCAACTCTCATAATACTTCAAAACTTTTAGAATCACAATCGTCCTCAACTTTCCTAAAAATGAAAGAATCTAGGATCTCAAATATCTCACAGATCCGAGTGTCTCACAAACTTCAGTATCTCAAATTCCTTACCTCCTCAAGATCTTAAATGTCTCAGAGACTTTAGTATCTCAAATTCTTTACCATCTAAAGGTCACAGACGTCTCACAGACCCGAGCGTCTTACAAACTCAAGCATCTCAAACATCCAAAGAAATTCCAAATATCTTATATTTCCCCATAATTCTTAAAAGAGGAAGACACCTTAAGCTTACAAAAAAGCAATTGAAATGCTTTCAACCTTCCAATTTCTCTAATAATATTTGGACTCATATAAAATATTGAAACACATTTCAAACTATTATGTAAACTTCCATAAAACTTTTCAACTCCTCAATGCTTCCAACTTTCAAATCTTCCTCAATGCATCAAACTCAATGGAATTTTCAATTCCCCATAGCTTTCGAAATAACTTCAAAACTCACAAAGGTGAAATCATTCTCAACTTCTTTTAACATCTCAAGATCATATTGGTTTCTAATTCTCAATTGTTTCACAGACTCGAATGTTTCATGGACCCAAACATCTCATAGATTCACACATTTCACAAGGTCCACAGACTTCAATGTCTCACAGACTTCAACATTTTTACATACCTCTCATACACAAACCTTCCTTGAAAACCTCAAAACTCATAAAAATTCTCAGATCTTTAAATAATTTAATTTCACGAGCTCTTAAAGCCTTAATCATTCTCCATTCCAGACAATGAAAAGTTCCAGAATTTTGAATGTCTTATAGACTCGAGCGCTTCACAGACTTCTTCCTCTCAAGATTTTGAATGTCTCAAAGACCTGAGCATCTTACAGACTCTAGCATTTCAAACCTCAAACATCTCAGGAGAATCCAAATATCCCGTAAACTTTTTAGTACGCTTATACACTTTTAAGCTCAACAAGATCCCGATTTCCCGAATCTCAAACTCTTATACATCATGAGTTCTCCTAAATCCTTCAAAGCTCCACAAATATCGAAATCCTGAACTCTCAAACTCCCTGAAATCCCAAATTTCTTGAAACTTCAAACTCCTTCATATCCCTGGCATCTCAAACCTCGAATGTATCACTGAATCAAATGTCTCACAGACTTGAAACTCTCACAGACTCGAATATCATAGAGACTCGAATGTCTCACGGACATGAATGTTTCACGGACATGAATGTCTCATAGACTCCAATGTCTCACATACTTGATTGTCTCACATATTTGATTGTCTCACATACTCGATTGTCTCACAAACTCAAATGTCTCAACAAGACTCAAATGTATGTACGGGCTCAGACACCTCAACAGATGCATACATCTCAACAGATTAATGCTCATTAAAAGATTCAAGCATCTTAATGGACTCAAAAGACTCTCTCGAATTTCTCAACCCCTTCAAAGCTCACAAAACTCTTCAAAAATCCCAAAGCTCTTCAAAAATTCAAACTTCCTATAATCTCAAGCTCCTTAAAATCTCTAAACTCAAAAACAATTTTGACACTCTAATCAAACCCCACAAAATGATCAGGAATTTTATCAACCCTCAAAATAACCAAAATATCATTTTGCTCCTTAGCCCTCCCACCTTCAAACAACCTTAAGCACTTCCCATCCTAATCACCTCAAATATCTGAACTTCCCTAAAAAACTTCTAATTCCCAATCACCTCAAAGACATGAATACTTCTAGTCCTTGATTACCTAAAAAACCCAACCATCACAAAGTCCATGAACTACATAAGGTCTGATATCAACACAGAGTTGAGTACATAGGCAAACCGCCTTGGGTACGACCCCCTTTCAATAAAAAAAATCCCTTCCCAGCAATAAGGCTCTACCCATACCTTTCAAAACACTCAAATCTCTTTTGGCTCCCCCAAACCCTCAAATCATCTAACTTCTGGTCTTGTTCACTAACTCAACCTTATACTTTTCCCAATATTTCATCTCATACTCATCACACTCCCTTTAGTCATCAATCCTCCTTTCGGCGCTAACTTGGCAGATTAGCTTGCCTAACTCATCACTCCGTATTCAGCCAACTATCTCAAATCCATTAACCACTTTTGGCGCTAATTTGGTAGAAAAGCTCACCTCATCAACTCTCCATACTCTACTAACTTCTTATCCTATCCTTGTGGCCGTCTAAAACTAATTCTCTTTAATAAGGTTTTGAAAGAAGACGATCCCAAAAATTGGAGACCAAGGTTTCCTCGGACACCATCCAAAGTCGTGGTCTTTGCCAATTCCGAGGGACGTATCCCTGTACAAACCCCACATAGAATTTTTAGTATGGTCAGATAAGACATATTTGTAGGCAACAAATCTCATAGTCAATTAAAGGTTCTTAGAACCCATTTTCCTTTCCTACTTAATTTAAATCAAAATAGGTGGCAACTCTAGTCAATTATGCCCTTAAGGAATGGGTCTGTGTGGTGCCCATTGAGAGCAGGTGTGGTGCTCAATTGCACTCCCCTTGATAGCTTTCTGGGAAAGACGTGTGATTAGTAGGTATTTGTGAGATGCCAAGATAATGGGTTTTCACCTTCCACGGAATGGTAAATTCTAGGATCTAGGATTTTAGTTAGATTCATATAGTCAAACCCCCTCTCCCCCCTCATACCAAAAAAATCACCCTTCACACTGTAGGCTCCCAACAATGCTTCAGTAGTAAGAGGGATTATCAAACATAGGTGAACCAAGTGTATCAAATTTTTGACAGAAGGTGACATGGGTGTAGAAATTGGCTTTGACCGAAGCATGTTGGTTTTAGTGAGAATAAAGTAATGTACTGAGCTTGAGATAAGTGTAGGCTTTGTATGTGTTTGGTAACTGAAACTCCTAGAAATAAATTGATTTTTCCAATATTAGTTATAGGAAATACCATGGAAAAGTTATCAGCAGAAGATCCAGTGATGAGAATGTCATTCACATAGACAAGAACATGGACAATATCATTGCCTTGAACATAATGAACAATGAGTGATCCGATTTTAGACATAATGATACCAAGTTGTAGGAGAAAAGAACTAAACTCGACTTACCTAGCTCTAGGGGACTACTTCAATCCATAGAGGGAATTGCGTATTCTACACACATGATTGAGAAACTATAGGTTAGTAATTCAGTGTCTAGTGTACACTGTTTCCTCAAGGTCACAATATAGAAAATAATTATGGACATCAATATGTTGTATAGGCCAATTTAATGAGACACCAATAGATAGAATTAGCCTAAATGTAGCTTGCTTAATCACTGAACTGAAGGTCTTAGCGTAGTCGAAGCCAGGAGTTTGAGAAAAACCTTGAGTAACTAAACATACTTTTCTCCTTTCTATTTTTTCCATCTGATGTTCTTTTTGTCCAAAATACCTATTTGACTCCAAGTAAATTCATCGGTGAATGGTAAGGCACTGGATCCCATGTTTGAGTCTGTTCTAGAGCTTGGATTTCCTTTTGCACAGCTTGCACCCAATCTGGGTACAACATTGCTTGTTTGAAGGTGAGGTTTTATGGTATGCTGTCAATGTTTGTGGAGTGTATTTGGTAATTGATGGTCCCCTGTCCTTTGAAGAGGTTGAAAGAGTTGATTTTAGGCCTAGTGATCATGGGATGAGAGGAGGTTGGATTGAAGTGGAGTGGGGCTTTGGGGGTTGAAAAATTTCTTGGTTGGTGGAACTATTTTGTAGAGATTGGTATGTATGTAACTCTTGATGATCATGAGGCTCTTGATAAGTTTGGGATGTTTGGTGGCAATTGTTGTGCATGAGTTACTTCAGGTGAGGTGATTGAGCTATTTTGTGGAGGTTGTTCTGCATGACCAGCTTCAAATGAAGTTGTTGGTGAGTTTTGTGCTGGTGAAAAAGAGGGACTGTGTGTAGGATTAGAGGGTGTTTGGGGGAGAGAAATTTGGTATTAGTAAGGAATATGTGTGTAGATCAGAAGTGAAAGAAATATGGGGTGAGAGTTAGGCAAAAGGAAACTCAATTTCATTGAAAGTGACATCATGAGAGACATATAGTCTCTTGGTGGACAAGTCAAAGCATAAGTAACTAGTATGATGAGTGGAGTAGCCTATGGAAACACATTTTGTATAGCGGTGAGACAGTTTGTGATTTTGATAAGGCCTAAGATTGGGATAACATGTGCAACCAAAAACCTTCAACATGGTATAATAAGGTGGTTTAGCCAAAAGAATTTGAAAGAGGGATTGGTTAATGAGAACATGTGTAGGTCTTCTGTTTAGCAAGTTAAATGGGGCTTTAAAGGCATAGGACTAACAGGTCATAGGCATAGCTACTTGAGCTAAGAGAGTTATTCCTTTGTCAACCACTCTTTTGTGCTTGCTTTCAACCAGCCCATTCTGCTGGTGAGAATGAGGGCAGGTTAATCTATGAATTATACTTTTCTGCTGAAAAAACTGAGTTAGAGCCTTGAACTCATCTCCTCTATCAGTTTGAAAAGATCTTATTGAGGAGTCAAAATAGTTTTCCATAAGATTAACAAATGTAGTAAACACCTGAAGAACCTGATCATATTTAACTCGTAAATGAAACAATCACATAAACTAAGAATGGGCATCCACAATAAGCAAGAAATATTTGTAACCATAAACTGAATTAAGATAGGTATGTCCCCAAAAATCCATAAACATCAAGTAAAAGGGTTGTTTTGAAGTATTAACTAAAGCAAAATGAGGTAGGGCATGCGTTTTCCCTATACAGTTGTGGAGGGTGATTTTCGGTATGAGGGGGGAGGGGGGGGGGGGGTTATCTAAATATGGTCTAATTGAATAGCCTAGATCCTAGAAAATGCCAAAACCCGTTATTCTGGCAGCCCTCAAATACCTACTTTATCGCCCGTCTTTCCTAGAAAGTACAAGGGGAATGCTATTGAGCACTACACCCACTCTCAATGGGCTCCACGCGGACTGATGCCTCTATAAGGTGGAATTGACTAGAGTCACCACCTAGTTTGACCTAAGAATACTAGGAAGGAAAGGGAAAAAGGGTTCTAAGAACCTTTGGTTGACTCTGACATTGTTGCCTATGAATAGGACTTATCTAGTAATTTGTAGAGATTATGTGTGGGTTCGTACTGGGTTACACCCCTTGGATGTGGCAACGACCATGACTTCGGATTGGTGCCTGAGGAAACCTCGGTCTCCAATTGTCGGGATTGCCTTTTTTCAAAACCTTTTTAGAGAGATTCATTTCAATGGGCCATAAGGATAGGAATAGGATAAGAAGAGAGTAGAGACTGGATGAGGTGAACTTTTATGTCAAGCTAGCGCCAAATGAAAGGATTGACAGGTTGAGAGTTGATTGAATGTAGAATGGAATATCGAGGAAAGGCTTAAGGGACAAATGGATGAAAAAGACCTAAAGTCTAGAGGCATGAGGGTTTAATGTGAGTCGGAAGAGATTTGAGGGCTTTGAGAGGTATGAGTACCACTTTAGAGTGGGAAAAAGGGTTTTTTTATTGGAATGGGGTCGCACTTTGAATGCTCTGCCTACGTACTCAACTCCCTGTTGAGATAAGACCTTACGTAGTTCACATGCAACGCCCCTATTAACCAAAAATACAGCGCAAAATAAAATACTATGGCGTTTACAGATCATCGGGTTCCAAACACCCGGCACCAAACCTCACCAATTACAACTTATAAAATCACAAAAGCTACGGTCTGAACCTCAAGAAAACTTAACATAAACATAATAGTAATAAAATACATTAACTATCCACAAAACCTAATCCCATCCTAATCACTCATTCTCTTTGTGGCCACCTGTATATCAACTCGTACCTACAAGATGAAACCAAGCAGCCCACCCCGAGAGGGGTGAGTCAGTTCCCGGGAATGGAACTGGTACGATTCTCCAAAACAAACTCATAAACATAAGTCTTTAATAAATAATAACTTGAAGACAAACACTTAAAACAACACAGAGGAACAAGGCACTTTAAAATCACCAAGTCAAGATAACATGTTGAGACAAGAGATAAATAACAGAAAGTTAAAGTTAGTTAATTAAAAGAAACCACAACATCAATTAGTGAACATCCATTGCTTGTGTTAGAACCAATTATGGTTAAGAAGAGAAAGACTCAGGTAGTCACAAAGGACTAGGAATGAAAAGATAGATCCAAGAACCAACAACTCAAGAGCGGAATAAAACCAACCGGGGGAGATGGCCCCCACCGCCAAGTACGTCCTTTTAGGACAGGGGATATACAGCCCCTCACTGTTTACAACGTCCTGTTGAGACAGTGGATATACAGCCCCTCACTGTTTACAACATCCTTTTGGACAGGGGATATACAGCCCCTCAATGTTACCGATGAAGACGCGCGCACGTCACAACAAAAAGACTCAGCTCATGGATGAAACGATATCCAGAGTCAAAGGAAGAATTTACCAAGATTGACATTTCCTAAATTCCCACTAGATCATTAATTGCACCAGAGCAATACCAAAACACTCAGTCCTACAGAGTGCAGAAGCGGAAACCCTAGGCAGTTAATGTCTAATGAAACAACCAGATATAAGGAACCAATAACCATGTAAGTTTCACATTCAAGGCTCAGTTAGTCACATCAAGCTGAGTTAGCCACACAACAGTTTCCTTTTGAAATTCCTTTAAACTCAGTTAGCGTTTTTCGAAAACGTCTCATAAGTTGGTCAGTAAAAGTATCAGAGTACGAGAAATCGTACCTGATTAATGATGTAGGAGTTCTAGTAGACTCGTACAAATACCCAACAATACTCTGAGGAACATTAAAGATAGTCTATCATCAATAACTTGTAGCCTAAGTTAAACTTAAATAAATTCCTCTCTCTTATTTCCAAATCCCAATTATCTTGTAAGCCCCCGCTTAAATGTAATGTATAACCTTTGACTTATTTTAGAAGGTTGTATAGCCCAAGGTTGTAAGATCAAGGAATGTACGTGTATTTTACTAACACTTGTTAATTGTTCCACTCAGTCCACTTTACTTATACTTAACCGTAATTCTCACATTTAAGACCTTTATATCATAAGTGCATTTTATATTACTCAATAAATCTTAGAATTTCAATAATAATTCTTAAGCTCAATACCTTTATTCTTACTTTAGGACAGACATCGTATTATTTATGACCTATGATGGATTCATCTTAGAATACTATACTATTATTTAACAATGTAATGATTATGTATTTTATCAATACCTACTAGATAATCCATTATGATTAAGTTTTCCCCTTAACTTAATTAAGATCTACATCCTGTATATTGGAATCATAGTGTTGTAGATGCATTTTATTATAATTTAATTGAGTTACTAAACTCATTTATCTTATCTTTAGTTCAGAATGACTTTTTATTACAACCATCTAATAATCTTGTCATAAGAGGTTACATTACTTTTCATCTTGAAATAACTATATTATAATTAGCTTAGACTTATCGAACTCTTACATTTAGTATTCGCAAAGCATATTATTTGCTTTATCATTAACTATATAATAAGGTGTTTTAAGATAAACTTTGATGTATCCTCACTTACATTTAATTTCCTAAATGTTTTATTGTTTACACACATTCCCTCCATAGACTATGTATAATCCTTTAATTCAAAACTTTAATAAACTTATGTCTTAAATACGTTTTAAATTGTTTACAAAACCTAAGGTTTCAAAAGAATAACTTAATAAATTAATTTCCTTTATTGTATTTTGGATGGGCATTATATCTTAACATAAGGTAGAATTTATCTTAGAATTAAATTCTCATTCATATGTGAAATTGTAAATTATTTAATAAGATCATCTATTCTGAAAAATCCTCATACCTTATATTCAAATGACACATTAATATTTCCAGTGTCAAAAGGTAAATCAATATAATCTCTTATGTAACTTAGTTTCCTCTAAATAAAGGTTCAAAGGTTTTAAGTATCAAATTCCTATTTATAAACCTTTTTATAAATTCTAACTACTGAATACATTACTTAATTCTAAACTCACATTCTGAATATTGGTAATTAATGTTACAAATGTATCTTATATGGCTTATCTAATTTTAAGAAACTTAAGGATTATTATTTAGATTAATTTCCTAATCATAGTTTAATATAGTTTTATATCAAAGTCCTTTTAATGATTCAAACTTAAAACATTAAGTTATCATTCAATACTATAAATGTTATAAAATGATTAAATCTAGACTTACTAATCCACCTCACATTTAGATGTAAAAGTATTTTATTTATTTTATTACTGTTTGTATATTAAGAACATTAGATGTAAAAGTATTTCATTCATTTTATTATTGATTATATAATAAGATCTATTTGTGTAACATTCTATGTAATCTAATCACAATTTTTCCTAAGTTTTAACTTATTAATTTCTTAACCCAATTATAGATTTACATTGTGGTCATTGACTAATAATATACATGTATTTTAATATGGTTTATATAAATCTTAGAAATTCAAAGATAACTCTTTAAACTTAATTTTATAACCATAATTCAATACCACTTCATATAATATTCCTTTAGTAGTATTGTGTATAGGCGTAGTTTAAATTAATAATTCCTTAATATTATATTTTCTATGAGGTATTTTATTTCTTTTTTTAATTATTTTTTATGAATATATATTAGGATTTATTCAAGACATTCTTTATGTAGTTTTATTGAATTAAATTATTTATATTAACTTGTACACACATCTACACACAATATATGATTTATAAGATAAAGTATTTTCCTTAGTTTCAATTCAGTATATTAACTTCCACATTATATAATTAATAAAAATGTATATTAATTTAACTCCTTGATTTAACCTAAGTTACTATTTTATTTCTTTTATATATATATATATGTATTTAATTTTTACTTCACTTAAAAGTTGATACCTAAAAATATTTATTAACATTCTGTATTAAATGTTAGTTTAGTCTTATTATATTATTTCCAACCTATAAAGTTTATTAATAAGTCATACTTTAATTTTCATTACATTAAAAACGTTACATTATAAGGTAACTTCTGAAATATTTCAGAAATACAATTTTTAGGCCTATCTCCTCTTGTCTAAAAATTCTCAAATTTAATATATAGTAACTATGATATTTTAGACATATTATAAAATTTTTATTTCATAAAAATATCTTTTAAAATTACCTAAATAATTCCATAATACTCAGAACTTACAAAAATTATAATTTGCTTTTAAAAACTGAAAACCCATATTAATTTACATCAACATAAACTAGATTTTATAAGGAATCTATGGTTAAAATTTCAAGTCAAAATACATTCGGGAAAGCCATTAAATAAATTCAACAAGTTAGGATTTAATTCTAGAATTATTATAAAACTTAAAACATTTAAAACTTCTGCGTTTTAATCTCGGCCGTCCGTCCCTATAATTCAAGATCGGACAGCCACTGAAACACGAGTTCATCAGCGAACTCAACCCTAAAGCCGCGTACGATTTCGTTGATTTCTCTCAACTCACAGAACCAAATCGACTGATTTTTGTTTCATTGAATTTGAAATTTCCTTGCGGTTCTATTGATACCAATTTCGCTAGCTAATATTCAGTATACATCAAATACGATTCTGGGTTTAACGAGTTAGGTTTTATGTGGTTTTCGAATTCGAATTGAGAAATTCTCCCGATTCAGTACGCAATTGGTCAAATTGAAAGCTGGTTATGACCGATAATGTGATAACAAAGGACAATAACAGAGGAATTGAACGGAAAACTTACCGGAGATGCGCTAACGAGGAGAATCAAAATCGGGTTTTCTGGCAAATAATTCGAACTTGACCTGTTTCGAGGAGCTAACTTTGAGGATCTATAAAATAAGTTCTAGATCGAATTAGGCCATTTTCTTGGGCTTAATCGAAAGAGGAAACATAGCTCTACATATTGACAGCAAGAACTCACTCTAATTTGCAATACACAGAAAGAAATCTAAACCGAAAGTTACGAGTTTATACCTTGCGTTTTTCTATGATTTTATGTGAGTGACAAATCAGGAACTTTAGGCACCTAGCTCTTCCAAACGATTACGAATCAGCCTTGGTGATCAACATGAAAGTTGTAGAGGGATTAGAGATCTTCAAAACAAGCTAAAGAACACGAATTTTGACTGAGCAACGAAGAAGTTATGGCGAGACGAAGTTTACCTGATTTCAGTAAAATATGGAATTCTGGGTTACGGTTTCACAGGGAGGTAACTTTAGATCAATATTGCGGCAGATGTAGAAAGAGTTAGGTTATGTATGAGTTATGGTTGGAAAGAGCATTTGCAAGAGAAGAGAATGCAAAAGACGGAACTCAAAAATTCTCAAAGACGAGAGAGATATAGATGTCACAAGTTAGGCCAATATTCTCGCAGAAGTTAGTGAAAATTGTGGAGATAAAACGACTAACTGCTGAGGCATGCATCCCGAGGCGCGCAGGTGAGTCAGCAGCCATGCCACATCAGCATCTTTTCAAAATTTTGGCTCTAAACTTCATTTTATCATAACTTTGGCTAGGATGATCCGTTTTTGACGTTCTTTTTATCAATCTTCTTGGTTTTCCATAACCTTTTTATTGGTATAGGTTTCATGGGATGGTTTGAACATTCTCAAAAAGTCAACCCTAGCAAGGCTTAAGAAGCTTTATGGTTTCCATAATTTTATTTTGACTTTTATGATTCAAATTAATGTACAAATTATTTCTAAAATCTTTATAATATACTTGGAGTGTTTAAAAATCTTCCCAAGATTTATTGACTTATAAATCTTATTATTAAATTCATAATACTATATAATAATATATAATAATCTAATACTTAATAGTAATATTTAGGGTTAAATAGAAGAAATCCCCTAAATTAATTTCCATAATTCCACATAATATTAATATTCATAATTCCATACAATACTTTAATATTAAATAGTACTCCCTCCGTTCATTAATATTTGTCGTTTTAGGATGTGATTCTTGTTCAAAAATATCTGTCATTCTAGTTTTTTGACACACTTCTTTCCACTTTTACCCCTACTATTCAATATAAAAGTAATTATTATCTAAATGGAAAAGTAAAAAGTAGGGGCACATACATCATTGTCCTACTTTTCTTAATAAGTGTGCAAGTTTCTAAAATGACAGTTATTGTTGAACGGAGGGAGTATTATTTAAGGTTTAACAAAAGAAATCCCCTAAATTAATTTAGGAGTATTTCATCACGGTTAATGGAAGTTTTGATGTTTGTGGAGCTTGAAATATTTAGGAGAATTCCTGATTTGGAGAAGTCCAAGTATGTGGAATGTGGAAGTTTGTGGAGTTTGAAGAAATTTGAGTGTTGTTGGAGATTCAAGAGCTTTTAGGAGATGCTTGAATCCTCTTGTAATGTTTTATGTGAGGGATGTTGTAGTCTGTGAGATGCACGGGTCCGTGAGACGTTTGAAACCTTGAGATGTCAAAGTCTGTGAGACGCTCGGGTCTGTGAGACATTTGAATAATTGGGATGACAAAGTCTGTGAGACACTCGGGTTTGTGAGACATTAAGAGTGTGGGGGAAATTGGAATTTTGTAGATGATTTGAGTCCATGAGGTAATTAGAGTCTGTGGCATTTGAGATTTTGAATGATTTGAAGTTTTCAAGGAGTTTGAAGTTTAAAGGAATTTTAGATTTTTGAAGTTTGGAATTATTTGGGATCAAAAATGAATTTTGAATTGAACTGGATATGAAAAGAATTTTGAAATGAATTGGATTTTTGAATTGAATTGGGACTGATTTAGTACTGAACTAAAATTGGATTAGAATTGATTGAATTGGAATTGATTTGATTTTGGAATGGAATTGAATTGGAATTGATTTTGAAATTGGATTGAATATGAATTGAAATAAGATTGATTTTGGATTGAAACAGAATTGAACTGGATAGATTATTGGAATTAAATTGAATTGGAATTGAGATTGAATTGGGGTTGAAATGATTTTGGATTGTAATTGAGATGAATTGGAATGAAATTGAATTTGTGGGCCAAATTTGAGCTAATGGGACAAGTTTGGGCCTTGAAAAGAGGGCCAGGTTGGGCCTTAAAAAGCGGGCCGGATTGGGCCTTGAAAAGCAGGCTAGGTTAGGCCTTAAAAACTGACTGGATTGAGCCTTGGAAAGCGGGCCAGATTTGGGCCAGGTTGTTAGGCCGATCTGGGCCTGGTTATTGGGCTAAAAATGGGCCTCGGATTTTAGGCCAGGCTTGGGTTTGAAATGCGGGCCAGAATGGGCCTCAAAATTGGGCTTTGAATTTGAGCTTGGGAATAGTCTTAAAATCAAGCTTTGAAATTGGACCTTAGTTTTTGGGTCGAAATTGGTCCTCAAAAATTGGGTCAGTTTTAGGCCTCAAATTTGGGCCTCGAAAGTTGGGTTGGATTTGGGCCTCAGATTTGGGCTTGATTTTAGTTTTTTAGGCTTTGGTTGATTTTTTATTGGGCTTTTTTTCAGAACTTATTTTTGGATTGGATCATTGTTTGTGAATTTTAATCCTAAAATTAAGGATGGTTTAGAAAGTCTTCTTTTTACTAGGAGAAATGTTCCCCACAAACAGGTACTATGACCCTCGGGTACTACGACCTTAATGTGGGTAACATCTATGAGTAAGACCTAAGGCTTTTCTAAAGAGGCCCATAGAAAATTGTGGGCTCCAGCTCGACTCATCGATCCAAAAAATAAATAGGTAACCTAGGGGTCTCTAGGATCGCTAGGATCACCTATACTAGCCCAACTTGGCCGGCAAATACACATAACAGTGAAGTAATTGAGAGTAGTGACAACAAATGAAGCTAGCATTGAACCGAAACAAAGCTCAAAAGTAAGAAATATTTACTTAAGCATGCTTTTCTTGGAGTTGTAAAGAAAAAGAAAACGATGAGTACATGTGCTGATTAATTTTTATTACATACCAAGGATGGTGACAAATTGAGCTAGTACATGAGTCTAAACTTCTTTGTTAATCGTCTTTTATTGCTTTATCATACAAAACTGAAATGTAGAATACCTGGGCGGTAATTCTCCAAGTCATTACCACCATGTTACACCAGAAAGAAAGCAACTAGATTATACAGATATATCAACGCCTAAATCTAAAGCCATCAGTCAAGTATTCAAATCGAACACTAAACCTTCTTCTGAAAGGAACAATAGCATCCCCAAACGCAGAAAAACATTATATACGCCAATAAATTCTATTAAAGACACAACATATATATTCGCTAAGTAAAGACAAATGACATGGAAAGAATCGGAGTAGCAGGCGCTTCAAACTGAATCATACCAACCCATTTGTGCATACCGGACCTAAGTAGAGCCGCCTCTTTTCAAGGGAGGAAAAGAGTCAAACTCAAATGGAGCCTACAGAGGAGAAAAAATATCTCTGGTAGTATCTTAGCCCACGTGATGCAAACCGAAGCTGAGGATTCCGCAAGCTCAAACCAGCTATCAAGTCCCCAGTAGAAGGTATTCACGTGCTCTAGTGATTTAGCCGCTTTCAGATATGGGTGCTCTCCAGATATCAGTAGTCGCGTGACATAAACATACAAAGAGCAACAAGCATTAGGTACACACAGACTAAACCAAACATAACTCAAATGCTAGAGAATCAAATAACCTAGATGACCATGAGAAAGCACAAATCAAACCAGAATAATAACGAAGTTCGGACTTGGCAATGGGGATAATCGATCCCAGAACTTATGAGTGTAAATCAACCAATATCAAAGCCATAGCTAATAAAATTTGGCCAATATCAAAAATGTGGGGCTCGCTCAGACAACAAACATAGTGTGCGCAAATCAAATTGGCAGGGGAAGCTTAAGTGAATCAAGCAAATGTCTCAGGAAAATCTTAGTTACCAGGCACATTATATTAACTTAGATGATAGCAGACTGCAAAATAATTTCCATTGTAAAATACAGGGGAAAGATATATGGGTGACTTGTTCGCCAGTTGGGTTTGCAAAATAGCGATGGTAAGGAGAAATGAACAGAGGGGAGCATATTGTTCCTTGTTCTCCAGATATGATGCAAAATTACCGTTGGGAAGACAGAGCTTGTTCTTTGTTCGCCAATCGTCGTGCATGCTCTTCGTCGCCAGTAGGGTTGCGAATTAACCGTGAAGACGAGCATGAAAAAAAGGGGGGGAGGTGTAGAGTCCTAGTTCGCCAGCAAGGTCAAGAAATTGAAGAAGTTTGGAGCTGATGCTCCTTGTTTGCCAGCGGGGTTGTGAAATTACCAAGAACAAGAGAATGAATGAGATGCAGAGCATGTATGTTACTCATTTGCTGATGATTTGAAGAGACTGGGAAAGGCAGTGTTGGTCCTCATTCGCCAGGGACTTGAGGAATGAGGACAATGAAAGTGGCATAGCATATATGTTTCTTTGTCACCAAAATTTGGGTTACAAACTACCGTAAATAGAATGAAGAAGGGTTGAAAGAAAGAGCAAAACATGAGTAAAATCAGAGAATAGGTCGTTGGGAGCTTCAAAAATGTGTTGGGATTGGGACTTGACGGCTACAATTGTCTTTATAATAGAAATACTAGGGTTTTTGGAAGAAAAATTAGCTGATTTTTCAATGGACTTACTAAATGGGTTATAAATTTTGTTTGGTGAAAAACGGACCCAAATCTGGAGAGTGGGCCAATGAGTCTAAGGCCCTGTTTGGCCAGCTGACCCCGAAAAAAATTTAAACCCTGGTCACTCAGATCCTTATCGCACATGCTAACTAGCTAGGCTCAAACAAAATTCAATCTATAAATACAAACACTAAAGCTTACACTCCAAAGCTAGCTGAATGAAAACAAAAAAGAACATGTGCTCTTGCCATGATTTGAACCCAAGAGAAGTAGATTCCTTAGTGAATGTACTAACCAGAAATGCTAACAACACAATTCAACATAAAAATGTGAGAAAAATGACTAGAGTTCTACTTCAAACAGAAAAAGGCTAACATTCTACATGAAAATGTACAGCGAAGCAGGATGGTTTTATCTAATGAATTGCTTCCCTTATTTAGAAGCTATGAAATAATAGGATGCAGATAAATAAAAATATGAAAACATATAAAGTACAAATAAACGAAATTAGATTATAATAGTTGTGACAGCCCAGCCTAATCAGCCCACATGTGTGATATTGTCCGCTTTGTCACGCAGGCCGCACGGATTTGTTTCTGGGGTTTCCTAGCTCCAAAACGTGTCACACAAGGAAGAGGTATCCATGCACCTATAAGGCACACTTCGTTCTCCTCTCCAACCGATGTGGGAGGTAAACCTCAAGGGTATTACACTCCACCCCCCTTGGGAGCCCCGCGCCCTCGCGGGCCCACTGGCAAACCGACCTGGGTCTGGCTCTGATACCATCTTTTGTAACACCCCTCATAAACAAAAACGTAATAGTCACTCACGTTAACAGAAAAATAAAACGTCTTACAGCGGAAGTAAAATCAACAACTTTAAAATTCACTTGGGTGTCACTTGCCGTCACTCGCCCATGCGAGTAACGAAGCAGAAACTAGATCCAACACTAAACAACAACACTACTAAACCGCTGTGACAACGAGATATCCTATACATCATACTAAGTTCACATCCATAACAGTCGACAAGAGAGCATCTATCCAAGTCCCAAATAAATACAATCATACCGTCCTACATCCATAACTGATAGTGTTATACAAATAAATTTTGTGTACAGTAATTAAATTAACCCTGACTACCCGGTGCCCGCACTTCGGCTTCAACGTTGATCAGCAATCTGCACAATAAGTGTAGTCTCAGCGATAGATGCTGAGTATGCCGGGCCTGGACCCTACTGGTCACTTGTCATTTTTATCCATCTTGTTATTAGGTTGATTTCATGCTTTACCGTTTTACAGATATAACAAATACTGTAATAAACATGCATAACACATAATCATCCGTCTAATCCAAAATGGTCATTATAGATATACGCAACACAGCCACACAACATATAATACAATAACATTGATAACTCATACAACGTATATTCACATCATTACGTATCACATCATTCGGCCCCCCGGGCCCCCACATATCATTTGATTTTGTTAGCACTGTCGGGCGTCAATTAGGACAACCCGAAATATACTCACTTGGACAGTAGTCCCACGTACACACAAGGTGCTCACTGCCCTGATCATCCGAAGACTCTGGGACTGTTCACTTTGCCTTTATAAAGGCGTCCATTTAGGTGGCCAAGGGCCTGGTGCCAACGGTAGCACACTCCGCCTGACGATCTATCTAGGTTCGTTCAGGATTAACTAGGGTAAACCCGATACGGGATAACCCAAGAGATCTCTACGCGCGACCAGCAGCCAGTGACTGTCTGGATTAAGGTACATCATCACATTCATTCACACTCCATTGTTAACTTCATCAGTTAGGTAGTCAGTTACAGTTTTAATTATGGAGTACATCACTTATTATGTTGGCTGCCCTGTGGGTCTTACGCATGCCTACAATGATTCTAGGTAGCATTTATGTTCGAGTCGAAGCTCTAGGGACCCACAATGTCGTGTCCCGTTCCTAAGTGTTTTACTTAGGTTTTAACTACATACTTGTAATACTTAGCGTATTAGGTTAGGCATCGATAATTCCAATCACACGTCTCGCATATGTAGTTTTATATAAGTCGATCTATAGTCGACGTAGTATTAGTCCCGTAGGACATTCGTGCATAAATTAATAATGCAGTAACACAAATATCCATCACACACATAATCACATACATACATCCACACAAGTAATTTATCAAACAAATCCGAGCCCGAGGAATTCCTCAGGACAACTCAGATCAAACCCCTTTACATACAGTACACCGTGTCCAAGGTCGCGCAGTGTAGACCTCTAGGGCTATCGAGCGCATACGTCTGAATGGCGATCTAACAATACGAAGAACGCTAAGTGTCAATCCACATGACATTATGATTCGGTATTTCCGAATAACATCAGCAACCCCGGTAATACAACTGTTATGAGTTCCGGTATCATTATCTTTAAGCTCCTTACTCGTAGTGTGAGTTAATACTCGGTTTACAATGGAGTATGGAATCTTACATTATACACTTGTTATTTTTCATTCAATGTTTGTTTATCATACCAAAATCGTATATTAACTATAGTGTTTTTACGTCATTGTATACTATAGTTTATACCTTTATTCTTGATGTGTATTTATATATACACATGCGCTCAGTATGACAGTTTTAATAAACTATGGTTTGGATCACATAATATTGTTTAGTGTTACACTTATTTCATAATGTCATATAGCATGATATTTTATGTGTCATTTAACTTTATAACATATAGTTTTGGTAGCTATATGTATGTACCGGAAATAATGTACACATATGATACACTTGTGCTCCTTATTTATATAATTCTCATTGATCACAATATAATCACATATTTATAACATGTCGTAGATACTTAATTTTATAACATCAAAATTTTGTAATAGAATATAACCCAAGGTTTTATAGCACTTGTTATAATTACCGGAAATGTATATATCTTGATTCCCTTTCCTATCAGATCCCATACTCTCAATATCCCAAATTCACCACTTACTTTATATCGAATTATGTGTCAACAGAGCTTTTGGCTTGCATGTGCTAGCCCTTGAGGCACACAAATGAGTTGATTGTAATATGGTGCGTTATTGAGAAGACGAACGGTAATACTGAAGTCTAGTGGTGGTGTGAGCCAGGAAACTGGCCAAGGGCATAAAGGCCCGGGAATATTACCCCCATTAAGGAACAACTGAGAGCTCAGCCAGGAAGAGGCCCAAGCGTCATGAGTACATTGGCGACGGTCCATTTTCATATGGAAGTCCAGTACGGACCACCATCGACAGTACCCCTCCCGCCACAACCCAATGAGTAGAATACAACCGAGACAGATAACCCCGAATATAGGGAATAGGACTACCAAGCCCAATAGACCGTCTAAACGCCCTCACACTGAATGAATAATTCCTACTCCTGTAACATAAAAAAAACTCAATACTATACCACCCTTAACGACCAAGCGTTGTAGCAATGGACACCACCAGAGGCGAGTACGACCACTACCGTAACGTCGTGGAAATGATCATCCAAGACATCAGGGCACGCGGACCGGGAGCGCCATGAGCTCCGCGAGACCGTCGCCTGTAATGGGAACCCTTAATCACTATACCATTGTATCGTTTCACCAAACTGTAAAAAAGAGATTATATTGAGGACATGGAGGAAAATTGTAAGTATACCGTCCTGTTATGTTCAAGGCCCAAACCTAAACTTGTGTACACACAATACCGGACGCTAGGACCTTGTCGTGGCGATACCTGTGGGGAAACAAAGTCCAAGCGTTTATGCTATTATAAATATAATGTGAGGGAGGACTTGGTTATTCTAATGACAATGTGGTTAGGAAAATTTCCCAATCCAAATACCGCCATTTTCATGAACAATCCTGCTAACAGTATTTAAGCAACCAATGCGGCAGTAAGACGACAAATCTTAAACCGACAACTCTACTTGCATGGTGCGCTTGCCACTGGAAGTGCTAATTTAAACAAAACAAGGTACCAATAATTTCGTCTACCTCGCGCACTTGCTACTGCAAGTGCTACGAACAACTACCACTGCAGTTACCACTGCTATTATCATTACAAACGAACACTGTAAACTGTGTAGACCATGGTACAACTCCATGGCTACCAATAACCACCAAACAATTGTACACCTCTAATATAAACTACAGAACTACAATTGTTGCAATAAACCACTAAGATACGAGGCCTACAACCTCTGAAGGACCCGACGAGTCTAACTAACGCAATAAAAAGGGCACACCAGCCCATAACAAATTATAACTACTAAGCAAGAACGAATCGAATGACACCGGCTTAAGAGCCAAGATAACATAATTTAATTATCATACCATTTAATGGCTGAAATGGAAGTGGACGGTGAAACCTGATTCCCGGGATCAAAGGAAACCAACCACAAATTGGGGTGGAAGGTTAGTTCAACACTGGTGCTGATCACACCAGGGTCGAATGACTCCTGAGACTCTTCACAAGTTGCCACAATTAATTACGGCCAGGATAAACAAAACTACAGTACACCAGTTACAAATAACTAGCAACAATTTAGCAATAATAAAAAAAAGAAAAAAAAGAAGGCTTGTAACCAACAGTATACGTTGTATATATTAAATCATACAAAATAAAATTATGGAGTGAATACGATCATATAACAACCAGTACCAATAAAACACACTACAAGTGTGCGGATCGATATTCCCTATGATGAACACCAGAAAATTAGTAAAACGTATCAGTCCACAGATGGACCAAAAAATAAAAGAAATACGGCTATTACCAATGTCATTCGCAACAATGAAAGCGAATCAACACTGAACGCATGGATAATTACCACCTCTGGGCACTACCTTTACCAAGGAGTGCCATATACAGTTATGTACATTAAAAATGAACAAACGTCAAGATTAAGTTTATGCGCATTATCAAGTCATATTGATTACAAGACAGGTTCAAAGTAGAAGAATGGCTACTGCCATTGGCGTTCTGCCATGTAAAATGATAACTATCAATATGTGAAAAAGACATGTCGGTTACTAGCGTGACGATTGTCAATGACGAATGAATGCATAAATTAAAACAATGGCAAACAACTACATCGATATTACAAAACACTCAACCGAACGCTAAATAGCGCAAATAAGCAAGTACCTAATGTACAAATAAAGGGCATGAGCCCAGGAGACCGGGAACACCGACTCCAATTACCTTTCGAGGTATATTACTAACATAACAATGTCTAAATTGATATAATGAAGTAAGAGAGATACGGTACACACCGTAAGCAATGTGAATAACAACGATGATTAACTTGCAGGCGCCAAACCGCGCACTTGAAATATAAATAACTGCAGTTGTAAGTAACTAGCACTAAACAATAAGTAACAACAAAGACATTGCTTACTTGCTGAATACCAGAAGTATATACCAGCACGTAATGCTAATCACTAATAGTGGTAAATGTTTAGTCCTAATGGACAAGCATAATCTGGTAAGAAATGGCATACCCTTTGTGGATGTAGTACCGTCAAGGTGAATGGTTGGAAACAAAGAGTCAAATTGTTCAAACTATTATGCAATCTACAATACACCCAATTAAAAGAAACAGGGAACAAATGTGAATACCCAAGTATGAGAACTTACCCTACGCCGTATCGGGAAGTATAGCTAAGATGTGATAACGATTAAACCTGGAAGAAAGGATTGTGTATAGTGCCCATAGAAATCAAGATAGGAGAACTGACATTGTTAGCTCAGCACCAACATTACATAAACCGATTGCAGCCATACAGACAAACCAACATCTAAAATTTAACTGGTTAACAACCAAGTGCTACCTCTAGTGTATTACTGAGAAGGGAAGAAATGGTACCAAGCCAAACAAGACATATGGAGCATCCGGCCGCTTCTGGCCGGATGGAAGTAAGAGTACATAAGGCATCCGGTCGTCTCCGGCCGGACGAAAGTAGAACTTAGGCAAGACAAAATATAGTATGGCCGGCCAAAGATGATAGGGGAGGGCAAAACCGTACTTATACATGTAAAATACAGGCTGGTAGCATAAGACCAGGCCCAAAACTCTATAAATAGGAGTGTACCCCCATGAAATAAGACACATACCATTTGGCAATGAAACTCGTACTTGATTCTAACAAAAGGCTCTCTCTCTCTCCCCCTTCTTATGAGACTCTGTAACCGAGACCAGGTAACATAGGATAGTAAACCAGATCGGGTTATATTTGAGATACAGCTTACGGTTACATTTGGCGCCGTCTGTGGGAAACAAACGGCAAGAAGCAACCACAAGACCACATGGAAACAGGGAAGTGATCTATGGCGATTCGTAGAGGAAATCCTGAAATGACTAATTATATTTTTTGCAGGATCTGAATACGAGAAATGGCCCCAAGATCTAAGAAAACACCAAAGAACACTACCGAGGATAACAATCACGTTGAAGAAGAAATGAATTCGGAGATGCCAGAAGCCATCTCCAAGAAAGATCTCGAGGACATGCTATAGGGACTAGTCAGATCGATTGATGAGAAGATTGTGGAGGGAAACGAGACTCTGCAGCAGGAATTAATGCAAAGAGTTGAGGAGTATAAAAAGAAGTGGGACGAAATGACTGAGGCTATAGAACCGTTGAGAAATAAGGATTCCAGAGGTAGTAATGGCGAAGAAAGTAAAGGTCGGAAGCGCAATTCAGTCATTAATGAGGAAGAAATGGAAGAGGACGACCAGATAGACATGAGCTTGTATCCCTTCTCAGAGAGGATAAGAAAAGCAAAACTCCCGCCGCATTTCGTTGCTCCGGCGATTGAGAAATATGATGGGACAGGAGATCCCGCCCAACATATCAAGAAATTCATGTTTGCCATGAACACTCAGGGGATCAGCTCCCTCGCTCTCTACAATTTATTCCCTGGAACGCTTTCGAAGAGAGCATTGGGATGGATCTCCACAAGACCGCCGCAGTCCATTACCAGCTTCAAACAACTGACCGAGGAATTTCAACAATACTTCGCTGCGAGCAAGAGGGTTAAAAAAGAGACAATAGAGTTGATGCATGTTAAGCAGCGAAAGGGGGAAACTGTGATGGAGTACAGTGAGCGCTTCCATAAGAAAGTCGCAGAAATTGATGACATCGATGAGAAAATCTTGATTAAAGCCTTTGGTAACAGTTTGGCTCAGCCTCGGCTTGCTAGAAAGATCGCAACAAAAGCACTGAAAACTCATGGGGAATTAGCTGATATGATCCATGATTTTTTAAAATCTGAGATAGCAGAAAGCAAAGCTAAGGAGCTAGCAGATAGCTTCAAAAATGCAGCGGCACCAGAAAAGAAGGAGGGGCATGGAGGAAATGCCGGAAGAGGAGGGTCAAGGTACAAACCATATTATGGCAAGTCGACCGCCGGATCTTCCTCTCAGGGGCCACAGCATCAGGGGGCAAGGACCATTGTCTACATTGACCTAGGGAAATATGCTGCTGCAGTAAGAGAAGGATACTTCCCTCAGCCGAGAAAGCCGCCGCAAGGAGAAATTCCGGTTGCATTCTGCGAATACCACGGAAACCGCAGCCACCGGACTGTAAACTGTGCTACCTTGGCCAAAGAGCTTCGAATCATTGAGGAAAATAAGAAGAAGGGAAAGCAATCAGCCGGAGCACAAAGGCAATATAGCGGTCAGCAGGGCGGTGGCCAGAATGCACCACATGGACGGCAAGAGGAGGAGGTTCACCCCAGGCTTGACCCTGGCAAATCGGTGGGTATGATAACAGGACTTTTTTCGGAGGTAGGACCACTAACCCCTAATGAAAGAAAAAGGCACATTCATCAAGTGCATCAGGAACTCCCGGAGAGGAAGATCGCCAAAAAAGGAAGTTTTCCTCCAATTTTCTTCTCCGACGAAGATGAAGATGGAGTGCTGTATCCACACAACGATCCACTTGTCATTCGTGCACAGATAAACGATCGAATGATGGAGGGAATCCTAATCGATAGTGGGGCTGGAGCGAATGTCATATCAGCCAAAGCGGTTAGGAGGTTGGAAATGCCTGAGGACCAGATCAAGCCATATTCGGCGGTTCTAGGAGGATTTGTAGGAGGGGTCTCCACCACGTCTTCCGGCAGTATAGATTTTACAATGACCCTGGGTCAAGGGGACGAAAGGAGAACTGAGAAACTCACGGCTTTTATTGTGCCAGGTCAGTCTGGATATAACATGTACCTTGGAAGGCCAGGAATAAATGCTTTCAAAGCCATACACAACACTCATCACTTAAAATTGAAATATTTAACCACAAACGGGAAGGTGGTTACGATAAGAGGAAGCCAAAAGATGGCCCGAATGTGTGAAGTCCACATCATGGATAGCCTTCCTAGTGAGGAGATGGTCAAAACTGTAGGGTCACAAAAGGAGTTCAAGGGAAAGTTACTTTCTTCCCCGGAGCCAAGTCAAGAAAAGGAAGGATGTCAAACAACTTAAGACTCCCCTAGAGAGGTACATTTAAAAACTGACCCTTCTAATTTTTTTAAAATAGGAACTGCGTTTGACAGTGAAGAGCAAACTCACTTAATGAGGTTCCTGGAAAAAAGAAGGACAACATTCGCCTGGAGCACGGACGAAATGCCTGGAATAGACCCAAGCGTTATCCGGCATGAGCTCAGGGTAGACCCAAAGCATCCGGCAGTTAGGCAAAGGAAAAGGGTAATAGGGGAAGAAAGAGATTTGGCTGCACGAACCGAGGTCCAGAAACTCCTCAAGGCCGGATTCATCAGGGAAGTAGCATACCCACGATGGCTGGCTAACGTTGTCATGGTAAAAAAAGCAAATGGAAAATGGAGAATGTGCGTAGATTTCACAGATTTGAATAAGGCATGTCCTAAAGATTTCTATCCCCTACCATCAATAGATAGATTGGTGGTTTCAACTGCTCAAAGCTCTGTGTTAAGTTTTCTAGATGCATTTTCCGGCTATAATCAGATAAAGATGAAAGAACAAGATTCGGAAAAAACATCATTTATCACTTCTGCCGGAACATTCTGTTACAAAGTAATGCCTTTTGGTCTGAAGAATGCAGGGGCTACCTTTCAGCGAATGATTGACAAAGTATTTTGTCAACCGCTTGCCCAAAATGTGGAAGCCTATGTTGACGATATAGTCGTAAAAAGCCTGTCCAAAGAGCAACACATGAAAGATTTAGAGGAAACATTCGACACTCTAGACAAATACCAAATCAAGCTAAATCCGGAGAAGTGTGTGTTTGGCGTGACTAAAGGAAGGTTTCTTGGCCTCATTGTTGGACAGAGAGGTATCGAAGTCGATCCGGAAAAAAGTCAAGCAATTCTCAACCTTTCTCCTCCGAAAAATATCAAGGATGTCCAAGCCCTGAATGGGAGACTCACAACGTTAAGCAGGTTTTGTTCCAAGCTTCAGGAAAAGTCAATCCCGTTCTTCAATATCCTAAAGAAGAACAGCAAATTCCAGTGGGGACAGGAATGTATAGAGGCGTTCGAAAAAATCAAGGAAATGCTTTGAGATTTGCCTAAGCTGGGCGTACCGGCCCCTGGCCAAGATCTCTATCTTTATTTGTCCGCAACAGATTGGGCGGTTGCAGCTGTCTTGATCATGGAGGAGAAAAGGGAGATACCAGTTTACTACACCGTCAAAATTTTAAGCCCAGCTGAAGGACAGTATACTAATATAGAGAAAATCTTGTTCGCATTAGTAGTGGCATCAAGGAAGTTACGGCCCTACTTTCAGTCACTTCGGATATTTATCAGGACCAACTGGCCACTCAAGCAAATAGCAAACAACCCAAATGCTTCCGGCTGGATGGTGAGCTGGACAGTAGAGCTAACACAATATGAAATTCACTTCTTGCCCAGAACAGCGATTAAAGCCCAGGCCTTGGCAGACTTCATAACAGAAACAAACTTTGCAAAAGAAGAGAAACAGCTCCAGAACCCATACGTCATCTTGGTTGACAGAGCCCGATGCAAAAGTGGGGCAGGAGCTGGAATAGTAGTGCAAGCGCCGGATGGACAAAGCTTGAACTACGCCTTCCGGCTAGATTTTGACGTTATCAACAACGAAGCTGAATACGAAGCCCTTATCCAGGGTTTGGAGGTGGCTACCGCCCTAGGGGCAACAGAATTAGAGGTAAACTCGGATTCTATGTTGGTAGCAAGACAAAACGACAACATCTATGAAGTCAAAGAGGAAAAGCTGTGGAGATACTTGCTCAAAGTCCAGGAGCTAAAAGCAAATTTCCAATGATGTGAGCTAAAACATCTTCCTCGTGAGGAGAATGTCGAGGCTGATGCCTTGGCAAAATTGGCAAGTATGGCCGAGAAAGTACCCAATGAAATATGGCTAGAAGTCAAAACTACGTCAAGCATAGATAAGGCTCAAGTGTTTACAGTAGAATCAAGTAACAAGACAGAATCTTGGATGACTCCAATCATGGATTACATACAACAGGGAAAGTTGCCGGAAGAAGAAAAAGAGGCCAGAGTGATAAAAAGGCGGGCCGCATCCTTTTTCATTGAGAATAACCAACTGTATAAGCGATCTTTTGCAAGGCCAGCACTGAAGTGTGTTACCATGGCTGAAGGAGCAGAACTAATAAAAGAGATACATGATGGGCTCTGTGGAAACCACCAAGGAGAAAGAACCACAATGCATAAAATCTTGAGGCTCAGATTCTTTTGGCCAAAAATGATGGAACATTGCAAAGAATATATACAAAAGTGTCTCAAGTGTCAAGAACACGGAAACAAGATACACAATCCTCCGGTGAAACGAAAATCTATCCTCTGCCCAATCCCCTTTGCTATGTGGGGTTTAGATATTGTAGGACCATTCCCAGAAGCTTCACCAGGGAGGTTCAAGTTCATATATGTCGCCATCGACTATTTTACAAAGTGGGTCGAGGCAATGCCCACCATCTTCGTCACAACTAGAAAATCATAGGAATTCATCTGAAAATATGTGGTGTGCAGGTTTGACATACCAAAGGTAATAATAACCGATAACGGAACGCAATTCAATTGCGAGAGCTTCCGGGAATTCTGTGAAGAATGGAAAATCGACTTAAGGTTTGCATCTGTGGCGCACCCTCAGGCAAATGGACAGGTCGAGAATGTGAATGGTCAGATAGTAAAAGCAATAAAGAGAAAACTCGATGAAAGAAAGGGAAAGTGGGCAGAGCTGTTACCCCAGGTCCTCTGGTCATACAGAACAACAGAAAGGGGACCGACAGGAGAAACACCCTACTGACTAACATATGGTTTAGAGGCTGTCATTCCGCGGAGGTTGTGATACCATCAATAAGGTGGGAATCATATGACGAAGAGGTCAACAATCAGGGAATACAGGACCATCTAGACCTCCTCGAGGAGACTAGGGTGGCCGCCGCAATAAGGATGACGAAAGATAAATCCAAGATAGAACGATATTTCAACCAAAGAATAAAAGAGCGAAGTTTTGCCCCAGGAGAGTTGGTTCTCCGAGAAGTTAAGCAGCCTAAGAAGCTAGAGCCCCAATGGGAAGGACCGTACATCATACACCAAAGAACGGGACGAGCTTCATACCGCCTAAAAAATGGTGAAGGGTACGAATTGCCGCATTCTTGGCATGGAGAATGTCTGAAAAAATTCTATGTGTAAAATCTATGATTCTTTAATAAAGAGGTATTATTTTGTTAAAAAGAGCAAAAATAAGCACCGACCAACGAGCCGCAGGCTATCATGCCTTGAAAGAAAGCACCGGCCAACGAGCCGCAGGCTATCATGCCTTGAAAGTAAGCTCCGGCCAATGAGCCGCAGGCTATCATGCCTTGAAAGAAAGCACCGGCCAACGAGCCGCAGGCTATCATGCCTTGAAAGTAAGCACCGGCCAACGAGCTACAGGCTATCATGCCTTGAAAGTAAGCACCGGCCAACAAGCCGCAGGCTATCATGCCTTGAAAGTAAGCACCGGCCAACGAGCCGCAGGCTATCATGCCTTGAAAGTAAGCACCGGCCAACGAGCCGCAGGCTATCATGCCTTGAAAGTAAGCACCGGCCAACGAGCCACAGGCTATCATGCCTTGAAAGTAAGCACCGGCCAACGAGCCGCAGGCTATCATGCCTTGAAAGTAAGCACCGGCCAACGAGCCGCAGGCTATCATGCCTTGAAAGTAAGCACCAGCCAATGAGCCGCAGGCTATCATGCCTTGAAAGTAAGCTCCGGCCAACGAGCCGCAGGCTATCTTGCCTTGAAAGAAAAAATCCGGCGTCTTTAAAATAAGAGAGGGGGATTCAGCTAAAAGAAAGTTTCGTTCAATAAGCCGTAAAGTTTTTTGTCTTGCAAAGATAGACACTTAGCTAACAAAGCTTGCATAAAGATAATCACATATGCGACATTCGAAAGGGAGGAAGTAACCCAGTAGTCGGCAAATTGACTAAAAAGAAAATAGAAACGATAGCATAAGTAAGAGACCGGAAGCTCCGACAAGCAAGTTGGACAAAGTTTGTAAGGACCATAACTTATATTCCTCCCAAGAAAGGGGTAAAGGCAATTACAAGGGTGTAATCATTACAAAAATTCGACAATCACAAAAGATACACGACCAAGAAAAGACCTCAAAAAAAAAAAGAAAACCCCTACTCTATCCCCTACTCTATTTTTCGAGAGCTAACTTGCCACCACTACCAGCCACACTTTCAGAAGATTTTGACCTCCTTGAAAGACGCTGCACTCCTCCGGCGGATCGCTGGATGTTGCTTCCGACCGGAAGGAAAGAAGCTTGGCCAGGCCCAAAGCATGTCTCTCAAGGACTGCGGCAGAATCTCTCGAGCTCCTCAAAGAAGTTGGACTTATGGGCAACAGCTTTGACTCCAGCTTGTTGTACAGGTCATCGTCCAATAACTCCCCTTTCTCGAGAAAGTGCTCCGAGACAATCTGCTGACAGATATCGACTATCCTGCGGCACTGAGAAGCGAAGGACTCCTTTAGATGAGCATTAATGGTACCTTGTTTCTGTATCTCCTCCTGAGATTGCCGTGAAAATGACATGAACCTGGCCACTTGAGACTCAAGGGTCAGGACTTGGGCTCGATATTTGTCACGTTCAGAGTTAGCCAGTGACAACTCCTCTTTAGCACTAATTACTCGACCATTCAGCTGCTTGACATGCTTCAGAAGATTGGCAGAACTCAAGCCTGACCGGAACATAAAAAAAAGAGTAAGAAATAGAAGGAGCAAAAAGAGGAAACAAAAAGTCGAGATCTGAAGGTTTACCATGGCTCGACGACTCAGCGTTCTCGACTTGAAGGTGAGACATGGCTTCCTCCAGCTCTTTCACTCTCTCTTCCAGCCTGGTTTTTTCATTTGCCAAGGCAACCTTTTCTGCGGCAAGGGTCTTCTTCTCCTCTTCTAAGGTAGCAAAATCCCGGAGCAGAGACTGCTTCTCTTGTTCGAAGGAAGACCTTGACTGCTCTTCCAGTGCGGCCTTTTCCTCCGACGAGCAGTTAAGCTCCTGCATCAGCTTTCCCTTCTCCTCTACAAGGGCCTCATTCTTCCGTTGAAGAGCTTGCTTCTCCAGTTCAAGTGCCTCGGCCTCCAGCTTAAAAGAATTCCTCTTTGCATAGAAAAAAGCCTGGTCGGCCTGAAGGGAATTTACCTCGTTCCGGTGAGCAGAACGCACCTGATCCAGCAAAACGTCTAGGTCAGAGAAGGCCCGAGCCAGCTTATCTTTCCCAGAAACAAGATGGTTTCGTACCTCTATCAAAGTATTGTCAGCTTCCAGGATCCGGCTTTTTAAAGAAAAATTTTCTTCTCGGAGTTTCTTCAGTTGTGACTCATATTCGTCATGCTGACGGACGCATTCCTGCCGAGACAGCTGCAGATCCTTGTTTATTGCCTCAGTCCTCTCCTTCACCTTGAGATCGATCTTATAGTGAATCTGGTCAATATAAGCATCATGAGAAGAGCGGCTCTTCTTCAGCTCCTCTTGAGCATTATTGGCTCGGCTCTCCTCATAGCGGAGCCTGGACTGGAGGTTGCTGGAGTGAACCTCAACACTTTGGGCCATGGACATCACCTAAAGCAAGCAACACAGTTCACAAAATTAGGAAGAAACCAAAACAAATCAAGAAAGGAACACAAAGAAGGATACTTAAAAGGAGTGTACGCCAACCCGAAAAATGCCCTCCCACATGAAGTCAAACACATCTTTTATTGGGAGGGAGTGTCGCATGATGGCATCTGCCCCCCCATCTCCCCACCGCAGCCTTTCCTTAGTAGCGGTAACGGTTGCCGGAGGAGCGAAGATCCCGTCTGGATGATCGGATCTCTTTATTGCCTCCTTCCAAACAGCAGAGTACTTGGCGGATTCACAGGAGATCAAAGGAAGAGGGTGCCCGCAGTGGTAAAACCACCCTTCCTTTTGAGAGGGACCGGTAAAAGATTCCTGGGCAGGAGGAGGAGGTGAGGAAGAAGAAGAGGCCATGATGTCCTCTCTTTGCTTACTCCGAAGCTCGGGATCTTCAGGCACCTGCCGATACTCCGTCGCTCTTTCCCACGCTGCATCCTTGGCCGCAGCAACGTCAATGGAGAATGAGGCTGAGGCCTTAGGGTTGTTAGAGGTTTGTCCCTCTCCCGATGTCCCTGGCTGTGGAGCCTTCGGCTTTGATGTAGTTTTCTTCTTTAGTCTTTGTTTGACAGGAATAGAGACTGCCGCAGTAATAAAAAATCAGATGTAATTCCATTACCAAAAGATTCAAGCACATACAAAGCCGGAAACGGAAGGGCGCTACAAAAAGCAAAAGAGCAAAAACGGAGGATCGATCAAAACCTTGTTCCGCTGGAAGACCGATCCGGAGTCCTGTGACCTCAAAAGTATTTTCTTGAACAGGATCTGAAGAAAAGTAACCCGACAAATCAGAAACTGCTCGCAAATCGGGGTTGGATGACCAGACTCCTGCCCCAGGCGAGAACCAAGGTCTAAACCCGAACCAGGGGTGAGGGGAAGAAAGACACGGTGCCCGGACTCGGGGATCACGTGCCAAGTACCTGACAATCCGGCGGTGGCACGTTCAGGGGATTCCAGCCTTTTCTTTTTCTTCGAATGACCAGCTTGGTCATCTCTGGCTTCTTGCCTGGAGCACTTTGTAGAAGGGGGAGCATTTTCCAAGAGCTGCTCAGCCGCATCGGTAGCCGCATCCAAAGTATCATAGTAGTTGATTTTCTCGTCCCCATTCTTGAAGGTGACGAAGTTCCAGCTATGGAAAGGACCGATCTTGTCCCCCTTCTGGAAGAAATCTACATACGACACACCAAAACGATAAGAGAACCAATGGAGACAGCAAAACTTGTGCTAAAAATTAAAAGCACTTACTGTGATAGGTCTTCAGAGAAGATAAACGTGCTTTTGTAAAAAACACCTCGACAGTCGGTGGCTTTTTGTTTTGTGACCTCAGAATCTTCGAATTGGGCAGCTCGGCCGGAGGGGTTAGGGGACAGATCATCTGGCCTTTGCCGACTTCAGCACAGTATGGGACGCCCAAGATTCGGCCGGATGGAGGAACAATGACGAACCACCGCGAGCTCCACTCATGAACCTTCTTGTAGTAAAAAAGGGAGTATCCGGCTTTCGCAATTAGGGTTAGGCTGTCAGGATCAACCCTAACCGTGAAGAATCGGACAAAGTCAGTACCTTCAGGCGAATCTTGCTTTCTTCGCAGAGAGAAACAAAGGCGTGGAGATGCGAAATGGTCTTTTTGTGAAGATGAGCAAGAGAGCAGCAACGACGAAGAAAGAAGCCCAAGACAAAAGGGTGTGGGGGAATGGTTAGGCCGGAACAGAAAAAATCAGCATAGACCACATACCCACGACCAAAGTCGTCGTAGGGGTGAGAATCGGGGGACGGTAAGTAAATCTGGGTAGCAAGTGGGGCTTCGACACCCCTGAGACAATCACAAAGGGAGGAGTAATCAAGAGAAGAAGGAGAAGGCTGGCGCCCGGACAGAAAGGGCTTTGAAGATTTCAGGTACGTGGGGCGAAAGCCATTGGAGGAGCGAGAACCCTGAATCGCCTCAATAGTAGGCGGAAAATTCGTAGCAAGCTTACTCTGTATTGCGGCGGAGGTGGACATTGTTGAGCTTAGCACGAAATCGAAGGACAACGACAACGAAAGGCAAGACAGAGCACGATAACAGGGTGGCGAGAGAAGAAGACAGTCGAAGCGAGAGGGTAGAGGAAGAAAGAGAAAGAATTTCGAAAACTCAGACTTTAAGGAAAGTTTTCTCCCGCTCAAATAAATAATATATATACGCATGTGCAAAACGAAAAACACCTTTTTGCAAGGAAAGAGAAAGGGCCACACGCTTCCTAAAGACGGTTCCGACGTTTAGTCGAAAGAGGGACCCTGCGAATTCCACACTGAAGACAGGTGGAAAATTCAAAAAAGCGGTAAAGAGCGGGTTCGGGTCACGAGCTTCGCACATGGCCGACGAAAAGTTCTTTCTCTCCAAATATGAAGAAAAAGAACTTGTGGGACTGGGATAAGGAAAATACGAAGCATAGGCAAACCAAAGAACCTCAGGGTTGGCCGCAGTCGCAAAATTTTTCACCGAAGCACAAGACACAGAAGTTCTATTTTCTTCACCAAAAATTCAGAAAGATAGAACTTGTAGGACTGATGAGAAGGGAAGAAATGGTACCAAGCCAAACAAGACATATGGAGCATCCGACCGCTTCTGGCCGGATGGAAGTAAGAGTACATAAGGCATCCGGCCGTCTCCGGCCGGACGAAAGTAGAACTTAGGCAAGACAAAATATAGTATGGCCGGTCGTCTGTGGCCGGCCAAAGATGATAGGGGAGGGCAAAACCGTACTTATACATAAATACAGGCTGGTAGCATAAGACCAGGCCCAAAACTCTATAAATAGGAGTGTACCCCCATGAAATAAGACACGTAACATTTGGCAATCAAACTCGTACTTGATTCTAACAAAAGGCTCTCTCTCTCCCCCTTCTTACGAGACTCTGTAACCGAGACCAGGTAACGTAGGATAGTAAACCAGATCGGGTTATATTTGAGATACAGCTTACGGTTCCAATTACTATGGACATGAGTCCAGGGAACAAAAAAAATGTTTTCAACCACGTCTTCCGGCAGTATAGATTTTACAATGACCCTGGGTCAAGGGGACGAAAGGAGAACGAAGAAACTCACGGCTTTTATTGTGCCAGGTCTATCTGGATATAACATGTACCTTGGAAGGCCAGGAATAAATGCTTTCAAAGCCATACACAACACTCATCACTTAAAATTGAAATATTTAACCACAAACGGGAAGGTGGTTACGATAAGAGGAAGCCAAAAGATGGCCCGAATGTGTGAAGTCAGCATCATGGATAGCCTTCCTAGTGAGGAGATGGTCAAAACTGTAGGGTCACAAAAGGAGTTCAAGGGAAAGTTACTTTCTTCCCCGGAGCCAAGTCAAGAAAAGGAAGGATGTCAAACAACTTAAGACTCCCCCAGAGAGGTACATTTAAAAACTGACCCTTCTAATTTTTTTAAAATAGGAACTGCGTTTGACAGTGAAGAGCAAACTCACTTAATGAGGTTCCTGGAAAAAAGAAGGACAACATTCGCCTGGAGCACGGACGAAATGCCTGGAATAGACCCAAGCGTTATCCGGCATGAGCTCAGGGTAGACCCATAGCATCCGGCAGTTAGGCAAAGGAAAAGGGTAATAGGGGAAGAAAGAGATTTGGCTGCACGTACCGAGGTCCAGAAACTCCTTAAGGCCAGATTCATCAGGGAAGTAGCATACCCACGATGGCTGGCTAACGTTGTCATGGTAAAAAAAGCAAATGGAAAATGGAGAATGTGCGTAGATTTCACAGATTTGAATAAGGCATGTCCTAAAGATTTCTATCCCTTACCATCAATAGATAGATTGGTGGTTTCAACTGCTCAAAGCTCTGTGTTAAGTTTTCTAGATGCATTTTCCGGCTACAATCAGATAAAGATGAAAGAACAAGATTCAGAAAAAACATCATTTATCACTTCAGCCGGAACATTCTGTTACAAAGTAATGCCTTTTGGTCTGAAGAATGCAGGGGCTACCTTTCAGCGAATGATTGACAAAGTATTTTGTCAACCGCTTGCCCGAAATGTGGAAGCCTATGTTAACGATATAGTTGTAAAAAGCCCGTCCAAAGAGCAACACATGAAAGATTTAGAGGAAACATTCGACACTCTAGACAAATACCAAATCAAGCTAAATCCGGAGAAGTGTGTGTTTGGCGTGACTAAATGAAGGTTTCTTGGCTTCATTGTTGGACTGAGAGGTATCGAAGTCGATCCGGAAAAAAGTCAAGCAATTCTCAACCTTTCTCCTCCAAAAAATATCAAGGATGTCCAAGCCCTGAATGGGAGACTCACAACGTTAAGCAGGTTTTGTTCCAGGCTTCAGGAAAAGTCAATCCCGTTCTTCAATATCCTAAGGAAGAACAACAAATTCCAGTGGGGACAGGAATGTATAGAGGCGTTCAAAAAAATCAAGGAAATGCTTAGGGATTTGCCTAAGCTGGGCGTACCGGCCCCTGGCCAAGATCTCTATCTTTATTTGTCCGCAACAGATTGGGCGGTTACAGCTGTCTTGATCATGGAGGAGAAAAGAGAGATACCAGTTTACTACACCGGCAAAATTTTAAGCCCAGCTGAAGGACGGTATACTAATATAGAGAAAATCTTGTTCGCATTAGTAGTGGCATCAAGGAAGTTAAGGCCCTACTTTCAGTCACATCGGATATTTGTCAGGACCAACTGGCCACTCAAGCAAATAGCAAACAACCTAAATGCTTCCGGCCGGATGGTGAGCTGGACAGTAGAGCTAACACAATATGAAATTCACTTCTTGCCTAGAACAGCGATTAAAGCCCAGGCCTTGGCAGACTTCATAACAGAAACAAACTTTGCAAAAGAAGAGAAATAGCTCCAGAACCCATACGTCATCTTGGTTGACGGAGCCCGATGCAAAAGTGGGGTAGGAGCTGGAATAGTAGTGCAAGCGCCGGATGGACAAAGCTTGAACTACGCCTTCCGGCTAGATTTTGACGTTATCAACAACGAAGCTGAATACGAAGCCCTTATCCAGGGTTTGGAGGTGGCTACCGCCCTAGGGGCAACAGAATTAGAGGTATACTCGGATTCTATGTTGGTAGCAAGACAAAACGACAACATCTATGAAGTCAAAGAGGAAAATCTGTGGAGATACTTGCTCAAAGTCCAGGAGCTAAAAGCAAATTTCCAATGATGTAAGCTAAAACATCTTCCTCGTGAGGAGAATGTCGAGGCTGATGCCTTGGCAAAATTGGCAAGTATGGCCGAGAAAGTACCCAATGAAATATGGCTAGAAGTCAAAACTACGTCAAGCATAGATAAGGCTCAAGTGTTTACAGTAGAATCAAGTAACAAGACAGAATCTTGGATGACTCCAATCATGGATTACATACAACAGGGAAAGTTGCCGGAAGAAGAAAAAGAGGCCAGAGTAATAAAAAGGTGGGCCACATCCTTTTTCATTGAGAATAACCAACTGTATAAGCGATCTTTTGCAAGGCCAGCACTGAAGTGTGTTACCATGGCCGAAGGAGCAGAACTAATAAAAGAGATACATGATGGGCTCTGTGGAAACCACCAAGGAGAAAGAACCACAATGCATAAAATCTTGAGGCTCAGATTCTTTTGGCCAAAAATGATGGAACATTGCAAAGAATATATACAAAAGTGTCTCAAGTGTCAAGAACACAGAAACAAGATACACAATCCTCCGGTGAATCGAAAATCTATCCTCTGCCCAATCCCCTTTGCTATGTGGGTTTAGATATTATAGGACCATTCCCAGAAGCTTCACCAGGGAGGTTCAAGTTCATATATGTCGCCATCGACTATTTTACAAAGTGGGTCGAGGCAATGCCCACCATCTTCATCACAGCTAGAAAATCACAGGAATTCATCTGGAAATATGTGGTGTGCAGGTTTGACATACCAAAGGTAATAATAACTGATAACGGAACGCAATTCAATTGCGAGAGCTTCCGGGAATTCTGTGAAGAATGGAAAATCGACTTAAGGTTTGCATCTGTGGTGCACCCTCAGGCAAATGGGCAATGTGAATGGTCAGATAGTAAAAGCAATAAAAAGAGAAAACTCGATGAAAGAAAGGGAAAGTGGGTAGTGCTGTTACCCCAGGTCCTCTGGTCATACAGAACAACAGAAAGGGGACCGACAGGAGAAACACCCTACAGACTAACATATGGTTTAGAGGCTGTCATTCCGGCGGAGGTTATGATACCATCAATAAGGTGGGAATTATATGACGAAGTCAACAATCAGGGAATACAGGACCATCTAGACCTCCTCGAGGAGACTAGGGTGGCCGCCGCAATAAGGATGACGAAAGATAAATCCAAGATAGAATGATATTTCAACCAAAGAATAAAAGAGCGAAGTTTTGCCCCAGGAAAGTTTTCTCCCGCTCAAATAAATAATATATATACGCATGTGCAAAACGAAAAACACCTTTTTGCAAGGAAAGAGAAAGGGCCACACGCTTCCTAAAGACGGTTCCAACGTTTAGTCGAAAGAGGGACCCTGCGAATTCCACACTAAAGACAGGTGGAAAATTCAAAAAAGCGGTAAAGAGCGGGTTCGGGTCATGAGCTTCGCACATGGCCGATGAAAAGTTCTTTCTCTCCAAATATGAAGAAAAAGAACTTGTGGGACTGGGATAAGGAAAATACGAAGCATAGGCAAACCAAAGAACCTCAGGGTTGGCCGCAGTCGCAAAATTTTTCACCGAAGCACAAGACACAGAAGTTCTATTTTCTTCACCAAAAATTCAGAAAGATAGAACTTGTGGGACTGATGAGAAGGGAAGAAATGGTACCAAGCCAAACAAGACATATGAAGCATCCGACCGCTTCTGGCCGGATGGAAGTAAGAGTACATAAGGCATCCGGCCGTCTCCGGCCGGACGAAAGTAGAACTTAGGCAAGACAAAATATAGTATGGCCGGTCGTCTGTGGCCGGCCAAAGATGATAGGGGAGGGCAAAACCGTACTTATACATAAATACAGGCTGGTAGCATAAGACCAGGCCCAAAACTCTATAAATAGGAGTGTACCCCCATGAAATAAGACACGTAACATTTGGCAATCAAACTCGTACTTGATTCTAACAAAAGGCTCTCTCTCTCCCCCCCTTCTTACGAGACTCTGTAACCGAGACCAGGTAACATAGGATAGTAAACCAGATCGGGTTATATTTGAGATACAGCTTACGGTTCCAATTACTAAGAACATGAGTCCAGGGAACAAAAATAATGTTTTCAACCACCTTACCACCATACTACTAGAACATTAGCACCTACGACAAGATAACCGACAATGTTGACCAATTAACATCGAACTACAACAAGGACATCCACCAAAAGGGAGATTGACAATATAATACTTCGCAAAAGCCGTGTGACGGACGCTACCAGTTTACTAAACGAGACATGGGACGACCGCACTCCGATAGAAGCATGTGGGCCTGACAGACTTATTTATAAGTTAGTCAGGTAAGTAGTAATGTATCAGTATGGTACCCCATGCAGGTAGACAAGTAGTGTTAAGAACACGAGAAGTAGTCAACTCCGTACTACGGACAGTGATACAAATCACCTCGAAGATGGACGAGAAGAGCCGCAATTCAACCAACGGGCTAGAGGAACCAGAAACCTACAACACAGAGTAGC
The DNA here is from genome assembly GCA_023374045.1 of Limonium bicolor. Classification (NCBI taxonomy): domain Eukaryota; kingdom Viridiplantae; phylum Streptophyta; class Magnoliopsida; order Caryophyllales; family Plumbaginaceae; genus Limonium; species Limonium bicolor. Next base: position 22,989,737 of record CM041778.1, on the reverse strand, counting down.
AGATGATACACAGTGAAGACAAGAAGACCCTTCGAATTTGACGACACTGATGACAGAAACAGGAAACCCGAATAATACGTAGAACCCTCATAAGGATCATGCAAGTTCTTGCAATCGAGAGGAATCTACCAAATGATGTGAACTAAACGCGTAACTACGCAATAATGGAAAACAAAGCTAGTATACTAACAGATGCTTTAAACGTTATAATAACTAACAAACCGTCGAATCGACTGCGACAAACACGAGCAGCTATCAATAATAAACACGTGAGCGAACCTAGATGAGTAACATTCTCAGAGAATAATGTGAAATGGAAGATGAACTTTCAGAACTCTAATACGAGCACAACATCTGGATTTCCCTGGCAGGAAGCAGGAAGAACCATACGAACGTTGTTGCTAACCCGACACACGGGAAGAAGATATAATATATATCAACACGAACAATGTGTTACTCCGGAACAAAACCACCTGGAGACATGGATGACAACCTTTATCTAGGTACACATGAAGGCTAGTACGTCTCGGTATTACCAAGAAAGGTGCAAAAAGCACTAAGTACTAATAATAGCCAATGTCATATGACAACTCAAGCTGAAAGTCAATGAGAGAAAATACGCGAAGATGCTAGTAATCCTGACGATGGGATATACGACAATACAAGGAATCAAACCGAGCCTATGTTCATGGATCTACACCTCTGTAAGAAGCGAGTGGACCCATTACAACGAATTCGGGAGAGAACACAAACACGTGCCTCACCCTTTATATGTTTTGGAGCCCGGAGGGGCTAGAGTCATACCTGTCTCTCTGAGATGAGAATAATCTACTCTAAAGGTGAGAGTTAGAGAACTCTATGAGAGCCAAGTATCCAGCGCTCCTTGTGGAGCGGCTGTTGAATACTTGTGGGGTACGGGGGCGTAACCCTTTTTAAGGGGGGGTAGAGCCCCTTGGTTGTGCACATGTTTGCACTAAATTCTATTATTTCGTATGCGGAGCATACAGTAGTTAGTTGGTTGGTTTGTTTCGTATGCGGGGCATACGTTGTTTGTTGATGTTGTTTGTTCGTTTTGTTGGTGTTGTGTGGTACGCGGGGCGTACGTTGTTAATTGTTGTGTGTGATGTGCACTTGTTGTATGTATCTTATGAAATACTTGTTGGAATGATGTGTTTACATCCATGTATATAGTACTTTTCTTTATGATATGTGCGATATATATTTATAGTACCTTGTAGATTTATTACATGTGGTATCGTCTAGATACGAAATAAATCACTAGATATGGAATGTGGGATGATGGCATGGTATGGACACCTCGGGGAGGTTGTCAAGGTTGGTAGAACTGATAGGAAATAATGGTGCTGATAGATCGCCTACATCCATATGTTTGAATTAACGCCACAAATGATGGCTATGTGCTGTATTAGCACGACACGATGCGTGTAAATGATACATCATATAGATATACATTATGGGATTGTATGGGTAGTATTAATACACCTATTTGAGTAAAGCGACTTCGGGACGAAGTATTTTTAAGGGGGGTAGATTGAAATACCCCTACTTAATTAAACATGATTTAAACATATAATTAATTACATTAAGGCCTAAACAACTAAGCATATAAAACCTCATGGCGCAAGGTTTAAATTAAGGGGAATGTGTTACATTATTATGAGCATGTAACAACTTGTGAGCGAACGAATAATTAAATTTAGTACGAGCATATACATGCCCGAAAATATGACAACGTCACATATTAATACGGTCACATACATATATATGTACATATACACAACGTTACAATATTACAATGTTGTATGTATAACTAAAAACGCGACATGATAATATAGTCGCATAGGTACATATAGCTAAAACACGACAAATAAAATAGTCGTATCCATATATAGGTATAATAAATAACGTGACATAACAAAATAACCGCTTATATATATGTATATACAACTAATAACGCGGCATATTAATACAGTCACATCTATACAAGAAATGGGCATAAATATGGCTAGTACAAAAAAGAGAGCAAACATGCTCTAGCCAGGATTCGAACCCGAGACCTTTCGTACCCTTCCCGAAGCCTTAACCGGTTGAGCTGTGCTAGAATTCAGTAACAGATACTGACGATTTGAAATTAGTAGCGAGACTACTAAGGTAACAAAAAAAACAGACGAGTCAGCTTCACCTAATACCACTACCCGAAGACCTGTAATGGAAACGGGCTCATTCTACTCCTGATTTTACTTGTCAACTCCAATACATTTTCTTTGGGAACTTCAGACACACTAAATTATTCTCATACGCCCATACTTCCTTGTAACCGAGACAGCCCTTCATTACCCAGGCATCGATCTTCATTCTCTCCTCCTGCGCTCTGTGATACCGTGAATAAAAAAAAGAACAACTTGAGCAGCAGCACCTGCTCCCTGCTTCAAACCCCCACGTCTCAGAATTTGAGCACCTTAGTTCTTCACAAATTCCTTCTGGAACTTACAACTAGTAGCAGTTTGTTTAATACCCCACCTCAGTCCTTCTTCTCTTCACCATTTCATGCCCACGACATGCAGCAGCAAGCTTGAAACCGTGGCTGTTCTCTTGCATGAAGGATAGCTGAAGCCTGCTGCATTCCACCGCAATCATCATTCAAAAAAAAAAACTGATAAGAACCAGTATTACACTGGTGCGAATATCAGCAGTACCCCTCCAGAAAGGGCACCAAAACCCCACGAATAACAACCCCTGCTATACCTCGACCAGAAGTTCAAGGCCCTGAGAGTTTCTCATTTTGTCAAGAGTAGATCAGGGAGAATCGACACCAAAACAAAAGAAAAGAAAACCAAGGTATTAAACTACCCAAGTATTCTGTACATATTCTAGAGCTAATTGCTTTCTGTGTAATAAAATCCAGAGGGGTTGTCCACATTATTACGAATCTCTTTTGAGGTTAAGTCCACGTTAGGACACGTAACTAGGTAGTAACTGACCTGAGAAGTGTGGGAAAGTCATTCAACACATTAAAATGGAAGTTGGTAATATGAGAGTACAAGTGTAGTTTCAGTTTCTGTGTTTTCTGCATATTAACTTCTCAGGGGTGTGTTCCTTGTTTCTTTGGGTTGGTCTTGAGGTTGAAAGTGTGCTAACACATAAGACTACGTGTAGAGATATTGGGGAATTAGGAAAAACATATTTTAGAACCAAAGAAAATGAGTCTATCTACTTGAAACAGATCACCTGTCTTTTAAGTTCTTTAACATGGTCCTCAGTAGACCTGCTATCCTGGGTTGGCATTGAGATAATGATACACTTGCAATATTATAAATGCATCTAACTGAGTATCTAAACGTGAGAATATTGAAGGAAAAGAAACAAAAACATATGGCACCTTAAAAGAACAGAAAATAATGTAGCAGTCTGTACCTCCTGTTCTGTGACAATTCCAGTAGCTAAACCCTGTGGTCTTGGGTCTGTTTCGAGGTCTTAAAACCTGATAACACACTTAACTAGAGGGGTAATCAAACTGAGGGAAAAGTCAAAAACAGTTAAGTGAATCATAGAAGAGAATAGATGGAGGAATATCAGATTCTGTGGCTACAGATTTATAGTTCTTTCTGATAGATGAGTTTCGGTATAGCAATATCTCAGAGGGTTACTCCTGCGATTATGGACCTGTTTTTCCTATAACTAAAACCAAGAGAAAACACTTAATTAAGTAAGTAACCGCTTGGGAAGAATTTAAAACAAACTTGTGAACAAACAGAGAGAAAACAAGAGAAAAAAAAATAAACTATCAGGTTCATATTTCAGATTCTTGGTTTCTGCGTAAAGAATTTTCTGGGGCATTGTCTAGGCTATTATGGGTCTGTGCTTGAATTCTAAGACTCTAGAAGACACTTAATCACGTGAGTCAATGAGGTGGGAGATTCTGGAAAATCAAATCAGAAAAACAGCAGAAAAGAGTTTACAGTAGTGCATGGTTTCGGTTTCAGATTTTAGTTTTCTGGCTAAAGGACTTTCAGGGTTGGTTAACCATGCTAATTTGGGTCTGTGTCAAACTTATAAACTGAAAACACACACTGGACTAAGTGGGTAAGAAACTCTTACGAAACTAGCAATAAGATTAAGAGAACAGAAAGAAAGTAACAGGAAAGAAATGCATCAGTCCATAGATTATGCTTCCAATCAGTTTCAGTTTTAGTTTCTGAAATTCTGGTTTCAGTATAAACATGCCACCGTAGTAGTAACAGCAATGTTTGAGGGAGAGTATATCACAAAACGTACTAGGAAGCTAGGCCATGTGAGGGAAGTTGGAAAATCAGATGCGTGAGCAAAACAGAAAAGAAAAACAGAAGAGGAAAGGAATACCAGTTTCAGGTTTTAGTTTGTTACAGGTTGTTCAGTTTCCTAGTTTTAGTTTGAGGATGATACTGTAACACTTGCAAAGTTGTTTGGGATTGTTTTAAAGTTAAAACAATGTTAAGACATGTAATTAGATGGCTAGACAACCTAGGGGAGTCATTTGACATACTGAAACAGCAGAAAAATATATAGATATGTATATCAGTTTCACGGTTTCAAGTTCACAGCTTCAGTTTTTTTTAAAGTTTTCATTTGTAGGTGTCTATGTGTAACTTGTACAGAAGCTATATGAGTGTTGCAGTGGGTTGAGGAAGAACTGAAAACCTGGTTAACTCATGTAAATAAGGTGGGGGAAAGATAAGAACCAGATTAATAAACAGAAAAGAAACAGTAGACAAGAATGCATCAGTTGCATAGTTTCAGTTTTCCAGTTTTACGTTTCTGTAGAATGAACTTCAGAGCAGTTAACGGTGGTGTACTGAGTTACCAATGAACCTAAAGTATCTCTAAATACATTTAAGTAAATTTAGAAACACAGTGGGGAAGATGGAAATCGAAGTAATCAGAAAAGAAGAAAGAATAAAGAGGAGATACACAGATTTTTAGGTTACAGATTGACAATACTGGGATGCTTCTGTATAACCCCATTTTCAGAGGAGTTAAAGAAGTTGAAGTGACATTAAATGAGATCTAGAACGTTGCTAAAATACCCTATGGGGTGGACATGTTCCTTGGGAGTATTAGAATCAACTAATAGTCTAACAGAGGGAATAGAAAAGAGATACACCATCTGAGTTTTTTCAGATTTCCTTTAGCAGGTTGTTCTGTGTAATTGGGTACAGAAATTATGTGGGTTTGTTAATGGATTAAGAATGAACTTAGAATCCCTCAAGTGACTTAGCTAAGAGTGTAAACATTTGAGAGAAACAGGAAGTCAGGTTGGTGAGCAGACAGAAAGGCTAGCAGAGAAGAAAACAGAAACACAACTTCTGTTCTGGTTTTGTTTTCTTTCTTTCTGTAATCGTGTCTCTGTACAACTGAAACACCAATGGCAGGAGAGTTTGTACTGACTGTTATTAAACCCAAAACCCAGCCATTTCACTTAAGTGACTTTGTAGGAATTTGGGATAGGATTAAAAACTGATAATCAAACTGCAAGGGGAGGAATGAAGGAGCAAATCACTGATTGTGGTTTCAGTTTTAGTTAGTTGTTGTTTCTGTGTAATGGAGTACAGTAGTCGGGTGAGTGCTTAGGTGGGATGATTTTGGATTTAAAGCATGGTTAATACCTATAGCTGGTTAGGTAAATACCGTGGGAAAGAAATAAACCTCAGTTGAATTAACTAAGAACAAGAACCAAGAAGAGATGTGTAGTTGTTGTTTCCGATTTCATTTACAGGTTTCTTCTGTGTAGCTGAGTTACAGTGGGGATTAAGATCCAATATAGTTTTAAAATTGATGATGTATGATGAATGCAGTATGATATAGAGTAAGTGCTGAATTTGGGATATTGAGAGTATGGGATCTGATAGGAAAGGGAATCAAGATATATACATTTCCGGTAATTATAACAAGTGCTATAAAACCTTGGGTTATATTCTATTACAAAATTTTGATGTTATAAAATTAAGTATCTACGACATGTTATAAATATGTGATTATATTGTGATCAATGAGAATTATATAAATAAGGAGCACAAGTGTATCATATGTGTACATTATTTCCGGTACATACATATAGCTACCAAAACTATATGTTATAAAGTTAAATGACACATAAAATATCATGCTATATGACATTATAAAATAAGTGTAACACTAAACAATATTATGTGATCCAAACCATAGTTTATTAAAACTGTCATACTGAGCGCATGTGTATATATAAATACACGTCAAGAATAAAGGTATAAACTATAGTATACAATGACGTAAAAACACTATAGTTAATATACGATTTTGGTATGATAAACAAACCTTGAATGAAAAATAACAAGTGTATAATGTAAGATTCCATACTCCATTGTAAACCGAGTATTAACTCACACTACGAGTAAGGAGCTTAAAGATAACGATACCAGAACTCATAACAGTTGTATTACCGGGGTTGATGATTTTATTCGGAAATACCGAATCATAATGTCATGTGGATTGAAACTTAGCGATCGCCATTCAGACGTATGCGCTCGATAGCCCTAGCGGTCTACACTGCGCGACCTTGGACACGGTGTACTGTATGTAAAGGGGTTTGATCCGAGTTATCCAGAGGAATTCCTCGGGCTCGGATTTGTTTGATAAATAACTTGTGTGGATGTATGTATGTGATTTTGTGTGTGTGCAGACGTGTATATCTGAGTGGTTAAACTGGTGTAAAAATAAAAGAAAAGAAATTAAAACTCAAAATAAACGTCGGGCTGCAAACAAATCCCGGTCGTGGTAGTGTAGTGAAATGTAAGCGACCGGATATCGAACCGTGGGACTAATGTGCATATTATAGTACCTAAGCGTGTCACAAAAAAGGGGGGATTAATTGACTTGTATTATAAATAAAAAGGAAAGATAAAATAAACTAAGTAAATAGATAAATTAAACGGGACTCTGGGTCAGGTTAATATAATCTGCTTAATTATGCTATCTCTACTGGTTTAATATAATAATTTGGCAAGATTCCTGTTTTTATCTTAAGGTCCGATGAAAACTCATAAGAACTCGTTCCAGATATGCAAGGTCCGATGAAAACTCAAGCACCCACTGGTGGACGGCAGAGGAGTATGAGGAATTTTATTCTTGCAACTGAGTACTAACTTAAACGATGAAAATAAGTTTCCTCCAGTTTTACGACTTAATTAACCTATCTATTTGTCACCGATCAGATTAGAAATAGATTTAGTAAAGCAATTTAATAAACTCATGACATTTATTAAAAAGGTGCGAGATAACCTTTAATCGTAACAAACTGTATTTAAATTAAAACCAGTAAAAATATTGCATAATTAATACAAACACATAATAACCATTCCCAGAGTATAAATATTCTAGCCTAACATATTAAATAGATAAACAGAAACAAGAGTAATAGAAATCATCTGTAGTCACTCCTGCATTCGTTCTGCTATTTTGTATACGTAGGACTAGAGGTGGATATTGTGGAATGTAAAATAAATAAAATGGAGAAGACGGGAGAAGAGAAATGGGATGGACGTGTGATGTGTGGTCTGTAGTGTGGATGTTGGGTGGTAGATGTTTTTTCGATGTTTTTCAGAGAGCAGAAGGAACGTGTGTTTATATAGGAGAAAAGAAAAGGAAGATTGATTGCAGACAGAGGTGGAAGAGCATTGATTTCTCATTAATTGCAGGGGACAGAGCTGATGACGTGTGAGGAAAATAAGATAGGCGGTGCGGAGTAGATGGATATGGCAGAAGCAAGTCGACGGGCGAAGTCGACGAGCGAAGAAGAAAACTGGCGCGCGCGTTGATTTTTAGTCACGTCCGCTTGTTGTCCTCATTGGCGTCTGCCTCTGAAGCCATGCAGACGTCTCTGTCTTGCCCGCGTGTGACTTGTGTCCGCCTAAGGACATCACTCACGTCCGCCTAAGGACATCACTCACGTCCGCCCGGTCACACTGTCCTGTCCGCCTAGCCGTCCGCCCAGCCCCATGCGGACGCATGTGTGGTCTCCGCGTGACTTATTTTCTTCTACAAACTTTGACCGGCTCTAGATTCTTCGTTTGGACTCCGTTTTCTGAGCCGTTTGCGTCTATGCGTTCGTCCCTTCATCTACTTTACTCCCAGCTTGGGTTTTCATGTTAAACCAATAAATTGTGAGATAAACATAAAACATAACTAGAGACCAACCACGAAGTGGAGAAATGAGCAAGAAAGTGTTAATAAATAGATGAAATACCTATAAATCATGCTCATTTGGACACTTATCACACCCCCACACTATCTTTTTGCTTGTCCCAAGCAAACACGTACCTAAGTAAGTAGGAAATGCTCATACTAACAAATATTATTAAAGGGTAGGATAAGAGTGAACATTCATGATCTTTTTAACTTAATGAGGAGTGTGAAAAATTATCTGCTGTGGCATAGTGTGCTCAGGGTACAAAACAAAATAATAGTTTCGGGGTATGATCTAAGGTACTTCAATGTGTTTCTTTTGTTTAGGTGACTCCGAAACTTTTTACCATGGCCAACTTCTCTCAAGATGGGCATTGAAGAAACAAAAGGAAGAAAAGATTTATGCATTTGCTTCACTTTGCATAAGGGATGAAAAATGTAGGCATAACTCCTTGTTTCAGAACACTCAACTCTCTTTGTTGGTTACCAATGGTGTCTCGAATCCCTTATTTTTTTTTGTATTCTTCTTTCTTTTTTTAAACAGAGAAGCACCCCTTAGCAATCCCTAAGAGAGAAGACAGAGAAACCCTGAGCACTAAATCCAACATTTGCAGATCATTTTGTCACACCGCATATAAATGCTCCTCAAACGTATCAAAATTTTTAAAATTTTGTACCATTTATCCACAATTCTAACAGTATTATTCTTAAAGAGAACAACCCACATATAAGGTCACGATATTGAATTGGACAAACGCAAGATTAGCAGAGAGATTAAGCATTTAAGCCAAAATTCCCCGAAAGGGCACACTCCCCACACTTATTTGAACAATGTCCTCATTGTTCACCAGAAAACAATGGGAAGGTTTCAGAAGACCTTTCGGTAAGTAGATAAAATAGAGATAACACAAAGGTCACAATAAACATTTTAATCACATAAACGCTCCTCTGCAGATTTTATTTAAATTAAAAGCATAATTAAAGAAACTGGTACTCCCCCTGATATTATGTTTTGCTAGTTGTAAAGGAGTTCCCCCAACACTTGAGCTTCAGCCTCCATAGCTTAGCTTGGTTGCAGTGTAGACATGAAATTGTACCTGCTTAAGACACTAGAAGCAACCATACTACAACGGAGTTAAAGTTAGCAAAAATAAATTTAAGAGAACCTGAAAATTAAAAGAGCATAAAAGCAATAAAATAAAAGTCATCCGGGTTGCCTCCCGGGAAGCTCCTTCTTTAACGTCTTTGGCTAGACGCCTGTTTCGTTATCCTGGATCAAAAATATAATTAGACAACAGTTCTGCCAGGCAAAATGGAGTTGACAATAATTAAATCAAACCACCTGATCAAACAAAACGTTACTTCGGCAATATAATAGGAAATGAATACTCCACAAAATTTGGTGTTTGAGGAGGTACTGCCGGTAACGAGTTTAACAAAGTCCCGTGGTGATGATTTTTCTTCCTCAAATTGGAGGATGTAAACATCCTCTTGTTGGTGAGGCTCGTAGAAAGAACGCTGTTCGATATCATCTTCAGAGAAAGTTAATTCTTTGAAGGTGATAGTGGCGTTTTGTTTGGATATCCTGGCGGGAGGTGATGGCAATTCCTTCTCTTCATTTTCGAGGAATGTAAGTATCCTCATCTTCTGATAGAGCACAGAGAAGGATGGAAACTGGCGGTAGGTGACTGTAAGAAAGAGAAACTTACATCCGTAGTGGGGTGCTGTTTTTGTTGAGCGATTTTCTCCAGTAGTCTGGTTGATCTTCTAACCAGAGTTGTTCTTGGAATATGGACAATCCTCATAATCATGAGCTCCCCCACATACGGAGCAGTATAAATACTGTGAATAGCAAAACTCTTGTTCGAGCTCCTCCTCCATTTGTCACCTACAAAATTTTTTTTTTTGTGTTTTTGTGTATGAAACTACTGAAACAGATTAGAAAATAAAATGATTAGAAACAAACACAATAATAATATAAGTGGTTCGGTGGAGAAATGAAGAAGCTGGAGCAATTTGGAGATGGACTGGAGTCGCGAGCTTCTTCTTCTCTTCGGGTCGAGCTGGGGTGTTTGGAATAGAACTGATTTTTTTTTTTTTGGAACGCGGCGTCAAACTTGGGGACGTCCGCGTAGACTGGTGCGGACAGGGGTGCGGAGCGGTCTCAGTGGCGTCCGCTTGGACGTCCGCACGGGAAAAGGCGGACACGAGGGCGGAGCGGTCTCAGTGGCGTCCGCTTCTCCGTCCGCATGAGGTTGGGCGGACGTGCTCGCGGACAGGCTCTGTTACGATTTTTTTTTTACGTACTTAGCTGAAACAAGATTAGAAAATAAACATATTAATAATATAAACAAAATATAAAAGATAATTAATATAAACAACAAACAAAATAAAATAGACAGAATATTCTAATATAACAAGTGAATAATCGGGGCTTAGGGACTAGAATAAATCTAGTCCCCGGCAACGGCGCCATTTTGCAGACGTGTATATCTGAGTGGTTAAACTTGTAAAAATAAAAGAAAAGAAATTAAAACTCAAAATAAACGTCGGGCTGCAAACAAATCCCGTCGTGGTAGTATAGTGAAATGTAAGCGACCGTATCGAACCGTGGGACTAATGTGCATATTATAGTACCTAAGCGTGTCACAAAAAAGGGGGGATTAATTGACTTGTATTATAAATAAAAAGGAAAGATAATAAAACTAAGTAAATAGATAAATTAAACGGGACTCTGGTCAGGTTAATATAATCTGCTTATTATGCTCTCTACTGGTTTAATATAATAATTTGGCAAGATTCCTGTTTTATCTTAAGGTCCGATGAAACTCATAAGAACTCGTTCCAGATATGCAAGGTCCTGAAACTCAAGCACCCACTGTGGACGGCAAGGAGTATGAGGAATTTTATTCTTGCAACTGAGTACTAACTTAACGATGAAAATAAGTTTCCTCTCCATTTTTACGACTTAATTAACCTATCTATTTGTCACCGATCAGATTAGAAATAGATTTAGTAAAGCAATTTTAAACTCATGACATTTATTAAAAGGTGCGAGATAACCTTTAATCGTAACAAAGTATTTAAATTAAAACCAGTAAAAATTTGCATAATTAATACAAACACATAATAACCATTCCCAGAGTATAAATATTCTAGCCTAACATTTAAATATAAACAGAAACAAGAGTAATAGAAATCATCTGTAGTCACTCATGCATTCGTTCTGCTATTTTGTATACGTAGGACTAGAGGTGGATATTGTGGAATGTAAAATAAATAAAATTGGAGAAGACGGAGAAGAGAAATGGGATGGACGTGTGATGTGTGGTCTGTAGTGTGGATGTTGGGTGGTAGATGTTTTTTTCGATGTTTTTCAGAGAGCAGAAGGAACGTGTGATTATATAGGAGAAAAGAAAAGGAAGATTGATTGCAGACAGAGGTGGAAGAGCATTGATTGCTCATTAATTGCAGGGGACAGAGCTGATGACGCGTGAGGAAAATAAGGTAGGCGGTGCGGAGTAGATGGATATGGCAGAAGCAAGTCGACGGGCGAAGTCGACGAGCGAAGAAGAAAACTGGCGCGCGCGTTGATTTTTAGTCACGTCCGCTTGTTGTCCTCATTGGCGTCCGCCTCTGAAGCCATGCGGACGTCTCTGTCTTGCCCGCGTGTGACTTGTGTCCGCCTAAGGACATCACTCACGTCCGCCTAAGGACATCACTCATGTCCGCCTAAGGACATCACTCACGTCCGCCCGGTCACACTGTCCTGTCCACCTAGCCGTCCGCCCAGCCCCATGCGGACGCATGTGTGGTCTCCGCGTGACTTATTTTCTTCTACAAACTTTGACCGGCTCTAGATTCTTCGTTTGGACTCCGTTTTCTGAGCCGTTTGCGTCTATGCGTTCGTCCCTTCATCTACTTTACTCCCAGCTTGGTTTTTCTCATGTTAAACCAATAAATTTGTGAGATAAACAATAAAACATAAACTAGAGGAAGACCAACCGAAGTGGAGAAATGAGCAAGAAAAGTGTTAATATAATATATGAAATACACCTATAAATCATGCTCATTTGGACACTTATCAGTGTGATGGATATCTGTGTTACTGCAATATTAATTTATGCACGAACGTCCTACGGGACTAATACTACGTCGACTATAGATCGACATATATAAAACTACATATGCGAGACGTGTGATTGGAATTATCGATGCCTAACCTAATACGCTAAGTATTACAAGTATGTAGCTAAACTAACTACGCTAACTTGACTCTAAAAACAGGAAAAATAACAAAGGAAGAACACTTTGACAAATTATATAAAAAGGAAGAAGAAACTCTGCTAAGAAGATCCCCGCTCCGTTTTCGGTCATCACGTGTCTCTGCATTAATCCTCTGTCAGAAGTGTGGAGTGATGTCAACAATAACGGAGTTGTGTGTGGAAGTAGATGGAGGCTGGAGGCGTAAGCCTCTGTCGGCCGTGGGAGCATACGACGTGAATAGCCCTAATCTTCTATTTATAAGCATCTTTGAATCAGCTGCTCTTATCCTTTTGGTCGCAAAACGTTGCGCAACACTTCTGCCCATGATGTGTATGTGTTGTTAGGCGTAGCCGCTGTATAAAATAATGGTAGCCCACCCGTGATGTGTTCTAATTACAAATCGTGAGTGTGCAATCATCAAATAATGATTCCATTACTGATGTTAATGAGATGTGCTGTACGTGAATGTTTATTAATTGCCTCCAGTGATTGATGAAAACCACGTGAATAATCATGCAACTCCAATGATATAGAATAATATATAATAAGCATGATGATATTATCTCCCCTGATGTGATGAACGAAATCCACTTATATGCAGCCGCCAAAGTGATGTCTTCCCATTACTAATGTTGCGTGTGTCATGTGCCATAATTCATGTGCAGCCTAATGATAAAGAAAATAATCGTAAGTATATATATATATATTCCTGTTTGATGCGTTGAAATCCTATGAGGAAATCTATGCATTCCTAGACTTTTCCCTGCATTAGACACACAAAATGTATCATCAAACAAAAATCTAAGAAAAAACATATGATAAGTGAGAAATATGACATGAATTGTTATGAAAATATATAGGAAAGTCCTAAAAATAGATGTATTTCACACTTATCGAACTTCCTCACACTTAGCTTTTGCTTATCCTCAAGCAAATAAAGAATAAAACCTTCTCTAAGGCCGTAGCATTGAACCTCAGGATCAATAGTGTAGAAGGAAATCAAGCGAAATGACAATCGAAAGAATACTCCTGCTCTTAGCTGTAAGTTTTCGTAAACAGTGAAAAAGAACAATTATGTAAAAGCATGGAGAAGTTTGATTACATATACTAAATATAGGATAGCCTGTGATCTTCCACCAATTTTTCCCTCTAACCTTTGGATGACAAGGGGTGTGAAGTAACACCTTATTTCGTGATACCTTTCAACACCACGTACTCATGATAACAAAAAAATTAAACTGCAATTAACTTTTCTTTCGCATGCAAAAACTTTCATCTTCAAGAAATATACACAAAACAAACGAATTATTGAGAACTGCAGAATCCATAACCCAGACTTTTCTCTCTAGCCCTGTAACGGTGTTGGGCCAACTATCCCAGTTCCCGAGACCTTAGGTAGATAGGTGTTAAGGCACCCCTTGTAACACCCCAACTCAATCCAATTGTGGTCTCGCAACTTAACAATATATATATACACATGTCACAGCGGAATTCTTTACAATCCAGGACCTTGCCACGGTCTGACTACAGAATATACCGAACATTAGACTAACAACCTTAACCTTTTACATAACCTTCTTACAATCCACTCACAACCTACACATCTTACTAACTCACTTGCCATACGAGTGTACAGGCACAACTCGTAGGTCATACTTAATCCTTAACAGCTGTATCCTCATCTTACTCCTGCGACAGCCGCCTCCTGATGTTCACCTGTGTAGTAAAAAGAAGCCCCCGAGGGGGTCAGCACGAATGCTGGTACTATCCTCTCATGGCCCCCAAGCTAACGTGGCTACGACGACTAATTGTCGATAGCATGGAGGTTGATTAGATGCACAACATAATAGAAAGTGCAGTAAACAACAACTCAGATATGAACAATCAAAGTTCACACACAATGAACGACTTAAATGCGTTCCCTTAATTAGAGAGTTAGTTATTTAACTCCTTAAGTAATGTTCTCTCTTAATCTTAGTCCATCCTCATCTTACCTCAATCCGATTCTTATCTTAATCTTAGAAACAACCATCCTTTAATCAGGAGTGGATGTAGCTTATCTTAATCTTAGAAACAACCATCCTTTAATCAGGAGTGGATGTAGCTTATCTTAATCTTAATATTACAAATCATCCTTTAAACAGGAATGATTGTAACTTAACTTAATCTTAATCTTAATCTCAATCTTAATCTCTATATACAAACCTTTCCTGGAAGGGATTGGCCGTATCTAATTCGAACCTGGGATTTAGGTGATCCCACCGCACCATCTTATCTCAGTCTTAGAATACAAACCATACTTTAAGTAGAAATGGTTGTAACTTATCTCAAACCTTATCTCAATCTTATCTCAGTCTTATCTCAATTAAGTCAACCGTTCTTTTATTAGAATGGTTGTACCTTAATCCATTGTTTATCTGTCGGGTCACGTAGCCCTAACCAATGAGTTATCAGCTCCATTGGTTTACATAAACAATATTTATTAGAATTAGTTGGGCATTTAGGTAGATCCCACTACACCATCTCAGTATGCCTCCCTCCTAAAACAAGAAGTCCGAGGAGGTCGAGTCTATTTGTCGACTCTAGGCGACGAGTCCGAGGACAAGTCATCTTTGGAAGACGGTATTCGATAAGGATACCGACTTCCCCCAATACACATGTGCCGGTACCATTCCGGATTCCTCACTCAAGTTCAGTTAGTAATAGTCTCAAGACCATGTTTGTTGGTTAACCTCTTTCGGTTCATATCGTCCCTCATTAGGGGGCGTTCCTTATTCTCACTCAATTTCTTACTAAACATTGGTTAGTAAGTTCTCACGGTATGTTGTGTTAGTTTTCAAACATCACACAACAACACAATATATATATATATAATATGTTCCGGTTGCATGCTTTATCTTATTTAGTGAGCACACAAAACAAACAGCACACAAGCCGAGGGACACCTCGTTAGCAAGCAGGTCACAAGAAGAAACAACTGTACCGTTCACCGTCGATCGTTGTTTGTTTAGCCTTCTTCGGGTCCCAATTCACAAACCTAAAACATTCATTCAGTTTTAGGTTGTTAATCACTTAACTTAGTATGACTTACTTAGCTTGTTTAACTTACTTAATTCCTTAATGATCCCCACCTAACACCTCTTAGGTCTTACACTTAATCTTACAAACTTAATCTTAAACTTTCAAGTTTATACTTAACTTAACTTAATTCCTTAAGTTCTTAGGGTCCCAATCATTACTACCCTACCAAAGGCATACCTTATTACCCATTGCCATTCTTAGAATCCAAAATTTCTTTTTTTTTTTAAGTGTTAAGGGTCGACCGACCCACCGACCGACCCAACCCCTGGGTCGGTCCATTACAGAAACTCTTCCGTCTCTTGAAACTCATCCGACCGACCCAGAGCTAGACCGACCGACCCAAACCCTCTGGGTCGGTCCCTTACCGAAACATTTTCCTTCATTAAATCTTGCCCGACCGACCCACCGACCGATCCATCCTTATGGGTCGGTCTATTGCCGAAACATTTCTGCTGGGTTAGCAAGGTCCGACCGACCCAGAACTGGGTCGGACCCTGGGTCGGTCCACTGCAGATTTTCCTCTTAAATTGCTCTTCCAATTCCAAACTCTTCCACAAGTGTCCTAATAGGTCCAACACCATCTTGGCACCTTAAACCCACCTTATAACCTCCTTTAAATACCTTAAATCATCCACCAAAATCCACCTTAGTCATTATGCATCTTCCTTGTAATAATGCTACTCTTGTAATGCTTTCCTCTAGGTTTCTAGGTGGTGGTTCATACTTAATGTAACCACTATGCCAATGTTTTCCTCACCACTAACATCATCTCCCAAGCATCTCTCACTATCTAAAACTCTTCCAAGCATTTACTAAAAGTTCCTTCCTAGTTGTTTACCAACATTTGCCTAAGTTCTAAATACTCAATTACATTCTCTTGATTCCTAAATCCCCCAAGGTAGTGCCTAAGTCATTACCACTCATTCCAACACTTTATCTTATCCCTCTTCATCAAGACAATCTCTAAAACTTCCTAGTACTTCCTTAGTCATTATATTCCCTTAGAGCATATCTTAATCACCTTAAACATCATACCTTCTCCTTAAACTTATGCTCAAGTCTTATATTCCTCATCTCATGATTTTGGTGTGCTCAAAACACCCACCTAAACTCTAAATTCCTCATAGACCATTCTAGGTCATTCTCATTCTTAAGAACTCCTTAGTTAACTCATTTCCACTCAAATTCTTCATAATGACTCCTAGTAAATCCTAGGTCATATTGATTCACCACCTTCACCTAAACACTTATTTTCACTCAAATTTTGCCATAGCTCCTCTAGTATTATCACACCCACACACATTGTTTTCCTCATTCAACCATCTCATTCACACATCAAATTCTTTCTCATCATATCTCATCCAAATCAACTCATTCATAATAACTCAATATAGTGCAATAATCTTAAATTGCATAGCACTAAGGCTCTTAAATGACATGGCTCTTAGGCCCTTAAATGACTTAAACTTAAACACTGAATTTCCCACATATATAAGCTTTCAACCTGCAAATACACTCATCAATCTCATAGTAGTTATAATGCTCTTAAAAACCACCTTAAACTTATATTACTAACTCATTCTCATTAGCTCCTTAATCACAAGTTCATAAGCTTGTTTATGTTCTTTTTCTTAGGTTATAAACCCAATACACAATGTAAGCTCTAAGCCACATTGGTATTTATCTAAAACTCATTCCTTAGTCTTAAATCACCGTTAGGTAAGCATTTTACCTTGTGTTCTCAAGCTTATCTCAATCTCCTCCTTAGACCTTCTTCTTGAATGAATATCGGCCACCACTCAAACTTCTCTCGCCAATGTTCTAATCAATAACCAATGACTCATATGAGCACTAAACAATACACTAACCTTAAGGAGTAAACCCTAGGTTAAAAATGTGTTCTAAGGTATTAAACTGAATTTTACCTTGGATTCTCAAAGCAAGCTTGGATATGAATTAAGTAGGACCTCCTCTAGCCCTTGGAGAATAGAATCAAGCTAGAACAATGGATAAAAATGAATCCCCATGAGAAGGAATTTTCGGTAATGTGTAGGAATGGGTGGAAACATGGTTTTTCTTACATTTTCCTTACCTTAAGAGAATGGAGAAGCTAATGAGCTCTTCAAACTTGATTTTCCCCCATCAATGGAGTTTTCTCATGGCACCAAAATGGAGCTTTGAAAGATTTGAAAAGATAGAAAGATAGGTCTTGACCTAACTAAGAATAATATGTGTTTAGTTTTTGATTTGGAGCTTGGAGTTGTATTTGGCAAGTGATTGAAGATGGAGAACCATGGAGGAGCAGCTCTCTCGGTTTTGGAACAGAGAGAAGAAGAAGAAACCGTGGGTGAAGAAGAAGAAATGAAGGAAAGAGGAGAAAGTGAGCTAATATAAGATATTTGCTTTTATAAAGCAAATAGTAACTTCTTTACTTATCTCTTCTTTTCCTTTCTCATTTGGTGACTCATGTGGTGACTCCCCACAAAAAAACACGGCCACCCCATTAATGTAAGGCTAACATGGTCTTTGTTGACCAATTAATTGACTTATATTGATTAAAACCTAAACTAGTCACTAAATAGTTACTATTCACTAATCAAGGCACATAATCGGGAAATTTTTGATTTCCCATTGATTTAGACCTCCTAATGTGATACTAATTAGTACACATATTGATTAAAGAGTAATGATGGACATTTAGCCACTCAAAACCCAATTCTAAGACAATTTCTCAAAAATGTGCTTTAAGACTTCTTAAAGCACATTTTGTGTTTTAACTTGTTTTCAAGCTTGGTTTTCTTTGCTAATTGCTTTAAAATGACCATTAGGATATTACTAAGGTCTTATCATGATATTTGGGTACTCACCCAAGTCTCTCCAAGCTTAGAGCACGTTTTTGCCCTGATTGCCTTTAAGGCACTTTCTTATGTTTTCCTTGGTTTAAATTATCTACCAATCTTTCTAAGGCATATTTTAGCCTTAATACATCATGATTTGATGTTTACTTAGCATACTTAGGTTTGGGGTATTTCAATCTACCCCCCTTAAAAGAACTTTGTCCCCGAAGTTCCCATGCATCCTATCTTATTAGAATACATGTCTTACCTCATTCCTTAGATCATATAGATCATACTTATGTATACTTAATCTCATTGAATCATTGGATCCACCATATGCTTATTCTTAAATCACACAACATGCTTAAGCATGTGCAGCACTCAAAATTCCTTTTGTTCCTTTTTGATGACTAAAACATTCACATAACTTCCAACGTATTCTCCCATGTCACCGGTCCGTAGACAATGGCTCATTCGTCCTCGTCACCATGGGCTAGAATACAAAACACGCTGCTCTCCCCATGTCACCGGTCCGAAGACAAAGGCTCGTGCGTCCTCGACTTCATGGGCGAGACTCAGTAAAAAGGTAATCCTTTTTACGAGGTCATGTGAGGAATAATTCCTCTAATTAAAAATACAAGCAACTCCAATTTCATTTTTTTTTATCCTAAGGCCTCTATCCTTAGTGTGATTTACTTGTGACCACTGGTAGGGAGTTTCAGAAATAATCCTACCCTGATGTGATCAGCATCAGTGTAGAACCATCCTTCCACTCCAATTTGTGTTCGGTTTCCCTTGATCCCTAGAAAATCAAGTTCCACCTCCCACGTCATTTTCAAACATCAGTTAATTCACTCATGTCCAATTTTCTATCTTTTTAGTTCTTCTAATCATAATCAATACATCTCCAAAGTGTGGACTAAGTCCATCAAACATCCTCAATTCATCTCTTAGTAACTACCTCCAGACTTAAATTCTTACTAAATTCCATATCAGTCTCATACCACATATCATTACTATATCCTTCCTCATGCTCATATCAAATAATATCTCATAGTGTTATCTTATTCTTATCTCACACATAGTCTCATATCGACTTATACCTCATATTCCTTATTCCTTAAGTCTCCTTAATCCTCTTCCTTAATTCTCTTAACTTGTACTCACACCGGAGTTAACAAGATAGGTACTTAATATGTATGGTATTCACATCTTCTGTGTGCAATAACCATGATTTATCTTAAAATGTTTATGTAAAACATATTCTTAAATTATTTTGTGCTATGCACACCGTAGTTTATGTACTCAGTACACAAACATACGCTAAGCGGTTTTCGCTCTACCCCCCTTAAAATGGATTACGCCCACGTAATCAACATTATATCATCCTTGAACATAAGTTCAAGATGTCTAATTCTTACCAAGCATTCTAGCTTCCACGTTATCTATCTTACTCATAGTTCGATCAGAAATGACTTAGTCTCTGTATCGAGAATTCTTAACGGTACTTATACCGTATTCTTAACTTAGTTTGGTCTAACCTCAAAGGTAGTGATCTGCTAGCTTCCGCTGCACCACTCTGATAATCTTAGGCTTAATTGTCTCAATGGACACGTGTTATCTTTATATACACGGCCTTAATGAGTTGTAACTCGTCTATCCATTCTTCTTGAAGATCTTACGCTCATAATCTTGGTGTTTTCTCGAATGTCTAAATTGTTCTCCCCAACCGACCTTTGGTCTGAGGATGATTCTTATCCTGAAACTACTGTTTAGTGCATAATGCGCTTTACAGTCTTAATCCCTTACATCTTAAGACATATCCAATGTCTGTACTTAATAATCCGTGCTTTTCGCACTTCATAGTCCTTAATCATCTGTTCTCTGGTTCCTCTGTGTTGCTGGTTCAACTGAATTCTTCTCTTCAACTGTTTGTGGTAGTAGCTGCTCTTGTGTGATCTTGCGTCATTGTCCGTGGTACGGAGTCGACTACCTCCCGTGTTCCTTACACTACTCGTCTACATGCATGGGGTACCTTACTGGTACATTACTACTTACCCAACTAACTCATAAATGAGCGTGTCAGGCCTGCAAGCCCCTGTGGGGTGCAGTCGTCCCACGTCTCGTTTTAGTAAACTCATAGTGTCCGTCACACGTTTAGCTATTGCTAATTATGAAGTATTCTGTTGTCGATCTCCTCTTTTATCGTTCCATAATAACATTTATTGTTCTTCTTGAAGTTAATCAAGGGAAGTCCATTTACTGTGTCCTTGGTTATGGTATACTCCAGCTCCTTTCTGTATTCCGTCGTGATTCGGTCTCTTAATAATTGAGGTCTCTTCGTAGAGCCTCTTATCTTGTTCCTCATATTTATGCTACTAGGAATGCACTTCCAGTTCCTTAAGGAATGGGTAGTGTGCTTCCTGTAAAATCTTACCTAACCAGGTCCAGACTACTGGCATCAATGCTCAGTTGTCTCCATCTTATTTCTTACTTATGCTGGTCTTAACTCATAAATCTAATTGCCTCAGTGTCATATTTGACGGCTCATACATAATGGTCGCCTTACCGCGCACCATGACTTAATCCACTTATCTAACTATTGTACTCACGACCACTACTACCGTGGTAGTTGGCCTTTACCATGTTGCCCATTAATGGTGCAACCTCTTACTCACTTATTCTAATGTCTTACTTATACTCAATCCCTTCTTGGTGTAAACACACTGGGAGTTCTCTCATTCCGGTGTATGGCGGTTGCCGTACGGTGTTGTAAATAGTTGACTCTTGATATGAAGATCTGCTCCAATCCAGATTCGTAAGTAGGCAATCTTTCGCTTTCTTTCATCCTTAGATGTTATCTACCATGTGATTTAACTGGTTACTGAAGAAGTCATCCACTGATTCCAAGCTCTTCTGAGCATTGATTAATTGACGTGCCATAATGTGCAGTCACAATGTTTATCTTGACTCTAATTCTTACATCCTGGGTGTTGGATATGGGGTCTATCTGTGCGACCTTCCTTATTACTCAAGCGTATCTGGTATGTTCTAAAGTAATCTCAAGGTTCATGGTTCCCATTTCCTAAATAAAGTGTATTTCACCTCTAATAAGTGAAAGCCCTTTTGAGGGGTTCATTCCCACTCATGGCCTCACAACAAGGAGAGGTATCCCCACCCTAAAAGGCATGGTTCGTTCTCCGCTCCTGTCCTTAGCATTATCTCAATATTCTCATTGGTACCTTTCTTGGTATTGTTTTTCCCAATCTAAATTATAGGTTTGGTAACCGTTCATATCTACGCATTGTAGTTCCTCATGGCTTAAATAAGCTCTCTTATAACTTACTGCGCCTCGGGCTCTGATGTGGTTAACATCCTTGGCTCGTAGGCTCCTAATGCTTAATGTCTCAGTTCATTATTTGTACTCTTACTCATCTGCAGGTCTTCCTATAGATTGTGGTTCTGGAACTTCATCCACCGTTAGGTTACATACTAAATGTAATATCGGGTTTCATGGTAAGTTGCTGCATCCTGCTTCCGGCTATGGAAGTTGTTCAGGTGTCTGAGGTTACTTAATGTCTTTGACAATGCTGTCATTTTACTTAGACTTATGTCTTTTAATAGTCAAGTTAGGTTCGCATTAGGCGTTTGCCTTACGGTGTCCAAGTTGGATATCATCCTGGCATCTTATACCTATCTCAACGCTTCGTTCAACTTCTGTTGACTACGCCACCCGTTGATGATCAATCATACTTGGGTGTTAATGAGTTAACAAACAGTGTTAACTGTCATTCATCAGTTGTTCGGCTCGACTATGCCCGCTTGTGGGTAGTCCGCTGAGCTTCCCTCTGTCGGGATTATACATTTTAATCCGTAGGTATAGCTTATGTTTATTTCTTTTATCCTTGATTTCCGGGTTTTCCAACATCTTCATTGAAGAATGTTGTTATTGGTATCCTTAATGGTCACTCTGGGAGTCTTATCCCGTTTTCGTTGTAAGTCGATGCTTCAACAGTTTCAACAGTATCTTATAATACATCCCTTGTATTCATTGCTTATATAGTGTTTTTGCTCGCGATACCGAGCAATCTCTTAGGTTTTCCCCTTGGAGTTCGGGATTGTGTTCTTACCGTACTGTCGGTTGTTGTTGTAGTGGGTTATACCGTTGCAGTATTTATATGGTTTAGTATTTCGTCTAAGCTCAGCTCCCTGCTGGCTGATGTGTCGGTTCATCTCATCATGGTCAGGCCGTCGGCCTTCCAAGGTCTTATTTTTCTGTTCTTATGGATTTACAATCCGGTATTAATATCGTTCAACTGTAGTGTTCTCCTATCTTGCCATGATGGCTTTCCGTGTAGCTTAACCGTGGTAGCACTTGCTACGGCAAGTGCGCCATGCAGGATGGGCTATTGGTGCAAGGTACATTGGAAGTGATGCTTCCTTCTAATTTCCATGTAGTTGGTAGTCCTCGGGACTCCTTCGATAATCTCTTATTTTGGATAACCGTCCATCCGGCGGTTTCCTTGTTGTTTGACAGTACTGTCGTTTACCAGGGCGTTCCTCTTTCTGAGGGAACCCCTTAACATTTTCTTATGTCTTAATCCTCATGCTTTGTATTATCCCACTGTTATGCTCACTCGGACCGCTGTCCGGTACTCATGCCTCTTATCATTTCTTTCCTATTGCACCGTAGTGCTTCCTTATCATTGGTATGGCGGGTTATTTCGACTGCGTAGCATGTCGACCCATGTTGCCGGTAATTACCGTTCCTTATGATATATTTCATAGGTAGCGCCTGTTCTCTATTGCGCTCCATTAAAACCCCCAAGTTCTCCATGACTGTTGTACAACGATGTTTCTCGTATTGCTTACTGTTAGCTAACTGCCAGATCGGGTTTTCCCGAGTAAAGAAGGCTTTCTTCTCTCTGGCGTTTGTTCCACAATTTAGGGTTAGGGATGTGGAGGGCGGGCCTAGGTACTATGGATATCCGGTAAACACCGGGGAGTCCTGGCTAACGCACCTCACACTCTATCTCTCAACCCTTAACCCATAACTCAAACTCAACCTCATATCTCCTAAGTTCGGTATTCTTGTCTTCAGAGCGTAACTACGCTCTGATACCACTTTTTGTAACACCCCAACTCAATCCAATTGTGGTCTCGCAACTTAACAATATATATACACATGTCACAGCGGAATTCTTTACAATCCAGGACCTTGCCACGGTCTGACTACAGAATATACCGAACATTAGTCTAACAATCTCAACCTTTTACATAACCTTCTTACAATCCACTCACAACCTATACATCTTACTAACTCACTTGCCATACGAGTGTACAGCACAACTCGTAGGTCATACTTAATCCTTAACAGCTGTATCCTCTCTCTTACTCCTGCGACAGCCGCCTCCTGATGTTCACCTGTGTAGTAAAAAGAAGCCCCCGAGGGGGTCAGCACGAATGCTGGTACTATCCTCTCATGGCCCCCAAGCTAACGTGGCTACGACGACTAATTGTCGATAGCATGGAGGTTGATTAGATGCACAACATAATAGAAAGTGCAGTAAACAACAACTCAGATATGAACAATCAAAGTTCACACACAATGAACGACTTAAATGCGTTCCCTTAATTAGAGAGTTAGTTATTTAACTCCTTAAGTAATGTTCTCTCTTAATCTTAGTCCATCCTCATCTTACCTCAATCCGATTCTTATCTTAATCTTAGAAACAACCATCCTTTAATCAGGAGTGGATGTAGCTTATCTTAATCTTAAAACAACCATCCTTTAAAGGATGGATGTACTTATCTTAATCTTAATATTACAAATCATCCTTTAAACAGGAATGATTGTAACTTAACTTAATCTTAATCTTAATCTCAATCTTAATCTCTATATACAAACCTTTCCTGGAAGGGATTGGCCGTATCTAATTCGAACCTGGGATTTAGGTGATCCCACCGCACCATCTTATCTCAGTCTTAGAATACAAACCATTCTTTAAGTAGAAATGGTTGTAACTTATCTCAAACCTTATCTCAATCTTATCTCAGTCTTATCTCAATTAAGTCAACCGTTCTTTTATTAGAATGGTTGTACCTTAATCCATTGTTTATCTGTCGGGTCACGTAGCCCTAACCAATGAGTTATCAGCTCCATTGGTTTACATAAACAATATTTATTAGAATTAGTTGGGCATTTAGGTAGATCCCACTACACCATCTCAGTATGCCTCCCTCCTAAAACAAGAAGTCCGAGGAGGTCGAGTCTATTTGTCGACTCTAGGCGACGAGTCCGAGGACAAGTCATCTTTGGAAGACGGTATTCGATAAGGATACCGACTTCCCCCAATACACATGTGCCGGTACCATTCCGGATTCCTCACTCAAGTTCAGTTAGTAATAGTCTCAAGACCATGTTTGTTGGTTAACCTCTTTCGGTTCATATCGTCCCTCATTAGGGGGCGTTCCTTATTCTCACTCAATTTCTTACTAAACATTGGTTAGTAAGTTCTCACGGTATGTTGTGTTAGTTTTCAAACATCACACAACAACACAATATATATATATATAATATGTTCCGGTTGCATGCTTTATCTTATTTAGTGAGCACACAAAACAAACAGCACACAAGCCGAGGGACACCTCGTTAGCAAGCAGGTCACAAGAAGAAACAACTGTACCGTTCACCGTCGATCGTTGTTTGTTTAGCCTTCTTCGGGGTCCCAATTCACAAACCTAAAACATTCATTCAGTTTTAGGTTGTTAATCACTTAACTTAGTATGACTTACTTAGCTTGTTTAACTTACTTAATTCCTTAATGATCCCCACCTAACACCTCTTAGGTCTTACACTTAATCTTACAACTTAATCTTAAACTTTCAAGTTTATACTTAACTTAACTTAATTCCTTAAGTTCTTAGGGTCCCAATCATTACTACCCTACCAAAGGCATACCTTATTACCCATTGCCATTCTTAGAATCCAAAATTTCTTTTTTTTTTAAGTGTTAAGGGTCGACCGACCCACCGACCGACCCAACCCCTGGGTCGGTCCATTACAGAAACTCTTCCGTCTCTTGAAACTCATCCGACCGACCCAGAGCTAGACCGACCGACCCAAACCCTCTGGGTCGGTCCCTTACCGAAACATTTTCCTTCATTAAATCTTGCCCGACCGACCCACCGACCGATCCATCCTTATGGGTCGGTCTATTGCCGAAACATTTCTGCTGGGTTAGCAAGGTCCGACCGACCCAGAACTGGGTCGGACCCTGGGTCGGTCCACTGCAGATTTTCCTCTTAAATTGCTCTTCCAATTCCAAACTCTTCCACAAGTGTCCTAATAGGTCCAACACCATCTTGGCACCTTAAACCCACCTTATAACCTCCTTTAAATACCTTAAATCATCCACCAAAATCCACCTTAGTCATTATGCATCTTCCTTGTAATAATGCTACTCTTGTAATGCTTTCCTCTAGGTTTCTAGGTGGTGGTTCATACTTAATGTAACCACTATGCCAATGTTTTCCTCACCACTATAACATCATCTCCCAAGCATCTCTCACTATCTAAAACTCTTCCAAGCATTTACTAAAAGTTCCTTCCTAGTTGTTTACCAACATTTGCCTAAGTTCTAAATACTCAATTACATTCTCTTGATTCCTAAATCCCCCAAGGTAGTGCCTAAGTCATTACCACTCATTCCAACACTTTATCTTATCCCTCTTCATCAAGACAATCTCTAAAACTTCCTAGTACTTCCTTAGTCATTATATTCCCTTAGAGCATATCTTAATCACCTTAAACATCATACCTTCTCCTTAAACTTATGCTCAAGTCTTATATTCCTCATCTCATGATTTTGGTGTGCTCAAAACACCCACCTAAACTCTAAATTCCTCATAGACCATTCTAGGTCATTCTCATTCTTAAGAACTCCTTAGTTAACTCATTTCCACTCAAATTCTTCATAATGACTCCTAGTAAATCCTAGGTCATATTGATTCACCACCTTCACCTAAACACTTATTTTCCACTCAAATTTTGCCATAGCTCCTCTAGTATATTATCACACCACACACATTGTTTTCCTCATTCAACCATCTCATTCACACATCAAATTCTTTCTCATCATATCTCATCCAAATCAACTCATTCATAATCTCAATATATGCAATAATCTTAAATTGCATAGCACTAAGGCTCTTAAATGACATGGCTCTTAGGCCCTTAAATGACTTAAACTTAAACACTGAATTTCCCACATATATAAGCTTTCAACCTGCAAATACACTCATCAATCTCATAGTAGTTATAATGCTCTTAAAACCACCTTAAACTTATATTCTAACTCATTCTCATTAGCTCCTTAATCACAAGTTCATAAGCTTGTTTATGTTCTTTTTTTCTTTAGGTTATAAACCCAATACACAATGTAAGCTCTAAGCCACATTGGTATTTATCTAAAACTCATTCCTTAGTCTTAAATCACCGTTAGGTAAGCATTTTACCTTGTGTTCTCAAGCTTATCTCAATCTCCTCCTTAGACCTTCTTCTTGAATGAATATCGGCCACCACTCAAACTTCTCTCGCCAATGTTCTAATCAATAACCAATGACTCTATGAGCACTAAACAATACACTAACCTTAAGGAGTAAACCCTAGGTTAAAAATGTGTTCTAAGGTATTAAACTGAATGTTTTACCTTGGATTCTCAAAGCAAGCTTGGATATGAATTAAGTAGGACCTCCTCTAGCCCTTGGAGAATAGAATCAAGCTAGAACAATGGATAAAAATGAATCCCCATGAGAAGGAATTTTCGGTAATGTGTAGGAATGGTGGAAACATGGTTTTTCTTACATTTTCCTTACCTTAAGAGAATGGAGAAGCTAATGAGCTCTTCAAACTTGATTTTCCCCCATCAATGGAGTTTTCTCATGGCACCAAAATGGAGCTTTGAAAGATTTGAAAAGATAGAAAGATAGGTCTTGACCTAACTAAGAATAATATGTGTTTAGTTTTTGATTTGGAGCTTGGAGTTGTATTTGGCAAGTGATTGAAGATGAGAACCATGGAGAGCATGCTCTCTCTCTCTCCTTGCTCTGACAATCTCTCGGTTTTGGAACAGAGAGAAGAAGAAGAAACCGTGGGTGAGAAGAAGAAATGAAGGAAAGAGGAGAAAAGTGAGCTAATATAAATATTTTGCTTTTATAAAGCAAATAGTAACTTCTTTACTTATCTCTTCTTTTCCTTTCTCATTTGGTGACTCATGTGGTGACTCCCCACATAAAAACCGGCCACCCCATTAATGTAAGGCTAACATGGTCTTTGTTGACCAATTAATTGACTTATATTGATTAAAACCTAAACTAGTCACTAAATAGTTACTATTCACTAATCAAGGCACTAATCGGGAAATTTTTGATTTCCCATTGATTTAGACCTCCTAATGTGATACTAATTAGTACACATATTGATTAAAGAGTAATGATGGACATTTAGCCACTCAAAACCCAATTCTAAGACAATTTCTCAAAAATGTGCTTTAAGACTTCTTAAAGCACATTTTGTGTTTTAACTTGTTTTCAAGCTTGGTTTTCTTTGCTAATTGCTTTAAAATGACCATTAGGATATTACTAAGGTCTTATCATGATATTTGGGTACTCACCCAAGTCTCTCCAAGCTTAGAGCACGTTTTTGCCCTGATTGCCTTTAAGGCACTTTCTTATGTTTTCCTTGGTTTAAATTATCTACCAATCTTTCTAAGGCATATTTTAGCCTTAATACATCATGATTTGATGTTTACTTAGCATACTTAGGTTTGGGGTATTTCACCCCTGGGACTTAATAACCGGATAGACGAAACCTGCTTTTGTTAGGAAAATTTCTGATCAGTAGAGTACCTTGTCTTATCCTTTCATTCTAAACTTTCACATCATTTCTAAAATCCCAAGCTAAACTAATTCAGTTTCCACAATCATTTAATCCATCAAAATTTCAGTGAAAATAGATAAATTTGAATAAAACTATATATACAAATAACCTAAAGCAGAAAGATTCTTGAGGTTGTCACCTGGCTCAACTTCAAACTTCCACAAACATTTTCACCCAAGAATTCAATATTTATAAGCACCCAGAGGAGCAATTCTCTCAAACCAATAGAACAAACAAAAACAAGTGTGACATTTAAGTGCAACTGACATATTTTTACGGAAATGTCTCTACTTCCTCACACTTAAGAGGAGCAATGTCCTCATTTTTTACAAAATAAAAATCAAGAAAAGATCTTTCAAAATATGCCAGGCTCATGAAGGATTCATTCAGAACACCACAAACTAAAATATTAAATAAACATTAAAGCATCATAGGCTTAACACTAACAAAAAGTGAAGAGGAACTGAAACTCCCCTGACATCGTAGATTGAGGAAGGTTCCCTTCCTCACACTTAAGCTTGAACATTGGGGTAGTAATGTTCCTCACACATGTGTCCAAGCAAGTGTCCAGCATTGGAGAATAGATAGTATCAAAAAAAAAAAAAAATCACCTGCACACACTCAGAAAACTACCACAAAACACTAAAAAGCGTTGCATTAAAAGCACAGACACCACTGCCACTCATGACTCAAAGAAAACTAAAATTAAACTAAGAAAATAAATAATGCAAAACAAAACAAACAAAAACCAAAACATTAGTAAAGCAAAAATAAACTAATTAAAGAAAACTAAATAAATAGATAAATAAATAAAAATAAACCAAACTAAAACAATGTAAAGAAAATAGAGAACTCAACTAGGATCAAATTAAAATAGAGGTGGATAATGGCTTCAATGGTGATAAGGCATAGGCATCAATCTTCATCATTAATCCACCTAGATCAAAACAAAACAAAACAAAATAGAATGATGAAACTAAAGAAAATTTAAATCACAATAAAAAATAAAAGATAAAATAAATAAAAAGCAAAGAGAATTAATTAAACAAAGAAAATCAACTTACCGAAAATATAAACTAAATAATAAAGTAAGAATAAAGAAGACAAAAATTAATTACTAAAAAAATATTATAAACAATCAACTAAATTAGGCACTTAACAAATAAAGCCTAACTAAAATAAACAAAATCGAATTTCACAAAATAAAAAAAATGAAGCTAAAAGAAAAAAAACGATAATTAACGAACAAAGTAAAAAGAGAAGAGAAAAGAAAAAACATTAGACGTAGGGGGGAAGTTGTCAAACTTATTATCAAATTCTTCCTCGTCTTCATCTTGAGTTTCCATCAGTATGGCTCAACCGAGTTAGAGTAGCAAGGCGTCGGAGCAAAAAAGTGAGAAATTTATGGAAAACGAGTAGAGGAGTTGGAAATGGTGAGGAGATATCAAGTTCGCAAGAAATTCCTCAACCAAAGGAGGACAATGAGTAATCAATGGAAACGGTGAAAGAGAGAAATACCTCCCTCGAAGTCAGGAAAAATTCTTGTGCCTTTCGGTTAGCTCATCTGGTTAATTGCTCGGTTATTCTTGGTTTTATGAGTCTTGTAGTTTTCCAGTCACGTGTGTAACACCCCTACCGCTGATCCCGTCATTTTCTTACCATTACTTACCTTTGCAGCGGATATTACATACACAACGGCGGGTGTACAATGCCGTTAGTCACCCACGTGACTATCGGTCTGATGACTTGAATATACCGAGTACTCTACACAATACATTACTTTCCATTCCATACTCGAATCATAATCCAAATACAAACTCCAATTCAATACTATACCGAGTCTACTACAATTCTCAAACTACCGATACAATTTGGACTTACAATGTCGCATTACAATACGAATATAGTTCCTAATACTCAACTACCCATGCTTATACAGCAGCCCCGTCCTACACTCTCGAACGGTGGTCAGCTTCGAAGTACCTATAAATAAAAACGGTGCCCCTAGGGGCTCAGCAAATTGCTGTATATGAAATTCGCATACCCCGCGTGCTAACCGGGGTACGCCGACTACTTTGGTCGAATACATGGAGTTCATTTTCATGCATACATACATACTAATACTACAACATTATACACAAGCAACAATACTTACATACATACACAAGATTCAATACCTACGAGGGAAGACAGTTCGTCAGTCAACCGTTTATATTAGTTACTCATTCATCCGGTTTAATCGGATGCTTTCTTTCTCCTCGCTCGGGTTCATAAGGCTTACACCAACGATATTCTTACTTACCTGTTGCATTACTCATACTTCACTCATTACCTTACTCATCACTTTACTCGTACTTTGCTCGATACTCATTACTTTACTAGTACTTACTCATTACTCAATACTCAATACTCAATACTCATTGCTTTACTCGTACATACTCATTACTTTACTCATACATACTCATTACTCAATACTCATTACTCAATACTCATTACTGTACTCGTACTTTCTCATTACTCAATACTCATTACTCATAACCTCCGGGAAGAGTCATACACAAGACTCGCCACCGGGCTTACAATACAAGCGGAGCTATGCACTTAGCTCCTTAAATACTCAAAAGTCCATTTTTACCGGACTACTCAAATTCCCAACACTCCTCTCTCGGAGTATCTTACAATCTCATGGATTAGCCTAGAAGTATCTCTCTCGATATCCTCTACTAGCTCAGGGAATTACCAATGTCTAGTATTCTCAGATTTAAGGGTTCCCCCAACGTATCGAATACTCTCATATTCGGGACATTGCTTACATTAGTTGGGTCCTCTCATTGTGGGTCGACTAGTTTTCTAAGGGGTTTGGAAATCCCTTATCATTCTTTACTACCCTCATGGTTCATGTCTTGCACCATCATGAATTCCTCTAATAGAGGATACTTATATACTTCCACTATTTATTGTTTGGTGGATTGCATCGCTTCGGTTCTCTAACCTTTATCGGGAGTTTACTAATCCCGTACGCTCTCTCACATTCTAGTGAGTTCATAGGTTTGCGTTATCGTTTTTTGGTTCGTTAGTTTTAGTGCGTTTCCACGTTTTCATTAATGCGCAACATGACTCTTCCTACGAGTCACTAATTAACAAGACTCATCTATGAGTCGGTCTATACACTAAGTTAGGCCACACAATCATTCAAGAAGGGTTAGCTCATACATCATACAACAAGACATACAATCAAATACAATAAACCATTTTCATGCTTTTATCTTGATTAGCCGGCACACAAGCATACAAATCAACGTAGCTCGGTTAGCATACGGGGCATGAGAAAATTATACCTTACACCTTGGTTTGACTTTTACCGTGTCACCTCACATTGCTCGGTTCACATATGATCCTCTGATCATGTTTCAAACATTGCTATTAATACCATGTTCATACGGTACGTAAATAATTACTACTCCCGTACTTACTCCGTTATCCCGTTATACTTAGTTTTACTCATGTCAAATTATGTTCTTACTTCTCACTCATTTCCTACACTTGTTTACACTTCTTAGGACCTTTACATATCACCAAACAAGGCCTTAACATCATCTAAAACCATTACCATTCAATCCCCCATGTTTAGAACCCTTAAAAACACTCTCGGTCAAATTTTGGGGGTGGTCCGGGACTTGGTCCGGACCCAAAGTCCCGGACCAACTGTAAACATAACTCTCGGCCTGATTTCACTACTGGTGCGGGACTTGGTCCTGGACTAAGGTCCCGGACCACCTGCTGTTCTTACTCTCGGCCTTATTTTTGATGCGGTCCGGGACTTGGTTCCCAACCTAGGTCCCGGACCCTGCTAAAAACTGCTACTTGGGTGATTTTTCAACTCCAAATCAACCCTTAGTCCACCCCTAATTATTCCATAATCTTTCCACATGTTCAAACACCTTAAAACACTTCTTAAGCCCCCTTAAATCGTTGGTCCAATCTTGCTCAATTCTTGCTTAAATTCTACATTTTCATTCTTACATTTTTACACTTTGTGCCCTTGTGCATTTCTAACTTCCTCTTGGTGGATTACTACCTTCTACCAACTTCACCAAATTACTTATTGACCATTAAAATTCCATCCTAGACAAATGCACTACCTATACCCAAATTCATCCTCCATTCCAAAGGTCAAGCAAACTAACTTATTTCTCATTTTTCCAATGCTTTTCAACACCCATTTGCTACAGATTTTACACACTCACGTATTCATCCTCCATCTACCATTTCAAGGTGATCAAACATCTCAACTCAACCCAATACCCACCTTGGTTCTCCCATTCACCAAGTCATCTAAAAATGCTTATTTTCTACTAAAATTTTGCCATAGTTTGCCTACAAATCTAACATATCCAAATTCATCCATTCTCACCAAAATCAATCCTATACTAGCCACACCCATAAACGGTCTTACGAGCACATACAATTCCTCAAGATTTCCTCAAACAATAATATCAATGTATATTCAAATTACTTGGCTCTAAGACCCTTATTTTTCATACAACTTACAAATCCTTTATAATTCATCCAAATACATTTCCATTCCAGTTTTGGGTTCATTCATTCCTTTACCCATTCCCAAAATTCTAATGCATTAAGGTTAGCATTAAGAAGATCTTCTTACCTTAAACTCAACAAATTCTTATTTTCTTTTCCAATCTCCTTTTGCTCTTCCTCTTCTCAAATTCGATCAAGTGGGCAATGGAGTTGCCAAACTCCATTCCCATCATCCAAGGAACACAAAATAAGTGTAATTAAAATCCTAACCCTTGGAATAATACTAATTCAATGAAATGCTTAAAACACCAAATCTAGGGTTTACCTTTGGAGTCTTTTATGAGGGGTTTTAACCCTTGATTCAAGAAGATGATCCCACCACCATTGGAAGGTTGGAATGATGATCAAAAGAGAGAGAAAAACTGAGCATTACAAGGGTGAAAATCGGCCATCAAAGAGAAGGAAGAAAATGAGTTATTTTCTTTGAAATTTTTACCTTAATGGAAAGAGAAGACTCCAAGCTTCAAGTTGGTACCATTTTCTCTTCAAATGGGCAAAAACCATGGAGATGAATTTCATCATTTTTGGATTTTGAAAAGAGAGAAAGATGGAGCTTGATGAGAGGAAGAAGAATATATACTTATTTTTCCATTTGGAGCTTTAACAAAGCTTGGGCAAGGCAAATGATGGAGGAAGCCATTGTTGGCTGTTGGAGAAGCTTCAAAATTGCCAGTAAAGAAGGGAGGAGGGGAGCTCATGGTGGGGAAGGCAGAAAGGGAAGGAGAGAGAATAGAGAAATTGAGAGGTGAGAGAGTACTTTCTACTTTTTGTACTTTTTTCCCAATTTTGCTTTTTGACTTATTTTAATAGTTAAGTGTGTGTGGCTGATTCCCCTCCTAAAACCAGCCCCACATAATTACATGGCTGGGAGTGTTTTTCGTTTTTTACAGGAAACACTCGTTAATTTGCCCGGTTTTAGCAATATTCACTAACCGGGCCCGTTTTCTGGATTTTTCTCGTTTCTTTAATTTTAATGGTTATTAAGCTTCCATTAATGCTTAATTATAGTTATTTAATGAACTATAATTTTTACGGGTTCACTTGACCACTCAAAGTCACGTTTTCGGGTTTTCTTGAAAAACGTGCGCTAAGGCTTTATTAGCGTTTTTAATTCATTTTATGGATCTGTTTTCTTCGGGAATTGTTCCCGTATATTATTTAGGAATTATTAAGCCTTGTACATCCATATAATACCCTGTTCGAGGTTGTATTCCTCCTACGGTCATATAACACTTATTTTAGCGTTTTTTTGCTTTTTTAAACGATTTCTCATTTCTTTTGGATTTATTTTCCTTACCAAAATTCTTTAGGTACTAATAGGCCCTTAAATACCCTATTAGAATTATTTAATCACCATATTTATGTTTGGGGTATTTCAATCTACCCCCTTAAAGAACTTTGCCCTCAAAGTTGGTGAATCTAATATCGTTACTCACATAAGTACTCTATGCTAAGGTTATAACCTCTACATACCCTGACAGACTCCAAATTTCTAACTCGATGTATATCACACATCCAAACATCATGTCACTGCATGCATAGCAATCAAAAATATATGTTCCAAACTCTCCATGGGGTCCATCCACAGATAAAGAAGGTACCATCCTCTCCCATGTTGAGTGATCCCTCAGGTACCGGTCACATTTGAACACTTACACTTTCTGGTTCACGGCCGTCATGACATTGGGCACTTACGCTTTCTGGCCCTACGGTCCTTTGGTTCTGATCAAATTCATTTGCACCTCTAGAGATCCTCAGGCACTATTATTCATACTTACTCATACTTACTTCGGGACTACACTGTCCCAGTGCCCTTGGAAAAAATACAAAACACATTGTTGGGACATCGGAGTGTTGCAGAGATAGCCTATCACCTCGACAGAGTCAATCATCACTAGACAGACACAAAGAGTGAGCCTCTCCAATTGAGTCCACGCAACTAAGAAGGCCTCACAGACTCTCCCGTGCAGTTGTGAAAAACAAGGAGTCAACTCGGGAATGCCTTAATCACCACAACGGTCACCAAGTCTCCCCTCAAAATCCGAAGATCGCGACCCAAGTAAGAAGATTACTCAAAGCCGTTGGAAGTTGTCCACTAAGTTAGTTCCGGTATTTTCGGAACTAACTCCTTTGATCTATCGTTGTACTTAGAGTATAAATAAGCAATGTAATAGTCAGTTTTAGGTGTGCTTTCATCGAGGAATATTTCAGAGCTTAGAGAGAGAAAGAGAATAGCTTTGTAAGACAAAAAGAGAGAGAGAGAATACGTACCAAGTTAGTTAGTGCATTTAGATAGACTCTGTCTAGGAAGATCCTAGTTTCACTACGCTTACCATTGATCTGATTAGAAAGTGTGTTGGGTGAGTGAGTGAAAAACCGCTATGTAGATCCCTTCTACTTAGTGGGCATTGTAAGTTGTTTTGTTTGACCAGGAAATGAAATAGCTTATTTGTGTATCTTGCTGAGTTCCACAGAGTCCTTCTTTATTTTCATCGTTTCGCTCAAATTACTACAAAAGTCTTCCGCATCCTTAGTTTGATCAATTCGATTTAGTGCCTCTGCATCACAGAGTGTTTCTCACTTACGAAGGCTGATTGAGTCAAACCAACTCTTAGACTCACACCTTTGGTTGGTTTGAGTTAGCCACCCGATCCTACACACACACTGTCACCGCACCCAACCGACCACTTAGGACCACCGCACGAACGGGTGTAGTGGTTTCAAAACTAATTATCACTTCCACCGGCTCACAACTAGCCTCACCTCCATGGTTTCGACCCGATACCGGTGCCTAGCCATGGGAAGATCCACTAGCGCCCGTGGGAGCGGTTTCAAAACCGATCCTCATTCTCAAGTTTGAAGAAAATCATTGTACCAAATTAGTTTTGGAAATTCATTTTGAAAACTTCATACAACTCCAATTTCCAATTTGTGATAATTATACCTATTACTAGTGAAATACCCCAAACCTTAGTATGTTGTGTAAATGTTAAACTATGGTATTTAAAGGCTAAAAAGTGCCTTAGAAACATAAATGAATCATTTAAGCCATGGTAAACACAATAAAACACTAAGACACGGTATGAGCAAAAACATGCTCTAAGCTTGGAGTGAACTTGGTTAGGACCCAAAGAGCCTACCAAGACTTGATAATGTTTAATTATGACTTTATAAGGTAATTAAGTCCTTAGGAAACTTTGGTAGACAATGAAACCAAACAAAACACAAATAAATACCTTAAGGTCAATAAGAGCAAAAATGTGCTCTAAGCTTGGGATAAATGTGTATAAGACCTAATGGTCATACCTATGCCTCATTTATATGTTAATGAACATATTAAATCAATTACTAAGGAAAACCAAGCTTGAAAACAAGTTAAAACACAAAATGTGCTTTAAGGAGTCTTAAAGCACGTTTTTGAGAAATTGTCTTGTAAATGAGTTTTGAATGGCTAAATGTCCATCATTACTCTTTAATTAACATGTGTACTATATATCACATTTGGGTGGCTATATCAATGGGAAATCAAAAATTTCACTTCTATGTGCCTTGTTATTGGTGAATAGTAATTTTTATAACTAGTTTGTAACATATAATGTTATAAGTGATTAAGTTGGTCAACAAAGACCAAAACACCCTTTTAACTATTTGGGGCCGGTTTTCCTTAGTGACTCACACACCTACACAAAATAAATGAGTTAACTAAATGATAAAGCAAAAGTTATATACACTTTAGACAAATATCTTCTAAAAGCAAAAGCAAACCTCATTCTCTCATTTGCCTTCTCATTTCACACGGTACCATTCTCCTTCTCCCTCTCTTCTCCTGTTCTCTCTCGGTAATATAGCACATCACCATGGAAGTTCATCTTGACCACATGTAAAACCTAGCTCACTTAACCAAATCAAAAAAAACACCACCATTCTCTAGTTAAGCAAGCTCTACAATCTTGTCTTTCAAAACTTCAAAACCTCCATTTCGGTGCCAAGAGAAATCACCAGGGAGGAGCTAGAGCTCACCTTTTCACATATTCTTGTTCTCCTTGCTCAAGGTAAGGAAACTCAAAGAAAATGACATTTCCTTCATGTTTTGTCATGTCCGAAAATCAACTTTAATGGAGTTATTATATTGCCTTTTTCCTAGCTCATTCCAATCTCTTATGGACTAGGTGGGAGTATCTTCATAGACATTCAAACTCCCTTCAAAGATCAAGGTAAAAACAACTACTAATGTCTTGAAATATGTAAACGGGTTTACAATGAGATGAAGCTTAAAGCTTATATACTCATTACAATGTGGATATGTTTAGTGTGAAGGAAGGAAATGCCTTACCGGTTTACAAGGAAACAAGAAAGAAAATTTGTGAGGAAAAAGAGAGGTAAACAAGCTATCTCAATGTGGTTTAATGCCTTAGGAGAAATAAGCTTATAATGCTTGTTAAAAACTACCTAAAGAGCAAATGGTAAATGAGCTAGTAAAATGCTCTCAAGGAGGTTATTAGGAATATGTATTGTGGGGTGTATTTGCAGGTCAAAGGCATATTATGTGGGAAATTCAGTTTAAGGTTATGCCATTTAAAGGGCCTAAGAGCCATGCATTTAAGGGCCTAAGTGCCAAGCAATTAAGTTATGCATATATGTGTGTGTAGTGCTTAATGTGTGAAGTTTGTGTATAAAATGTGTTGATGGATTTTAGGTGTTCTTGGATGAAATAAGGTAGAAAACCTAGTGTTTGGATGAGGGTATAATATAGAGAAGCTATGGCCAAATTTGGGAAGATGAGTAAGAAGTCTAAGTGTTTTTAAGGAAGTTTTGGTGAACTAGGAAGTGTTTAAGGTGATTTAGAGTGGTGCAAGGATTTAGGTGTTGTCTTGGAGGTTCTAGGAATTCAATGGGGTGTTTTGGAATGTATTAGTCTTGGAGAAGTTTGTTTAAGGTTTAGGTAAGGTTGGTTCAAGGAATAAGTGATGTTTAGGTATGAGTGAAAAAGGAGATTAGTTAGTAGAAAAGAAAGTCGAGAGGTGATGATAAGGTGTAGAGGAAACCACCTTGGTATTGGGTCATATAGGTGAAATGCCACCTAGAAATCATAAGGAGCAAACATGGTAAGTGTTAGGAATTTTGTGGGTATATAAGTAAAGGTTTAAGGAATTAGGAAAAATAGTTTTGTGAGTGTTTAAGAATATCTCAAGGGTGTGGTGTTGAAGTGCCAAATGAGGTTAGAAACACATTAAGGGCCTTAGGAGAAGTTTGGTGAAGAATGGACAAAGTTTGGGTAAGTTAGGAGGCGACCGACCAGGGGCCGACCAGTTTTGGGTCGGTCGAGCCTCTGTAAAATGTTAGAAATGTGTTCGGTAATGGTCCGACCCAAAAGGGTGGGTCGGACATGGGTCGGCGGTCAAGTTTCAAAGTGGAAAAATGTTCGCACATGGACCGACCCAGAATGGTGGGGTCGGACGTGGGTCGGAAGGCAGGTTTGTAAGGAAGTAAAAGGGGGGTCTGTAATGGACGACCCAGATGTGGGTCGGACGGTGGGTCGGTCGGACCAAAAAACATGTTTAAGGTTATGAAATGATATGTGATGATGGGGATTGGTGGTGGTTAATGATGTTAAAGGATGTAAGGACATGTTAGGTTTGAGTTTAATGACAATAAAGTGGGCAAAGGTTGTATTAAGAGGACGAGAGTAAAAACGTGTTAATAAGGTAAAGTAGTTTTTAACCAAGTTAACGGGGAAAGTTATAAGCATTAGACTTTAAAACAAACATGTTACCCCAATGTTAATAAAAGAAAGGTCATGTAACAGTTGTTTCGAGAATTTGCTCGAGGAACATAAGTGGACGTGGTAAAGTGGACCCGGGGGACAGGTATGGTTTCTTGCAACCTGTGTCCTACCGGATTACACGGTGTATGCCAATGTGTTTTTCTGTATGTTTGCCACGTTATGAGATAAATCATGAAAGAGTTTACAGTCGTTATTGTTATCTGTAGTTTACGTGCCGATACCGGTAACCTCGAATGCGCTTTGAAGGGCTAGTAACCTCTATTAGGTAAACGTAGGAGAACGGTACCGGTAACAACGTTTCCGATTAAGGAACGTTCTAACCACGGGATGCGTGAGTGGTTATGTGATGTTTGTGCGTGATGTTTGTATGTGAATGTATGACTCTCTCCTCCCTTGTGTGCTTAACTCGGTTATGATACCGTATGGTGTGTGGATGTGGTAGGCTCCATAATGGATCTCTAACTACTTATTTATAAGTGTCTATGGGCTAATGGGGGGGTGAGGAGTCCGGTAGTTTCCGGCCACGGTGTGATGGATGGGGGCCGTTATCATATCCAGTTCGGCTCTCTTTGTGTATGTTTAGGTGGTATTCCAATTTGGTTTCAACCTTCCCTTAGCTTATCCAAAGCTAGTTTACTGACTAACGTCGGCCATAGGGGCCATACTGTGTTGTTTGGTGGCTTGGGATCACTATATCCGACACCTTGGGTTTAAGTCAAACCGTTCAAATAACAGGATGGTGATGAGGTAATTAACGAGCTTGGTATGAGTTTGGCAACAATCTCTATGCTCATGGTATGGACTAACTATGATGGAAGGTTCCTTGTGAGAACCGAATTTATGATGTTATGTAATGTTATGGTGCTATGCAAATTCCCTTGCTATGCTAAGGTATATAATAACATATTGGATGTTAGAAGATGGTGAGGTTATCATGTGTATGTAGAAACCAGAAAGGTTGTTATGTTTGTCATATAAGGAAGAGATATGCTGTATGTTATGGATTGTGTGGATCATGGAAATGAATCCCGGTTTTGTGACAAGAGGCGTTTAAGGATAACCCGATTGATGGGTACACGTCGTTCGTTAAGGAAGTAGCTACGTTTAGAGGAGAGCCACTCTAGGGTTTAAGGAATCATTGGATGGTTGGTTAAGTGTGGATGTTCTGGATAGGTTGAGCCCATTGAGCGAAATATTATGTGTTTATGTTTATGGTTTGTATGCATGATTAAATATAATCAACTGCATGCTAAGACGACAATTAGTCGTGCGTGGCCCGGTAGCATGTGGGCTGCGGGATTACCATACCAGCAAAGGTGCTGAGCCCCTTGGGGCCACCCTTTTTCTCCTTTTCTATTTCAGGTGCAAGGAGCTGGAAAAACCGTTCGAGAGTAGGACGGGGCAGATGATTACACATGGGTAGCCAATTAAATGGCGTGAGTATTGATAGGCGTAGTAAAGGACCGAAGTTGTTAGCAGTAGTAGAGTAGTTGTAAATACTCGGTACAGGGGGAGGTATGTATAAATAAATGTGAAGATGGAACGAGGATTGTATTGTGTAGTTGCTCGGGAATCTAGTCCATCAGACCGATACAAATGTACATATATTAGCCTTGTTAGCCACGTAGGTGGTTAACGGCGTGTAACACCATTGGAATAAGTAATGTGATGAGTTGAGTTTCCGCTGCAGATTGTTATTATGTGTTTGTTGTTGGATGGGGTGTTACAAAAAGTGGTATCAGAGCGAAGTATCGCTCTGATGACTGAATTACCGAGCTTAGGGAATACCGAGTTAGGATTTAAGTACTTTGGGTTAAGGGTTGAGTGATAGCGCGAGAAATACGCTAGATAGGAACTACCAGTGAATACTGGAAACCTACAGTATCCTTCCCACCCTCCACAATCCTGTTGTATAACTTGGGAAATAACGCCAGAGAGATGAAAGTCTCTCTTACTCGGGAATACCCGATCTGGCTGTTAGTAAGTACCTTTAAGGGTACGGAGAATCTGTCATACGGTAGATCCCGAAAACTGGGAATCCCAGAGACGGTCTCCATCTGGACGATGTTAACCGCATTTAATAGCGAAGAATGAAAGATTTTGTGTATAAGAGAATAGAATTTCCAGCAACCTGGGTCGACATGCCGAGCAGTCGAGGATGACCAGCTAGCAACGCACCAACCGTGCAACAGGCAAAAAAGTGGATTAGTAAAACCCGAGACGAGTGTCTACGGGACCACAGTTAATAAATAACACACCCACGGTGTACCAACCGGCAAGGGGACTACAACGTAGTGCCCAAATGCGTGGAACGGGCTACAAAGGGAAGATAATACTAAGACAAAGGGGTCTCCCAGAATGGGAAACACCCTAGTTAATGAATATCACGTGGAAACAGTGAGAAGTCACCTAGAGGAGTATTTATCAAGGCAGTAACATCAGTGAGGGCCAGCAAGGCCACTGATGACAGTGCGGATAAAAACAATACCACAACCGGTATGTGTTGAGCTGATAGCCAGTTAGCATGGCGCACTTGCCATAGCAAGTGCTGCTATAATAGGGCTATTCGGAAAACTTATAACCACTACAGGTACTTGGAAAAGTACCATGGAGTTAAATGTGATTGTCATAACAGTGGAAGGGCCTGTTAGCCTAACCTCTGTAATTGGAAACACACCAGTCAGCAAGAAGCTAGACTTGGCTAAGGTAAGAAGATGTTGTGAAATCATGGAAATTTTGTTTTCAAACCTAATCTTTCACAAACTCTTTTCTTTTCAAACCAGATTTTCTTTCAAACCAACACTTCTTTCCAACCTTCTTTAAACCAAACCAGTGAAACCAAGAGCAACTGACAAGGATGCAACAGTGGATAAACCTTCCCTCGATTAAGTTCGGGAAGTAAGGAATGAATATTGTCACGGGACAATATAAGGGAGTTGACAACAGAATACTTCACCTAGGCGTGTGACGGACACTACAAGTGTACCAACTGTGTTGTGGGACGACCGCACTCCGATAGGAGCATGTGGGCCCGACAGACCTACTTATAGGTTAGTTGGGTAAGTAGTAATGTATCAGTATGATACCCCATATATGTATACGAGTAGAGTCCAGAACACGGGAAGTAGTCGACTCCGTCTACGGTCAGCAGTATAAATCAAACAGGAGCTAGAAAATACAAGGAATGCTTGAAGTAAAGGAACTCAGTTAAGTTAACGAGACTAAAGGAATTAGTGAATTCCTTTCAAGGAAATGTTTAAGAGTTAGGAAGTGCGAAGTGCACAAACTGTTAAGTAAAGACATGGCTTATGTCTTAAGGATCCTCAAGGATAAACATGATAGCTGGAAGGCGGGGAAAGGCAGATGCCTAATGTGGACACATTAACGTGCGATGGACGGGATGAAATTCCCAGAATCAGTACCTACACTGTCTGGAAATGTTGATCTTTACAGAAGAAGATAATAACTGAATGTACCAAAAAGTGTGAAACAAATGTAAGGCATAACGTAACAACACCCAGGAGCAATCCTTGAGGGGTGTGCGCATCAACAATTGTTGAACAAAATGACATGACAGAAATACAAGGGTTGAAATTAACACCCAGTTTAGACATAAGTGGTCAGGAGACGGACTGACAAACCTAAGGGGCATCCCATGAAAGGAAACGGAATGCAACGACCTTGTCATGGAACCCACTACAACCTCCAAACATGTAATATGGTACAGAGAAGTACATGTGTGTGGACAGCCTACAATGAGCCCAGCTCAAGGCCAATAAGGCTTATAAGCCATAATCAAGATATGTTATATAAATTCGAATGATGGTAGAAGTTTATGTGGTATAAGTGAATAGAGTGGTAAGCGAACCACTGCATTAAGAGTGGGGATACCTCTCGATATTGTGAGACCGCAGGAGCGGTAGTTATGTGAATCAAATTCAAGAAATATGTGGAGGGCGGACCATGTTATTAATACCCGAGGGTGATTGGAATAAAATGATACGAAAGGAAGTACTCGTACCAGTTGAGTACACCGGAGGAATGATAAATCTGATAGCAATCACCATAGGTGTGTGAAGCTAAATGTGTAGCGAACAACGCTCAAGGGAAAAATAGTAGTATATTCAAAAAATCAGCCAAATAAGTGGCCAGATAAACCTAGCTTAATAGCAGAAGCTAATATAATAGCGGATGCAGTATAAGCTGATG
Organism: Limonium bicolor; assembly: GCA_023374045.1. Taxonomy (NCBI): domain Eukaryota; kingdom Viridiplantae; phylum Streptophyta; class Magnoliopsida; order Caryophyllales; family Plumbaginaceae; genus Limonium; species Limonium bicolor. The sequence continues at coordinate 22,946,803 of CM041778.1, read as the reverse complement.
TTGTATAATGAGTAAGGATACGGTGCGCAATAAGCGACCGTTGTGTGAGTATTGTTAAATGATAAGGATTTCAGTGAAAATTCCTATCGCAATCGCATAAGAGAGTTGCTGTCAAGGGTTTACGCCTCTGCACTCTGTATGACTGAGTGTTTTGGTATTGCTCTTGCACAGTAATGATCGAGTGGGATAGCTAGGAATCAGAAGCATGGTAATTATGGAGGAATAATGCTATAATGGCCGATGCATAGGTAATGCAAGGCCGCAGGAATAAAAGAGTACTGGTATAAAACCAAATGTGGAGACATGATTAACAGTAAATAACTACAGTAACACTAAATACCAAAGGTCGGTATGAGTTATACCCCAGGTGTGGGAAATAACTGAGAGAGCACTACACATTAGATAGTAGCTCAATCTCAACCGACAGTAAGTCGGTAGGAGTAAGTCAATCATTGTGAATTACATAATAGTTTACGCGGTAAGCTATTGGAGAAGTGGATGAGAAATTGTGAAACTCACCGAATTCGCTCAGGGTAAAAGATACCATGCGTCGGTTGAGAAACCATTGTTACCTCGATAAAGGTAATACATTGGAGATGTACAATACAGTAACAGTAACGAATGGGGCAAACTAGCTCTATAATTATCCGGGTTGCGCAACAGAGGCCAGTAAGCCCATGCGTCAGATACCGGATATACATTGTGAATATGAATGGATGGCTAGTTATCAGTTCCTAAAAGCCTCACAGGCCAGGACCGAAACCGGTTATGAGTTACAACTCCAATGCGAATTCTTGGTTTAGGGACTAAACCGCCAATACGGTTAAGATCCTCTAATCAGAATCCATTGTGTAATGGACCGCGTGGAAGTTAAAACACTTCACGACGGCAGAACATTTTAAGCCAAGGTTTAGTGATTGATTACGTGGGCGTAATCCCTTTTAAGGGGGGTAGAGCGCAAAACCACTTAGTGTGTTTTACCGTACAAGTGTACGTGAACTGGGTTGTGCATAGCACAAAATGATTTGTTATGATGGTTGGTGCGTGTGTTATATAAACGTACGCATTTAATTGTGATTAAATCGTGGTAATTGCGCACAGAAGATGCGAATACCATGGTAGGAAGTGTGTTTATCTTGTTAACAGTGGTGTGTGAGAGTACAAGTGGAAGGGAGTAAAGAAACTCCCGGGGATCTAAAACCCCGATGGTGCATAAATATAAACCATGTATTGTATTTTGATAAAAAAAAATATGTATATATATACAGTGTTGTGATCTATGAAGGGGTACGAGACCGACATAGAACCTAGTGAGAACTAAATTCCCTAGGTAACATGAATTAAGCTGGATTTGGGTGATGATTGATAGACGGAGTTCTATCCCTTGGAGACGTAATGATTATGACTAGAAGGATTCAAAGATAGAAAATGGGATATGCTTGAATTAATTGTTGGTTGAAAATGAAGTGGGAGGTGAAACTTGATTATCATGAGATCAAGGGAAGCCGAACACAAATTGGGGTGGAAAGATAGTTCAACACTGATGCTGATCACATCAGGGTTGGATGACTCTTGAAGCTCCCTGTAAGTGGTCACAAACAACCATGTTAAGAAAAATATAAGGAGCATAAATTGGACTTGGAGTTATGTGGCGTTTTCAAAAGGATTTTTAATTGGTATTTTCAAATAATCGATTAATATTTTGAATAAAAAGATCTTCGTATACTTAACCTCACAAGGAAATTTTAAATTTAAGTGATTGTTTTAATTTCCCAAAGGCACGGGGACGGAAGGCGTCCATCGCGACCGGGTTCTGCGGGATCATAGTGTATATCAAGGATATTTTTGATTGCTATACATGCTCTGACATGTTGTGTGGTATGTGTAATGAATGTTGTTTTGATTTGGACTTCCTAAAGTGTATACTATCAAGGCCTATGAGTCTAAATGTGTGGTGTTACATAGACCTATGTGTCTAAAGACTGTTATGTTATGGGGACCTATGTGTCCAAATGATGTGGATATGTTGCCCGGACCATTAAGTCCGAGGTTGGATGTAAAGGGTGGTTGGTAATGGAAGTTTTATGGCTATAAATAATTCCCGTATTCTAATCCAATGATGCGAGGAAATGTGAACTTCGAGGACGAAGTTCTTTTAAGGGGGGTAGATTGAAATACCCCAAACCTTAGTATGTTGTGTAAATGTTAAACTATGGTATTTAAAGGCTAAAAAGTGCCTTAGAAACATAAATGAATCATTTAAGCCATGGTAAACACAATAAAACACTAAGACACGGTATGAGCAAAAACATGCTCTAAGCTTGGAGTGAACTTGGTTAGGACCCAAAGAGCCTACCAAGACTTGATAATGTTTAATTATGACTTTATAAGGTAATTAAGTCCTTAGGAAACTTTGGTAGACAATGAAACCAAACAAAACACAAATAAATACCTTAAGGTCAATAAGAGCAAAAATGTGCTCTAAGCTTGGGATAAATGTGTATAAGACCTAATGGTCATACCTATGCCTCATTTATATGTTAATGAACATATTAAATCAATTACTAAGGAAAACCAAGCTTGAAAACAAGTTAAAACACAAATTGTGCTTTAAGGAGTCTTAAAGCACGTTTTTGAGAAATTGTCTTGTAAATGAGTTTTGAATGGCTAAATGTCCATCATTACTCTTTAATTAACATGTGTACTATATAGTATCACATTTGGGTGGCTATATCAATGGGAATCAAAAATTTCACTTCTATGTGCCTTTTATTGGTGAATAATTTTTATAACTAGTTTGTAACATATAATGTTATAGTGATTAAGTTGGTCAACAAAGACCAAACACCCTTTTAACTATTTGGGGCCGGTTTTCCTTAGTGACTCACCACACCTACACAAATAAATGAGTTAACTAAATGATAAGCAAAAGTTACTATACACTTTAGTACAAATATCTTCTAAAAGCAAAAGCAAACCTCATTCTCTCATTTGCCTTCTCATTTCACACGGTCCCATTCTCCTTCTCCCTCTCTTCTCCTTGTTCTCTCTCGGTAATATAGCACCATCACCATGGAAGTTCATCTTTGACCACATGTAAAACCTAGCTCACTTAACCAAATCAAAAACAAACACCACCATTCTCTTAGTTAAGCCAAGCTCTACAATCTTGTCTTTTCAAAACTTCAAAACCTCCATTTCGGTGCCAAGAGAAATCACCATGGGAGGAGCTAGAGCTCACCTTTTCACATATTCTTGTTCTCCTTTGCTTCAAGGTAAGGAAACTCAAAGAAAAATGACATTTCCTTCATGTTTTGTCATGTCCGAAAATCACTCTTAATGGAGTTATTATATTGCCTTTTTCCTAGCTTCATTCCAATCTCTTATGGACTAGGTGGAGTCCTCTCTTCATAGACATTCAAACTCCCTTCAAAGATCAAGGTAAAACAACTACATTAATGTTCTTGAAATAATGTAAACTAGGGTTTACAATGAGATGAAGCTTAAAGCTTATATACTCATTACAATGTTGGTATATTGTTTAGTTGTTGAAAGGAAGGAAATGCCTTACCGGTTTACAAGGAAACAAGAAAGAAATTTGTGAGGAAAAGAGGTAAACAAGCTATCTCAATGTGGTTTAATGCCTTAGGAGAAATAAGCTTATAATGCTTGTTAAAACTACCTAAAGAGCAATGGTAAATGAGCTAGTAAAATGCTCTCAAGGAGGTTATTAAAGGAATATGTATTGTTGGGTGTATTTGCAGGTCAAAGGCATTATTATGTGGGAAATTCAGTGTTTAAGGTTTATGCAATTTAAGGGCCTAAGAGCCATGCATTTAAGGGCCTAAGTGCCAAGCAATTTAAGTTATGCACTATATTGTGATGTAGTGCTTAATGTGTGAAGTTTGTGTATAAAATGTGTTTGATGGATTTTAGGTGTTCTTGGATGAAATAAGGTAGAAACCTAAGTGTTTGGATGAGGGTATATACTAGAGAAGCTATGGCCAAATTTGGGAAGATGAGTAAGAAGTTCTAAGTGTTTTAAGGAAGTTTTGGTGAACTAGGAAGTGTTAAAGGTGATTTAGAGTGGTGCAAGGATTTAGGTGTTGTCTTGGAGGTTCTAGGAATTCAATGGGTGTTTTGTGAATGTATTAAAGTCTTGGAGAAGTTGTTTAAGGTTTAGGTAAGGTTGGTGTTCAAGGAATAAGTGATGTTTAGGTATGATGTGAAAAAGGAGATTTAGTTAGTAAGAAAAGAAGTCGAGAGGTGATGATAAGGTGTAGAGGAAACACCTTGGTATTGTGGTCATTATAGGTGAAATGCCACCTAGAAATCATAAGGAGAAAACATGGTAAGTGTTAGGAATTTTGTGGGTATATAAGTAAAGGTTTAAGGAATTAGGAAAAATAGTTTTGTGAGTGTTTAAGAATATCTCAAGGGTGTGTTTGAAGTGCCAAATGATGTTAGAACACATTAAGAGGCCTTAGGAGAAGTTTGGTGAAGAATTGACAAAGTTTGGGTAAGTTTAGGAGGCGACCGACCCAGGGGCCGACCCAGTTTTTGGGTCGGTCGAGCCTCTGTAAAATGTTAGAAATGTGTTCGGTAATGGTCCGACCCAAAAGGGTGGGTCGGACATGGGTCGGTCGGTCAAGTTTCAAAGGTGGAAAAATGTTCGCACATGGACCGACCCAGAATGGTGGGTCGGACGTGGGTCGGACGGGCATGTTTGTAAGGAAGTAAAAGGGGTCTGTAATGGACCGACCCAGATGTGGGTCGACGGTGGGTCGGTCGGACCAAAAACATGGTTTAAGGTTATGAAATGATATGTGATGATGGGGATTGGTAGGTAATGATGATAAGGATGTTAAGGACATGTTAGGTGAGTTTTAATGACAATAAAGTGGGCTAAAGGTTGTATTAAGAGGCGAGAGTAAAACGTGTTAATAAGGTAAAGTTATTTAACCAAGTTAACGGGGAAAGTTATAAGCATTAGACTTTAAAACAAACATGTTACCCCAATGTTAATAAAAGAACATGTCATGTTAACAGTTGTTCGAGAATTTGCTCGAGGAACATAAGTGGACGTGGTAAAGTGGACCCCGGTGACAGGTATGGTTTTCTGCAACTGTGTCCTACCGGATTACACCGGCTTGTATGCCAATGTGTTTTTCTGTATGTTTGCCACGTTATGAGATAAATCATGAAACGAGTTTACAGTCGTTATTGTTATTGTATGTTTACGTGCCGATACCGGTAACCTCGAATGCGCTTGAAGGGCTAGTTAACCTCTATTAGGTAAACGTAGGAGAACGGTATCCGGTAACAACGTTTCCGACTTAAGGAACGTTCTAACCACGGCTATGCGTGAGTTGGTTATGTGATGTTTGTGCGTGATGTTTGTATGTGAATGTATGACTCTCTCCTCCCTTGTGTGCTTAACTCGGTTATGATACCGTATGGTGTGTGGATGTGGTAGGCTCCATAATGGATCTCTAACTACTTATTTATAAGTGTCTATGGGCTAATGGGGGGTGAGGAGTCCGGTAGTTTCCGGCCACGCGTGTGATGGATGGGGGCCGTTATCATATCCAGTTCGGCTCTCTTGGTGTATGTTTAGGTGGTATTCCAATTGGTTTCAACCTTCCCTTAGCTTATCCAAAGCTAGTTTACTGACTCACGTCGGGCCATAGGGGCATACTGTGTTGTTTGGTGTGCTTGGGATCACTATATCCGACACACCTTGGGTTTAAGTCAACCGTTCAAATAACAGGATGGTGATGAGGTAATTAACGAGCTTGGTATGAGTTTGGCAACAATCTCTATGCTCATGGTATGGACTAACTATGATGGAAGGTTCCTTGTGAGAACCGAATTTATGATGTTATGTAATGTTATGGTGCTATGCAAATTCCCTTGCTATGCTAAGGTATATATATACATATTGGATGTTAGAAGATGTGTGAGGTTATCATGTGTATGTAGAAACCAGAAAGGTTGTTATGTTTGTCATATAAGGAATGAGATATGCTGTATGTTATGGAATGTGTGGATCATGGAAATGAATCCCGGTTTGTGACAAGAGGCGTTTAAGGATAACCCGATTGATGGGTACACGTCGTTCGTTAAGGAAGTAGCTCCGTTTAGAGGAGAGCCACTCTAGGGTTTAAGGAATCATTGGATGGTTGGTTAAGTGTGGATGTTCTGGTTATAGGTTGAGCCCATTGAGGCGAAATTTGTGTTGTATGTTTATGGTTTGTATGCATGATTTAAATATAATCAACTGCATGCTAAGACGACAATTAGTCGTGCGTGGCCCGGTAGCATGTGGGCTGCGGGATTACCATACCAGCAAAGGTGCTGAGCCCCTTGGGGCCACCCTTTTTCTCCTTTTCTATTTCAGGTACAAGGAGCTGGAAACCGTTCGAGAGTAGGACGGGGCAGATGATTACACATGGGTAGCCAATTAAATGGCGTGAGTATGATAGGCGTAGTAAGACCGAAGTTGTTATCGGCAGTAGTTGTAAATACTCGGTACAGGGGGAGTGTATGTATATAATAAATGTTGAAGATGGAACGAGGATTGTATTGTGTAGTTGCTCGGGAATCTAGTCCATCAGACCGATACAAATGTACATATATTAGCCTTGTTAGCCACGTAGGTGGTTAACGGCGTGTAACACCATTGGAATAAGTAATGTGATGAGTTGAGTTTCCGCTGCAGATTGTTATTATGTGTTTGTTGTTGGATGGGGTGTTACAACTAGTGTTATTACTAGTGACCACTTATGGGGAGCTTCAAGAGTCCTTCAACCCCGATGTGATCAGCATCGGTGTTGAACTATCCATCCACCCCAATTTGTGTTCGGTTTCCCTTGATCGCTAGCAAATCAAGTTCCACCTCCCACTTCAATTCACACAGTCAAATAGTCAATCATTGTTTCATTTTCTATCTTTTTATCTTTCTACTCATAATCACACACATACATTTTCCAATTTCTTGAATCCATTTATTCACTTACTAATCATCTCATCAATTATTACTACATTATCTCCAACTACTATACTTAAGAAATTCAAAGGTATAATTTCCAATTAATTTTCTATCCTCCAATTTATACTCGTCTAATACATCGGTTTCATACCGATTTATACTCATTAAATCTCCCAAACATACTCATTTCTCATACTATTACCAATCGGGGTTCTCATTCCCCTGGAGTTTCTCTACTCCTTTCCATTTCTTATCTCTCAAATAACCACAATTACACGATGAGTGAATACAAATGTTTATGTAACATAAGTATCAATCATCAAAACAAATTCTTTTGCGCTATGCGCATTGTAGTTTACGCACTTATCACGTCAAACTTACACTTCGCGGTTTTCGCTCTACCCCCCTTAAAAGGGATTATGCCCACGTAATCTACCATATGTCAACATTGGGCATTGTTCGAAGGCATTCAGCCGTCATGGAGTGGTTCAGCTTCCATGCGGTCTATTATACAATGTTCCTTGATTAATGGGTCTTAACCGTATTACCAGTTAGTCCCTGTGTCAAGAATTTTCATCGGAGTTGTTCAACTCTTAACCGGGTTCGGTTGTAGCCTAAATGGCTTTAAGGCATTGATGATTAACCTTTTATTCACTAGGTGTTTCACTTAGAATTCTGGGCCCACTAGCTTCTGCTGCGTGACCCTAATAACTTGGGTTATTCGCCCTTCTTGTTATGCTTAACGTGCTACACATCACCTTTTTATCCCTTTTTATCTTGGGAATGAGGTTTATTAACCAAGTGTGGTATTCCTTTACCGTGCGCGAATTCAATGAGCTTCAGATTTTCTATCCAGCTCTTTGGGAATCTATATACATACTGTTGTGTATTATAGTGATCATTCACTTGATTCCTCCGACCCGTTGTCAGTTGAGGTTGAGCCACTACTTAGCATGTAGTGCTTCCTCTGTTGCCAGTGGTTTCTAAATTATGCCCACTTATCTGGTTCTGTACAAGTGTTCTTTACTTGTACGACCTTGCATTTCTATGCATCGGTCCTCTAAATATTCATAGGTTTCCTTCCGTTTTTATCCCAATGGAGTTCACCTCGTGCTTCTTTAGCCTTAGGCCGCATGGTTTGTTTCAAAGCTTCCGCTTAACTAGCTTATGCCATGTTCGTTGGTGAAAGGAAGGATTTACCACGATTGACATTTTTCCATATTCCTAGCTATCCCACTAGATCATTAACTGCACAAGTACAATACCAAAACACTCAAACCTACAGAGTGCACAGGCGTAAACCCTTGGCAGTAATTCCCTTATGCGATTGCCATAGGAATGAACATTGCTTCCTTTGTGAGGTACTTCATCACTTGGTGCAGATTCCTGGCTTGTTGCCCGGTCTGCCTGCCATCTTGTATTTAACAACTCCATAGCATTGTGATTACTGAGGTACATTGGTCGCTTACTGCGCACCATGTTCGTATTTTCTTACGACCTTGGTTTCCATGGCATCCGCTCATGTGTTTCCACCATTTATATAATGGTTCGCCATTCGTTTGGCTGTTTATTGAATATACTATAGTTGTGTTCCTGTGCTTCTTGAGCGTTATTAGTTTCCCACTTCACGTTTCCGTACACGGTATTTTTTCTTACCTGATTACTCCCCGGTTTCCAATAAGTGCTTTCAGAGCTTATTTCATATTGCTTGGCAATAATTGTATGCTCAAGCTTCAGTACGTTAGTAGTTCAGAAAAAGGAATATTTTCAGACGTTCACTGATGGCATCCTCTTCTTTGGACTCTATGTGTTCACCGCACTCGTGGTCTCACATTAACGAGGGGTATCCTTGCTCGTTATTCATTAAATAATCTACTTGTGCCATTATCGGCAATTCTCCTTATGATTCTCATTAGGTTTTGCAACCGTTGGATCTACATATCGTAGTAGGTTCATGGCTTACTAGCCACGTTGCCTCGAGCTTTGCTCATCTTAGGCTATTCCCAAGTGGTTACTTCTCCGTATACCATCACTGGGTTGGAGGTGATATTGGGCTCCATGATAAGATCGTCGCATCACGCTTCCATTTATTGGGGACCCTTTAAGTATCTTGGTATTGATCAGTACCATTTATTAATTTAGGGTATCCCCTATCAAGTGGGATCCCTTCGATGTTCTAACTGAGTGTTCGTTCCAATTCTGGTGTTCTTATCACGACATTTCGTTCAACTGTGTTGACTTGATACCCTTTATGGATTGCTCCTGGGTGTTGTTGATTATGCCATTACATCTGGCTGATATTTACGAGTATGTCCAGTCTGTTATCCTACCTTGCGGTTCTGGATCTGAGTTATCCCGTTGAGGGTTATAACGTCTCCCGTTCTTAGGGTAGACCATTGATGTTTTTCCTTATGTTTTTGACCGGGTTGATATTCTCTCCGGTGGTGAATGGTATTCTCTGGTACCTTATATGATCACTCTGGGTATTTTATCTTGTCCATTGAACAATGGTGTGTTCATGTTAGGCATTTGCCTTACCGGGTTTAGACCGGGTATTCGTTCCTGTTGTTCCATGCATTTACTTCAAGATTTTTGAGACATATCCAATGTCTTTATTCAGTTGTTAGTGCTTCTCGCACTTTTAACTCTTAGGCATCCTCCTGGAGTAAGTTCTTGACTCCTTTAGCTTGTAAGCTAATCTGAGTTCTTCGATCATTCGAGGTGTCCAGCTGTTTCGGTTTGAACTTACCTTATGGTCCGTAGAACGGAGTTGACTACTTCCCGTGTTTCGTACGCTACATGTATACATACGTGGGGTACCTTGTTGGTACATTACCACCTACCCGACTAATCACCAATGGTCTGTCAGGCCCGCAAGCTCCTTCGGAGTGTGGTCGTCCCACATCCCGTATTTGGGTACACTAGTAGTGCTCGTCACACGCCTAGGTGAAGTATTCTATTATCAACTCCTCTTGTATCATTCCATGACACTCACCGTGATTCTTCTGGTTTAGTTTTCAAAATCTAAGGTTTAAAAGAAATGTTTGGGTTTAAAAAAAAAGGTTGTGTCTGAAAGAAGATCTTGGGTTTGAAAGAAAATTCCCATGGTGTTGCCATGTCTGAGGTCTTGACCAAGTCTAGCTTCTCGCTGACTGGTATGTTCGTTAATATGATGGTCGGGCTGTCGGGCCCTCCCAAGGTTGGGTCCTTCAAGTCCTTAGGATTAGTGATCCTATATTTGCTTCAATCTTCATGGTGGTACTTCAGTAGGTACTTGTTGGTCATTAAAAGTCTCCCAACTGTCTTGCCTCTGCTGCACTTGCCCTGGGCAAGTGCGCGGGTAGGTTGTTTTTTCGGTCAACGTATACCAGTTACGGTATCGTTTCCATCCAAATGTGGTGGTCTTGTTAGATCTTCCTTTGATCTTTTAACCTTGGTGATCAATCTCCTGAGTTGTTTCTTAGTGTTCTTGACATGGTTGTCGTCAATCCGGGTGTCTCACACCTTCACTGTGGTTATCGAGACTTGACTTATCCTTAGAAACCACGTTGTAGTCCTATAGGTGTATGTTTTATGAATACTTTCATAGTTATCTGAACCATGTCATTCGGTTAGTACGGCCTCTTAGCATGTAAGTTTGGTGTTAATCCAACCTCGACTAATTCCTTAGTCGGTTTGTATACCGTTGTTGGTATTATCAAGCATTACAATCCGTAGACTCTCTTGTCTCGGGTTTGTTACTCTATCTTCCTCGCTTCACTGTGCGGTTGTGCTCTCTTCTTGCTGGCTACTCATGGTTCTCGCGACTGTGAAGCACGTCGCCCCATGGTGCCATAACTTTCATTATCCCGTGTTTAGGATCTTCGATCTGCCGCCAATAGGTGCGGTCATTGTCGTACAAACGGGAACCGTCTCCGGGATTCCTGTTCTTGGAATCTACCGTATGACAGGTTCTTCTCCTTACAAGATTTATTTGTAACTGCCAGATCGGGTTTTACCCGAGTGTGAGAGGTCTTTCCATCTTTCTGGCGTTCTTCTCCCAACTTGATGCCGTGGGTTGCGGAGGGCGGGTATGGTTGTTGTAGGTTTTCGGTTCACACGGAAGTTCCTATCTAGCGTACCTCACACGCTAACACTCAACCCTTAGCCCTAAATCTCTAATTCCTAACTCAGCATTTTCCTAAACTCAGTATTTCAACCCTCAGAGCGAGATACCACTTTTTGTAACACCCCTACCGCTGATCCCGTCATTTTTTTACCATTACTTACCTTTGCAGCGGATATTACATACACAACGGCGGGTGTACAATGCCGTTAGTCACCCACGTGACTAACAAGGCCAGTTACAATACTACATACTATCGATCTGATGACTTGAATATACCGAGTACTCTACACAATACATTACTTTCCATTCCATACACGAATCATAATCCAAATACAAACTCCAATTCATACTATACCGAGTCTACTACAATCCTCAAACTACCGATACAATTTGGACTTACAATGTCGCATTACAATACGAATACAGTTCCTAATACTCAACTACCCATGCTTATACAGCAGCCCCGTCCTACACTATCGAACGGTGGTCAGCTTCGAAGTACCTGTAAATAAAAACGGTGCCCCTAGGGGCTCAGCAAATTGCTGCATATGAAATTTGCATACCCCGCGTGCTTACCGGGGTACGCCGACTACTTTGGTCGAATACATGGAGTTCATTTTCATGCATACATACATACTAATACTACAACATTATACACAAGCAACAATACTTACATACATACACAAGATTCAATACCTACGAGGGAAGACAGTTCGTCAGTCAACCATTTATATTAGTTACTCATTCAACCGATTTAATCGGATGCTCTCTTTCTCCTCGCTCGGGTTCATAAGGCTTACACCAACCATATTCTTACTTACCTGTTGCTTTACTCTTACTTCACTCATTACCTTACTCATCACTTTACTCGTACTGTGCTCGATACTCATTACTTTACTAGTACTTACTCATTACTCAATACTCAATACTCATTGCTTTACTCGTACATACTCATTACTTAATACTCATTACTTTACTCGTACATACTCATTACTCAATACTCATTATTGTACTCGTACTTTCTCATTAATCAATACTCATTACTCATAACCTTTGGGCAGAGTCATACACAAGACTCGCCACCAGGCTTATAATACAAGCGGAGCTATACACTTATCTCCTCAAATACTCAAATGTCCATTTTTACCGGACTACTCAAATTCCCAACACTCCTCTCTCGGAATATCTTACAATCTCATGGATTAGCCTAGAAGTATCTATCTCGATATCCTCTACTAGCTCAGGGAATTACCAATGTCTAGTATTCTCAGATTTAAGGGTTCCCCCAACGTATCGAATACTCTCATGTTCGGGACATTGCTTACATTAGTCGGGTCCTCTGATTGTGGGTCGACTAGTTTTCTAAGGGGTTTGGAGATCCCTTATCCTTCTTTATTACCCTCATGGTTCATGTCTTGCACCGTCATCAATTCCTCTAATAGAGGTCACTTATATACTTCCACTATTTATTGTTTGGTGGATTGCATCGCTTCGGTTATCTAACCGTTATCGGGAGTTTACTAATCTCGTACGCTCTCTCACATTCTAGTGAGTTCATAAGTTTGCGTTATCGTTTCTTGGTTCGTTAGTTTTAGTGTGTTTCCACGTTTTCATTAATTCGCAACATGACTCTTCCTACGAGTCACTAATCAACAAGACTCATCTATGAGTCGGTCTACACACTAAGTTAGGCCACACAATCATTCAAGAAGGGTTAGCTCATACATCATACCGCAAGACATACAATCAAATGCAATAAACCATTTTCATGTTTTTATCTTGATTAGCCGGCACACAAGCATACAAATCAACGTAGCTCGGTTAGCATACGGGGCATGAGAAAATCATACCTTACACCTTGGTTTGACTTTTACCGTGTCACCTCACATTGCTCGGTTCACATACGATCCTCTGATCATGTTTCAAACATTGCTATTAATACCATGTTCATACGGTACGTAAATAATTACTACTCCCGTACTTACCCCGTTATCCCGTTATACTTAGTTTTACTCATGTCAAGTTATGTTCTTACTTCTCACTCATTTCCTAACTTGTTTACACTTCTTAGGACCTTTACATATCACCAAACAAGGCCTTAACATCATCTAAAACCATTACCATTCAATCCCCCATGTTTAGAACCCTTAAAAACACTCTCGGTCAAATTTTGGGGGTGGTCCGGGACTTGGTCCGGACCCAAAGTCTCAGACCAACTGTAAACATAACTCTCGGCCTGATTTCACTACTGGTGTGGGACTTGGTCCTAGACTAAGGTCCCGGACCACCTGTTGTTCTTACTCTAGGCCTTATTTTTGATGCGGTCCAGGACTTGGTCCCCAACCTAGGTCCCGGACCCTGCTAAAAACTGCTACTTGGGTGATTTTTCAACTCCAAATCAACCCTTAGTCCACCCCAAATCATTCCATAATCTTTCCACATGTTTCATACATGTTCAAACACCTTAAAACACTTCTTAAACCACCTTAAATCGTGGGCCCAATCCTTGCTCAATTCTTGCTTAAATTCTACATTTTCATCCTTACATTTTTACACTTTGCACCCTTGTGCATTTCTAACTTCCTCTTGGTGGATTACTACCTTCTACCAACTTCACCAAATTACTTATTGACCATTAAAAGTCCATCCTAGACAAATGCACTGCATATACCCAAATCCATCCTCCATTCCCAAGGTCAAGCACACTAACTCATTTCTCATTTTTCCAATGCTTTTCAACACCCATTTGCTACAGATTTTACACACTCACATATTCATCCTCCATCTACCATTTCAAGGTTATCAAACATCTCTACTTATCCCAATACACACCTTAGTTCTCCATTCACCAAGTCATGTAAAAATGCTTATTTTCTACTAAATTTTACCATAGTTTGCCTACAAATCTAACATATCCAAATTCATTCATTCTCACCAAAATCAATCCTAAACTAGCCACACCCATAAAGGGTCCTACCAGCACATACAATTCCTCAAGATTTCCTCAAACAACAATATCAATGTACATTCAAATTACTTGGCTCTAAGGCCCTTATTTTTCATACAACTTACAAATCCTTTCTAATTCATCCAAATACATTTCCATTCCAGTTTTGGGTTCATTCATTCCTTTACCCATTCCCAAAATTCTAATGCATTAAGGTTAGCATTAAGAAGATCTTCTTACCTTAAACTCAACAAATTCTTCTTTTTTTTCCAATCTCCTTTTTTCTCTTCCTCTTCTCAAATTCGGTCAAGTGGGGACTGGAGTTTCCAAAATCCATTCCCATCATCCAAGGAACACAAAATAAGTGTAATTAAAATCCTAACCCTTGGAATAATACTAATTCAATGAAATGCTTAAAACACAAAATCTAGGGTTTACCTTTGGAGTCTTTTAAGAGGGGTTTTAACCCTTGATTCAAGAAGATGATCCCACCACCATTGTAAGGTTGGAATGATGCTCAAAATAGAGAGAAAAACAGAGCATTACAAGGGTGAAAATCGGCCATCAAAGAGAAGAAAGAAAATGAGTTATTTTCTTTGAAATTTTTACCTTAATGGAAAGAGGAGACTCCAAGCTTCAAGTTGGTACCATTTTATCTTCAAATGGGAAAAACCCATGGAGATGAAGTTCATCATTTTTGGATTTTGAAAAGAGATAAAGATGGAGCTTGATGAGAGGAAGAAGAATATATACTTATTTTTCCATTTGGAGCTTTAATAAAGCTTGGGCAAGACAAAGAAGGGAGGAAGCCATTGTTGGCTGTTGGAGAAGCTTCAAAATCGCCCGTAAAGAAGGGAGGAGGGGAGCTCACGGTGGGGAAGGCAGAAAGGGAAGGAGAGAGAATAGAGAAATTGAGAGGTGAGAGAGTACTTTCTACTTTTTGTACTTTTTTCCCACTTTTGCTTTTTGACTTATTTTAATAGTTAAGTGTGTGTGTGTGTGGCTGATTCCCCTCCTAAAACCGGCCCCACATAATTACATGGCTGGGAGCGCTTTTCGTTTTTTATAGGAAACACTCGTTAATTTGTCCGGTTTTAGCACTATTCACTAACCAGGCCCGTTTTCCGGATATTTCTCGTTTCTTTAATTTTAATGGTTATTAAGCTTCCATTAATGCTTAATTATAGTTATTTAATGAACTATAATTTTTACGGGTTCACTTGACCACTCAAAGTCACGTTTTCAGGTTTTCTCGAAAAACGTGCGCTAAGGCTTTATTAGCGTTTTTAATTCATTTTATGGATCCGTTTTATTCAGGAATTGTTCCCGTATAATATTTAGGCATTATTAAGCCTTGTACATCTATCTAATACCCTGTTCGAGGTTGTATTCCTCCTACAGTCCTATAACGCTTATTTTAGCGTTTTTCGCTTTTTACGCGTTTTCTCTTTTCTTTTGGATTTATTTTCCTTATGAAAATTCTTTAGGCGCTAATAGGCCCTTAAATACCATATTAGAATTATTTAATCACCATATTTAAGTCCGGGGTATTTCAACGTGTCATCATCAAACACACTTATGTTATTGAGTTAGACGCGGCCTACTTGTAGCGGAGCTTGGTCACTCTTGTGTTGCTTTGGTGAGAGATTTGAATATATATAATTTAGTTTTCACACAACTAAATTTATCTCTAGCTAGCGCCTAACCGATCGAGTTATGATGGAGCTTGGTCTCTATGTTCCTAGCTTTGATCTTATTTTTTCACGCTCTATGTAAAGACTCCATTGCTCCCAAATTAAGCCTGAGATCATACAAAATAGGGATAAGCTACTCAAGGAAATTTATGGTGTTAATTACCTCATGAAGATGTGTGCTTGCAATGCGATGACGATTTTGCAAATTACTTCATGTGTGTCCTACTATTCGAGTTTGTTTGCTTTTTTTTGCATAGGTGGCCCCGGTGCCCACTTGCAGATGAACTTGAACTTGATAACTTATACACAATGGAGATTTTCATGGCTCTCAGAGAAGAGTTAGGCTTTGAGATACATTTCACTTCATTTATGTATTTTACTTCATTAGAAACTACACACCTTGTCCCCACTGCTTGTTATATTGATTGAGATTATGAAGTAAATTATCTCAGTTGCAAAAATGATAAACTAATTATTGTGGTTGATGTATAACATTTGGTACAATGACCTAATTTGATTTGATAATTAACAATTTTTTTGAAGTAAAGGTAATAATGTATAAAAAATGGAAGTAGTGTTTACAAAAGTAGATACATAGGAGACCCGTATATCGGATACCTAAAGATATACAAAAGGCCTGGAATGGGGACTAGATTACACTCCACTAGTGCTATACAAAAACGACAGAGCGCCAACTATATGAAGGCACCTATAAAAATTCTCATGCATAACATAGAGCATTAGCCTTATACAAAAGTGGCAAAGAGCCGATATACATATACAAAACCTTATGCATAGCAAAAGAGCTCTAGGAGCAAAGCACTTTGTCAATCCAATCAAGGTCTTTTGTGGTGTGACCCATCTTCGTCCAGATAATTGCTTTAGTGGCCATCTTGATGTCTGAAACAATGAGAGTAGGAACTCTGGTCTGATTCGCCATGGCCCTCTTGCATCGCTCGACCCATATGTAGTACACAACATTGGCGATGGCAACTTTCCTCACCAGGTCGATCAGGCGGTTCCTCTTGCAATAGCGTGATATCCAATAGGAACAGCTACGGAGGCTCAAACAGTTGGTAGAGATCCCTGGCTAATCACAGATGCTCCACCAAATCCTGTTAGAGAACATGCATTGGAAAAAAAGTTGGTGCCTAGTCTCTTGAGCATGCTCACAGAGCCAACATCTGTTAGCAAGACAGACCCCCCAAGATTGGAGCATGTCACAAGTTTTTAGCCTATCTCTAAGTAACCCATAAAATGAATTTTTCTTTAGGGGTTGACCAAGTTATCCAACAGATGTTAAACCAGGTAACAGGCCTGGGGGAGAGGGTGGTGTCATGGTAAAATATGTTGACACGGGGGCGAGGGGGTAAGATATAAGGAGAGAAGAGGAGGCATCTTTGGTGGATCCACATTGTTTGATCCACCAGTCTCTTGCATGAAGGATAGATTTCCGGGTCCAAGGGTCATTCCCTTTAGCTATGGTCATCCATAAATTTTGGTCATTCAAGTAAAAATTATGAATCCATTGGATCCACAGCCGCATCGGCTCATTAGTGATAGAGACGATAGTCTTAAGCATGAAGCACTTATTCCATTTGTGGATATCCTTAAGGTCGAGACCCCTTTTTTTCTTGGACGTCGTGATGATCTTCCATGCCACCGAAGGGGTAGAGTTGCTATCAGCTTCTTCGGACCAGAGAATGGACCGGAACTTCTTGGTAATGCTTTTGATGACATTCTTGGGGATGGAAATGTAGGACGCCCAGAAGCCAACAATACTAAAGAGAATTCTTTGGATGAGGGAGAGCCGGCGAGCGAACGAGACAGATTTACTGCCCCAAGAGGAGATAGTCTTGTGGATGCTGTCGATAAGGGGGTTAAAGTCGGTAGTTCTAGGCTTCCTGGCAGTGATAAGGATGCCAAGATAAAGGAAGGGAAATGAGCCTAGGTTGAAACCAGTAGATCAGAGAATCGTATCAGTTAGAGAGGGGCTAACCCCGAGCCCTGAAGCCTCAGAGAATAGGTTCACTTTACTGAGCATGAGGGATATGGAATCCTGATCAACTCTACAAAATAGGAGGGCGTCGTCTACAAAGAAAAGATGGGAAACGCAAAGGGGTTTGCATGATGGGTGGTAGCAGAAAGCAGATGATGATTGTAGTTCATCAAGAGAGCGAGAGAGCATATCCATCACAAGCATAAACAGATAGGGATATAGGGGGTCTGCTTGACGTAGCCCTCGCTCACCTTTGAAAAAGCTAGAGGGGGAGCCATTGATGTTGATCGAGAAGGAAGTTGAGGTGACACATTGCATAATCCAGTTTTCAAATTTTTAGGGGGGGGGGGGAGTTTAGGAAGGAGAGGGTGTCCTTGAGGAATGTTCAATTTACAGTGTCAAAAACTTTTGCGATATCCATTTTCATCATACAATGAGGAGAGATGCGCCCTTTGGTAGGTGTTCATCAGATGAGCATAATTGAATATTATCATAAATGAGACGGCCCTTAATGAAAGCCCCCTGGCTAGCGCTTATGAGGGAGGGGAGGACATCCTTAAGCCTTTCGGCATGGATTTTGCTGATGATTTTTTATAATATGTTGCAGCAAGAGATGGGTGTAAAGTCCTCCGGGGTAGAGGTGTTGGAGAAATATGTGACTACTTCTACAACTTAGGCACTGTACCTATCGTTTTGCGGAATAGTGGATTTATGGGGTTTTCGTACTCTTGGGGACCTCGTAGTGGATAACTGATAGTGTAGTAAATTGACTGAGATTTCTAGTAAACAGATTTTATCATTTTTGAAAGAAAGAAGAGGTTGAAAACTTAATTTGAACAGTAATACAAACAATTAATGAAAATAGAATAGAAATAGAAATTGTAAATCTTTTTGTTTTTAAAGAAGCATCCTGGGTTGTTCTGCTCACCTATTTTATCCAATTATATCAATATAAGCTTTCCCACTTTAACAATAAACTCAGGAATCTTAATTAGTTCATTGACCGGTCCTTGTACAATAAACCCTGACTAACTTAAACAACAAGCCGCAATCCTTGCCCAAGTCATTATAAATTAATCGCTTTATTACCAATTCCTATTGGAGACAGATTAACCTATAGGCGAGACACGCTTCTAGTCGTTAACCCGTTTTGACTTCCTTTGTCTAGAACCTTGTCTTAGCACTGCATTTCAACAAGAGACTACAAATCTCACTTTACTATTTGTACAAGAAGATTAAAGCGCATTAAGGACAAGAATCAAAATATTGCATAGATAAATTATAGTGGAAAGTTTACATAACACAATTATATAAAATAGGGTTGCTTCCCAACCCGGGAGGCTAAGTTTATTACTCACACATAATTATAGAAACAAACATCATAAATAAGATGGGCATTAAAACAGAGTAAAGTTAAGGAAAGAAAGAACTCTATTTGGGGAGAGTTGTTCCACTTCCGGGCTCGTCTCCGCGATTACGCCGACCTCAAAACGATGATAAATAGGTAGAACGAAGAATAACGAACAAACAGACAAAAGTTGGTTCTGTCCGTGTGGCGCCACGCGGACACAAACGCGGACACAAATCAGGACACTGCCTGGTTTTGTGCAGATCGTCTTCTTCATTTGGTTTTCTGGAAAATGGAAGAGTTAGGCTTATTTGGTGATGGGAAATGATGGAAATGAAGTGGAGATGTGGATGTATGGATGGAGAATGAAATTTGGATTGAGGGAGAGTGAATTGGTGAGCGTTGAGTTGTGGTGCTCGATCGTGTGTTTTTCTCTGATGAAGAAGCAATGTGTTTTTATAGAAGAAAGGAGGAGGAAGAAGACAGGACTGGAGCATGCGTGAGGAATTTAAGGAGTGTGGCGCCTGATATTGCTGATGGGGTAGATAGATGTGTTTGTAGGCGCCGCAAATGAAGAAGAAAATGGAGAAAACGGCGCCGAAAGAAAATCAGTCGCGTGAATTCTGGATCTGGGCTTCATTTACACGCGTCCGCGTTTGTGTCCTTGGTTGTGTCCTTGCATAAATGGGCGGACAGGTTTCATGCGTCAAGTTAACGTGTCCTTCTTTGTGTCCTTGGTTGTGTCCGGCCATATATGGGCGGACACATTTCTAGTGTAAATGTGTCCTTGTTTGTGTCCGGCCATATATGGGTGGATGCGTTTGTTGGTTTGCGCTCCGTTAATATGTCCTTGTTTGTGTCCTTGTTTGTGTCCAGCCATATATGGTCGGACGCAAACAAGGACGCAAAGGTGGACCTATATATTTCCTTTGCAAAATTCGATAGGCTCCAGATTCTTCGTTTTAACTCCGTTTCACTTGCCGTTTGTTGCGTTGGAAATCTTGTGAAGTAAACTATGTGATTCCAAGACTTTTTACTGCATTTGACACATAAAATATATCAGTTCATATCAAAACATAAATCTTAGGAAAAACATACGATAAGTGAGTAATATTATCCTGAAAGTAAGTAAATATAAGGTAAATTAAACCCTTAAATGTCTATGTATTTCTCACTTATCAAGAGGCAACTTCAGTTTTCGGGATAAGAGTGATGAGAGTGGTGTTGAATTATTTGAGAAGTCTACCACTGTGGAAGAAGCTTTTGATTCCCCCGCAAATATCCTCACCGATGATGTCCCAAGCAGCTTTAAAGAATTTGGCTGTGAAGCCATCCGGACCTGGAACTTTATCATCACCAATGGAGAGGAGAGCTGATATGATTTCTTTATTGACAATGGGCCGGATTAAAGGGGGCCATCTGGATTGGTCAAGAGTTCTAATGTTCTCCAGGTTGAGGTCCGCAAGAGAGTAAGGGAGAGTCACTCTATTGCCAAGGGAATGCTTGAAGTAAGTGACAAGACAATCCTCAATGTCAGAGGGGGTAGTGAGTACTTCCCCTTGATCATTAGTAATTGAAGCAACGGAGTTTTTATTCCTTCTCGCTTTAATGGCTCTATGAAAAAAAGGAAGTGTTAGAATCAACAAACTTGAGCCAACGTGTTTTCGAGAGTTGGTGAAGGAATATGAGCTCCTGGTTGTTCCTGATAGCAAACATTAGAGATCATAAATCCATAATCCTTGAGAAAAAGAGAGAAATAAAATATTTGAAAACATCGATAAGTTGTTTTTAACTACAAGAAGCTCAAGATACCAACTCTTTGAGTCCTTACTTTTTCTTGGATCTTATACAACTCTTCTTATTTTCTATTCATATTTTCTACACTTTCTTCATTATCACATGCTTTTACAGAAAAATAATCTTTGATAAATTCTAATCTCCTCTTCATGTCATGGCTATTCTATATTTTAACACCAATACCTTCTTTTATTATATACGTTCTTAGTTAATGATTTTTTTTATCATAAATTACATGCTATTATCTTTTGACCCAACACGAAATAGCTACACTTAACATTAAATTATAGATACAGTTCAAATCAACTTATGGGAGTAGAAGTGTCGAGCATGAAACTTATGGTCATTAGTGAAGATTAGTTCACCAACTTGGCTATCTTAGATTTGACAAATCATTTCAAATTTACTTCTCTTCAGTGATTACATACCCGTATAAAACCGTTTCAGACCATAAAAGTTGACACATTAATCGTGGCTTATGTTGAGTTAACCCGCTTCAAGGAAAAAATGAAGCTCTTTTTTTAAAGA
Organism: Limonium bicolor; assembly: GCA_023374045.1. NCBI lineage: Eukaryota > Viridiplantae > Streptophyta > Magnoliopsida > Caryophyllales > Plumbaginaceae > Limonium > Limonium bicolor. The sequence continues at coordinate 22,925,391 of CM041778.1, read as the reverse complement.
GCCATACCACTTCATCGCAATATAACAAGAGTACAATAGACAAGGATCAAACGTACATGCATAAACGTAATCTCGATTGAACTATATTAAACCCTAAGAGTAAAGCTACTAAATGCACTAAACCTAGTTAAACTACCGATACAAACGTTTTTTGTTTTCTCACAAAGAGAAGTAGAGGAACCCAATTGTTATCCCCAAAATCTTTACCTTCGTTTAAGCAAAAAAGGGCTATTTCTAGAACGTTGAGGGGGTAAGGTTCATATGATCGGTGTTACTGTTAAAACTGAGAAATGTGGTGTATGAGGGATTAAGTTCAAGTGTGGTTTTAAGTTTGGAAAACCTAGAGCCCAAAATGATCCTTAGTATTTGCCAACAGTTTAATAATAAAAGGGATAGTATGTCATAAATCATGTAGCCTTAAAGTTTGTAATAGTAAAGGGAAAGTAATTTCTAAGGGTAATGAAGAAATCTAAACTCTTAAAAATTTCATACCAAGCCCCCGAACCCATAATTCTACAAATCACAATAATATTTCCTAGTTTAAAATGTTATAACTTAGGTGGCGACTCTATCTAGGTTTGTGTGGGCCAGTTAGAATAATTAAGCTTTAATTTTATAATTTCGGCTTAGTCATTCTAATTACAACTCTCACCTTGAAGTCTTAAGCTCAATACTTAAGGGTTCAAAACCAACGCCCACACCAATACTATCTTAACATACAAACAACATCAGATAATCATTTTACTAAACATCAGAATTACCAAAATCTTGGGTTGAGCCATAAAAGTAGCCCAAACACCGCTCGGAGAAGAGCACATCTTTGCAGGCGCCATCACAATCTCAAAGCTAGATTGTGAATGTTTTGAAGGCCATTGAATGGTCAAATCCTTCCTCGCAAATTCATCGATCAAGGACCAAGTACTCGAGGCAGCTCCTTGTCTTTCAGCAAGATATACTGTCTAAAAAGGCTTCCACATGCACATCCTGTCTGAAACCATAACCATAACAACTAAAAGGATCCAACATAGCCGACACACCAACATCCCATGATAAGAAGAACAAAAAAATCTATAAAAGAGGAAAACATTATAGTAGATGTAGTATTAGAGACAACAAGGTAGGTGTCTTAAAAAGGACATAAAAACAAAAGCGTCTAACTGGAAGGGAGTCACCTAGTTCCTGACAGCTAGGCATAGAAAACTTCATCCTTCCTGGCAGCCCCTAGGCTCCCTTAGACCTGACAATTTTGATCCAACCCGAAACCCAACCCGAACCTAACCCATAATTTTACGGGTTAGGGTCTTGATTATTGACCCATTTATTTTTTGGGTTGGGTTAGGGTAATGAGCTAATTTTGTGGGTTGGGTTAGGGTAGAGATCCAAACTCATGAATCAACCCGAAACCCGAAAATATATTTGTTAATAATATTTTTTTAATATATATTATATATTACTTTCATACGAAACTATTACTTTGCCATAAGCCAGAAATATTTTACCAATCGGCTCAAGTTCAGCTGGACTATCTAACCTTTAAAAATATAACACACTTCATTATGTTAAGCAAACAAACAGTCAAACTAGCTCTGTATATCCAACAATTAATTTGAGAGTTTTGACTTGACATCTTATTTGTTTAGTTTGACTTAACCAGCTCTGCAGTTACTGATGTGAAGATAACTACTACATGATGTTGTTTTTTGTGAATGATATCCATTTTTGGCTTTTTGTAAATAATACAACATAGCTGATATGTTTAGTTTATGTATACGAGTGAACAAAAATAGGAGACATATATGTTTGTGAATGATATTATGTGGCAACATAAGTATAGTATTTTATGTCTATTAAGTTCTAGAAGTAGTTGCTGTATTTGAAAAGTCAGCCTGGAGATTGTACGGGACGGTCATACCGTACTTGGTGCAGCCATATGCCACAGTGGCAAAGAAAGATACATGTCAGCACCTTATATCAAAGCAAAGGAACAAGAACAAACCCAAACAACATTTTATTGTCATTAAATGTTTGTAACTTTTAAAATATAAGTCCAAAATAAAAACAATTGCACCATTGTTTATCTAAATTCAAGCTCTTTAAAACAAGACCAATCATGGATATATTTTGACAAGTTTAAAATTTTATGTTAGTTATATGTACATATCAACATATATGAACGACACTTATGATTCACCACATACAGATTAAAATACACCAAATAACTTAATAATTCCCCACAAAAAAATAATGATTCAATATTTGTTTCAAAATTTATTATCTAATTCACCACTTATTAGTTAATGAATCATAACATCAATTTTAATGAATCATAATATCAATATTAATGAATCATATCTTCATTTTAGTGTATCATCGCAAACATATTAAAATAAATTTTTTTACACAATAATACAACACAAAATAATATTTTGGTATGTATAAAAAATACATGATTCATCATATAAGGTTAAAATACACCATACAACAATAGTAATGCACTATAAAACAATAATGATTTTTATCGGTTCCGAAGTTTGTTATCTAATTCACCACTTATTAATTAATGAATCATAATATCAAATTTTAATGAATAATAATATCAAAACTAATGAATCATATTATGATTTTAGTGTATCATCATATACATGTAAAAATAATTTCTTTTTAAAGTTGTCAAAACATATCCATGACTGATTTTGTTTTGAAGAGCTTGAATTTAGATGAACAATGATATAATTTTTTTTTCATTTTGGACTTATATTTTAAAAGTTACAACCAATTGAAATTAATATATTAAAAAGACAGCCCAGTCAGCAAAACAATTCAGTCAGCAGCTGACTGGACTGCCAAGTGGATGGACCCCACCAAGTATGGTACGGGATAGCCGTGGCGTCGAATCTACGTTGAAAAGTGGTCCATCAAATGCTATCCAAGGGATACGATTATATCAATTAAATATGTTATGTAATGTTATCCAGGGGTTGTGAAAAGTAGCTTTTGTGCTTTGAAAATTGATCTATCAAATTAGCTATTGTACTAGATCGTATACTCCTTCTTGTTCTTAATAGACGATTTTCTCGCACAACGCATGAAAATTAAGGAGACAAATTGTGGACTATTTTACCCTTACTTTTCTACAAGGAATAAAAGAGTTGTGGGAGGAGAAAAAAATAAGAGTTAAAAGTGGAAAATAAGTGGTAAAAAAAGACCAAAACATCATATATTTTGAAAACAATGATAACACTTGGAAAATCACTTGTTGAGAACATGATGAAGTACAATTTAATCTCATGTAATGTGACGTTTATGGTTTTGTTAAGTAATATGGGTTATTGTTTCCTTAAAAATGGGTTGGTGGGTAGGGTTAGGGTTTAATGATTTTAAACGGGTTGGGTTAAGGTCATATTTTTTGACCCATTTATTTTTGGGTTGGGTTGGGATGAATGATATTTAAAATGGGTTGGGTTATGGTTGATATCAACCAGATGATAAGTGCGAAACAGATCTATTTTTAGGGCTTTAATTCTTCCTATTTTTATAACAATTCATGTCATATTTCTCACTTATCATATGTTTTTCCTTAGATTTATGTTTTGATGTGAACTGATGCATTTTATGTGTCTAATGAATTTAAAAGTCTAGGAAATGCATATAATTTTTCATGAGGATTCCAACACAACAAACGGGGAGCGAAACAGAGCTAAAACGAAGAATCTAGGCCCTGTTGAAGTTGTGTTCGACTGTCCAGAGGTGCTGTCCGGACTTGTGTCCGGACTTGCATGTCCGGACACAAGTCGGAAATTGAAAAAAAAATAAGAAATCGCCCAGAAAAGATGCGTCCAGACATACAAGTCCGGACACATGTCCGGACTCGGCGAATTTTCCAATCCTTGCGCAGCGTTTTGATCGAAATAAAAGAAATCAAGAATCGAGCTCGCTGCTGTATATATAGCAAAGTTAGGGTTGCAAATGAGATTTATGCCAAACAGAAAGGGCTCACGCCTCTATTCATTCAGCAACCTACATCTTCACACCATCAAACCATCATCTTTCCACTCGTTCATCTTCATTCGATACCACACCACCATCCGTACACCATCAACATCACCGTACCACCATTACCACCTATGTCACCATCACCGTCTCACCACATGCACCACATTCATCCATCACCACCACTACCATACCATATATCATCATTGTTACATATTATTTATGACGGAGTCGGAGCGAGGAGCCGGAGTCAACTTGCTAACTGGAGTTTTCTCTACTCTCTCTTTTATTTCGTTTAATGTCTTTCTCTGTTATTTTTGTTATTTTCAGAGTTGAGTTTGAGTAGATAGTTTAGCTCCCCGGATTAGGGTAGCAAACCGGATCTTTATATTTATTTGTAATCTTTTGACTAATTCAATAATGCAATAGTTTAATTCCAGTTCTTCATGCGCTTTAATTCTCTAGCTAATTATTAAAGCAATATTTGTAGTTTCCTAATCAAAATATGGTGCTGAGATTAGTTAAAAAGACATAGGAAGTTAAACCGGATTAACGACTAGAAGCATGGTTTGCCTATAGGTTAATCTGTCTCCAATAGGAATTAGTAATAAAGCAATTAGTTAGAATTGACTTGGGCATGATATGCGGCTTGTTATTTCTACCAGTTAGGATTCGTTGTACAGGGACCGGTCAACGCGTTAATTAAGATTCCTGAGTTTATTGCAGAATTAGGGAAGAGTTTATTGATAGATTAAAAAGTGAAGGTTTGTAGAACAAACTGGGGTGCTTCCTTTTATTTAGAGTATTAATCTTTATTTATTTTCTCAGTTTATTTTGATTGTTTTATTATTTTACATTTGTTTATTGAGTCATTCTTTTCATTAAATTAAGTAAAACTTGAAAAAGTGACGTTTCCTGTTTTCTTAGTTTAGTTTCTCAGTTAGTTAATAAATTGTCAATTAATTGAACGAGGTCCCTGAGATCGACAACCCCTACTCAATTCACTATTACGCAAAACGATAGGTACACTGCCTAGGTAGAAATAGTAACATATTTCTGCTACAAGTTTTTGACGCTGTTGCCGGGGACCTCTGACACGGTTAATTGACAGTTTTATTTAATCTGATCGAGATTTTTATTTGAGTTTTATCTTCTTTTATTTCAATGTTGTTACGTCGGTTACTACTTTACGTTTTGAATACTTATCTGGTTCATTACGTTACTTTAGTTCGCTTTCTTTTTTTATTTATTTTTTTATTTTTTTTATTTTTTATCGTTACGTTTACATCAATTTTGAATTTGAGTAGTTACTGATTCATCCATCTTTCGACTTGTCTTTGCTTTATTTACTTTTCATTTTTGTTTTTAGCTAAATAGGAAATACGTGTTTAGTTTGTAATTGTAATTTAATTTGACTGTTTATTTACATCTTAGTTTTATTCTTTTTATTTTTTGTTAATTTTGTTTTTGTGTTTCTTTTCTATTTTTAGTTCTATTATTATTTTTATTTTTGTTTTTGTAGGCAAAGATGGAGAATAACATGGATGAGCTGAGGGAAGTGTTGACACAGTTGAAAACGACGGTTGCGATAATGAACATACAGCAGAATTTGAACAGGTATAATCAGCTGGGTGCTTAAAGTTACAATTAGAATCGGTGACAGGATTATTACCAACCGCAGCAATCGTCTTATCGACAACCTTATTGGTAGGAAGGTGAGCAGACTAGAATGCAGATGGAGGTCAAGCAGTTGTACGCTTATCAGGAGACTCCTAAGGAGGATACGAGCAAGATAGAGAGCATGCTTGTAGAGATCCTAGGGCAAAGAAAAATCACTAATGCTAGATTTGCCAATATCGATGCCAAATTTGCTGAGCAAGAAGCTATAAACCAGAGTTGGGAAAGGCAACTTAATCAAATCTCGTAGCAGCTAGCACAGGAGCAGACAAATTTCCTCCAGAATCAAAGTCATTCGAACCTAGTGGACCAAATTCAAGCAGAGACTTTGATAAGTGAAGATAATTCCAAGCCTATTATTTTTGAAGCTGAAGAGAAGCCTGGTGAAGAGGTTGAGCGACATGCTGAAGAGTTATATTGCCCTCCCTCCTCAGCCTTGACTCAACCCACTATCCGGTGATTGAGAGTATCTTTTCTAATCCGGTCTGCCAACAAGAATCTTCCATTAAGCCTATAACACTTGAGGAAGATGTCTGCATCCTCAAATTTAAGAAGGAAGAGCCACCTCCAACTAGTCAACAACTTCACAATCATTCCAAGCAGCCTCACCAACAGAAGGAGGATGTTTACATCCTTCAATTTGAGGAAGAAGAGCCATTCACACCTGGTCTTCTGATTGAGCAGCTTTACCGGTAGTATTTGTAACACCCCAACCGCTAATCCTGCCATTATCCTCTAATCGTCTCCATAATTACTCTACTCGCAGCGGAATTCCTACATACTCCCGGCGGGTGATACAACGCCGTTAGCCACCCAATGACTAACAGGGCTCATGCTACTTACTGTAACGGTCTGATGAATAAAATATATCGAGCGATAACAAATACTTCCATTACATTCCCAACATTTACTTACATTCTTGGATTACCGAGTATACAACTTTATATCAAATTACATCCCATTCTTACAAGCCTAATAAAATGCTATGAGTTTATACCACTACTCATTCCTACCAAGTTCACAATTCCAATATCCAAAAGGGTGTACCACATGGTACACCGGCTACTCAAAATGGCAATAAGACGTGTACAACTCGGTACACCATTTCCAATCTACTAACTACACCAAAAAGCATTCATCTTGGTCTTAATTCGACCATCAATCTTCACGGGTATCTGGAAGAAATAAAAACAGTGCCCCAAGGGGCTCAGCAAAAGCTGCATATGAAATTCGCATACCCCGCGTACTAACGGGGGTACGCCGACTACTTGGTCGCATACATGGAGTTCATTTTATTTCTACATGCATACATGCTATAATGAACAATAATACATTTATACCATAGTGTATACATACATACAATCCGATACTTATAAAGGAAGACAATTACAAGTCAACCATACATACTTACCAAGGCACTGAGATGCACTTCTCAAGCTCATACACATTACTTTGTTAGTTACTTACTCATCTGGGTTAATCGGATGTACTTTACTCTTTTACTCGAGATCCTTGACTTACACCAGTCATGATCTTTACTTGGCCAATTACTCTTCTTACTTTATTACTCAAGTCAAGTCGGTATGACCTCCGGGCAGGGACTACGTGAAACTTCGCAAGCGCTCCTGATGCGTCCCCGACGTGTCGTGGACATATCATGGACTCTAATAAAACTTGATAGAAGAGAGGCAACTATTAAACTGGAAAACACATTTCGATTGAGAATTTACACACACGAAATTCACTCAACCTCCCTTGCCCCACACACGGACTCTCGGGACAGTTTCGACTTTACCCCTAAAGTCGTCAACCCTCTCCAGACTATCGGCCTACGGTTCACCGACCGTTTTCTGACCTGTCGTCCTGTCAAATACTCAATGTATTGATACTCTAACCCAGTCCTTACTAGCTCACCAACTCTCTAGCACTTACACACACTCCTAAGTCTGATCCACACTTGCCCAGATTATCTCTATCTTTTCTCTTGTAAAGGGCTTGTCTTACAAGGAACATTAAGACACGTATTTATACAATTTAGTTGAGATGCCAACTAACAACCTAGGAGTTGTAGACTCGAAGAGTAGAATACTCATTCTTCTACGAATATGATATCCGCACCCTACTGCAGATTTTCGTCCAACTTGATCTGGAGCCACCAGTACACGCGTTGCCTTGTGAATGGGCAAGTTGGCGGCGCGTCTCCTAAGTGGTCGGTCACCACTTGCACACTTCAACTTGTCTGAACTTGCCTGACTCATTAATGCTCATAAATGCTCTCTTCTGAAGTATTACGACTATGTAATGATGTTCATCAATAGCCTTTGTTTATCTTGTTATCTTGCACATTAATGAGATACACCTTTTGTCGTGAGTTTGTCATGAGCAAGTTGCTTGTGTGGTTGTGAATAATCTGAGTGAGTTTGTCGATGCTGCTAACTCCGTTTGGTCCTTGTTTGATGTCTGATGTAAGAGATATGCGATGGTGTGGTTCTTGACTGCTTGTGTCTTGCTAGAAGTTCTTCGGAGCTCTCGCCGACAGGTGCCCCACTGGTAGAGCACATGTCGTGGATTGAGCGCGCTTGCAACCTTGCGTGCTAAGCCACTCATGACTTAAGTGCGCTTGCAACCTTGCGTGCTATGCCACTTATTCACATGTCTTTCTGAAATCATGAATCTTGACAAACGCATTAGATAGACAACACAAGGTTTGCTATCATCAAAACTAAAGGATCTTGTCTTAACAATTTCCTCCCTTTTGATGATGGCAACCTATATACTCATATGTACTTGGCAATCAAAAATTGAGAGATTCCCCCTAAGAAGGATTCCCCCTGAGTTTATTAAGGGTTTTTAAGAATGAATTTTTTTTAACGAATGATAGCATAAGTGACAGCTTTTATGTTATATCATAGATAAAGTTTCATTCAGATGATACATGATACAAGGACGATAGACATACTCTCACTAGTACATATACTTTTCTTTCCCCCTTAGCCATACAGAAAAATAGGGAGCAACTACACGACGTAAGATGTTGTAAAGGCCATGACATTCCATAGATTACAAACTACAAAATATGATCAAGATAATCTAGATTGAGTGACGTAGTTGGGTATCCCATTCATAATCCTCTGAGCAAGTAGGCTCATCCTCTGAAAAATCGGCTTTGATCCAAGAAGGTTTGGCTTTGGTTGTGGTGATCAAAGGTGATTCAGCGGTGGTAGAAAGGTCAGACTCATCAGAATCTATGGAGAACTCCATGCAATGTGGAGCGTGATTGTGATAGAGTGATACTTGAAGTGATAGACCAAGCTGTAAGGGAGTCGGAGTTTGGTTGAACATAGATTTGGGTGACATATTTCTTTGGGTGTTTGGTGGTCATAAACTTGCGAATGGTGGAGTGAATGGTTTGCTCATTCGAGCTGGATAAGCTTTGTGGGTATTGAGCCATTGCATGAGATGATTGTGAGTGGTAAAAGGAGTAAGCAAGTTATATAGACACTTTGGATATGCTCAACGACTGATCGGTGAGTGGCATTTAATGAGGTGCTACGTCTTGTGGGCTATGTTTGTAGGCTTTTTAGGAGTCAAGGTCAGAGTTTGGATTATTGGAATGGATATGACTAATATCTCAGATCATTTTGTAATTTTTAATCAAGGAAGAAGCAGCCAAGATAATAAATTATTTCGTACCCATCATAAGCATTCAAGTAACAAAAATCAGTTGCATTTTCATTGATACGTTGAAACAGATAGTCAAAGGCAAGGAAATAGTAATGGAAAAACAAAATCTAAGTTCAGATCTAATGTTTCTCACAGCTCGCTCATGTCTTTAAGAGACTAAGAACTCTCAGGCAATGTGGGAGTCTATAAAGTCTGTTGCTCCTTGAACCATGTTTTGAACACTTGGTTCAGAGGAGACGGCCTGCACAGCTGTGAGAGTGACTCTCACTCTCTGAAGAACATCTCTAGTTGAGGTATCCAGACTGGTCTTCGACCTATCATGGACCAGTGAAAGACTCCTTTTTCGTTTTACTCCTGATGCTCTCAAGGTTGGGCGAGACTTTGACTTCGAGTATTCGTTCTTGGTTGGCTTCTGAGCGACCACCAGTTGGTCTCTCTTTGTTTTGATCCCCATTTTGGACAACATCTCCGAGCAGATGTTGTCTTGAGCAGTGCGCGCGCACTCTTGGAACCTGTCAGTGTCCACTCCGTTTTGTTGCAGCGCCCTAGTCACTACTCCCCCATGCACCAGTCCTTGATTAACAAAATGACTTTCCTCAATGGTAAGAAGAATCATTGCAGGAAGATCTATTTTCTCTTTTGTCTTCAGTGCATAAAGCAATCTCACGTCTCTTGTATTGACAATGTGAGTGTGTTGGTTCCGTGGGGTGATATTATGGGTGAGCAGACTAAAGAGCACCCTGTCAGGGATAGACATGTCTATGGCGCTGAAGTTTTTCATTGTGGCCCCAGGGTTGAGAAGTTGAACCATTTTTCCCCCTTGAGGTCCTAAGTTATTCCAGGAGGTCTCCTTTGGAACCACGATCCCTTCATGTTCTAAACCAAAGTTTTTGCTTATCCATGACTTAGTGATATTGACGGTAATACCTTTGACTGTAGAGATGAGATAGTCATCGTCATTGTCGCTCTGGAGTGGTCCAAGATACGTCATGTGTTCTTTGAGTAGCTCTGTGTAGACGGGGATTGGCTCCTAAAAGAAATCCGCCCATCCTTGGAATTCCAGGAGCTCTTGAACCTTTCCAAGACCCATTTGTTCCATCCAGTCCAAGTCCAATGTCTTGGGTAAGACAGGACAGGATTTGTCGTTAACGTTCTCTACTTTGAACATAGATGGTTTCAACTCCTTGAGCTTCTTTAGACGTGAGAGAGCATGAGATGGTTGTGGCTTCACAGCGGCCTTTTTGTCTTGGAAGAGCTCTTCGAGCTTTTGTCCATGTGTGGACAGCACCATCTTTTTCTTTCCTTTCTCCTTCTCTTCCTTTTGACGTTGTTCGACCGTTGGTATGATAGGGGAGGACTCTGTATCACTGTTGGCTTCGTGACAGGTTCACGAGGCATCGGGGACCTGTCAGCGACTGGTTCCCTAAATACTTCGATAAGCATTGCCTCAGTTTCTGGGTCAGGCTCCCTTATGTCCTCTTTTGGACCATTTTCTTCTACTGAAGCTTCCTGCTGTGACCTTTCGTCACTTTGTACTTCCTTCTCTTCTTCCTGGTGAATGATACCTTGGGCGACTGCTAGAGGGGTTTCTTCCTCATTGTCGGTGAAGTGCAACTTGTGAGTTGCTCCTTCAGGCGTTGAATGAGCTCTTTGTGGAGTTTCTTTCTGTGTTTTGGCTCGTTTGGAGGCACGAGTCTCACGAGCTACACGACTTGTAGTAGTAGTGGAGAGATCTTGGTTCTTTTTAGGATTTTTAACTTTTGAGTGTTTGGTGCCGATAGGAGGTGATGGAGCAGGAGAGGACATGATTTGTTTTTCAGTGAAGGTAGGAGTTGGAAGAATCTTGGGTTTTAGAATCTCGTCTTGGATGCAGTGATGAATTTTAGGAAGGTGGTGGCTTATATAGAGAATTTCATCTTGGTACTCCTCTCCTTCATCGGTTACCCTGAGCACAAGCTGATTTTCTAATTCTTTGGATAGGCGAGGGGGCGGTGATTTAGTTGCAGCTCCTGTCGGTCTCATGTCAGATACTTGTTGTGAGGTTGCTTCGTTGGAGACAGCTTTCTTCTTGGAGCGGAGAGCAGATTTTGGTGCCATGATTTTCCGAAGAGATTTCTGGAGTTTATGACCCTTTGCTTGAGAAATCCTTAGAGATGTTGTGAGGAGAGGTTCTTTTGCTCTAAATCTCGCTGGAATTTTTGTGAGAGAGAAGAGAAAGTGCTTTGATAGCTTAGAGAGATTAGAGAGAGTGAGGGCTATAGCGTGACAGGAGTGAAACTCCTATCGCCTTTTTATAGATATCGAGTAACGGTCGGCGACTGCACCTCATTCGCTCGCTGACATGTCCTAACGGTACTATTCATAACGAGCAGCAGTCGTGACGGTTGTCAGCGATCCGTTGAAGAGTTTTTCGTTTCTATCCGTTGGACTGTCTCTAACCTAATCTCACTTTTGTGGAAAATGACATATCTGCTTCAAGTAGTCGTTTGACATGTTTTCTATGCATTAAACTGAATGGTACTATTCATAACGGGCAGCAGTCGTGACGGTTGTCAGCGATCCGTTGAAGAGTTTTTCCGTTTCTATCCGTTGGACTGTCTCTAACCTAATCTCACTTTTGTGGAAAATGACATATCTGCTTCAAGTAGTCGTTTGACATGTTTTCTATGCATTAAACTGATCGTTGACTACTGAACGGCAATATAACAGGTGTTGCTTATATGTCGTTGACCGATCGTGGGAAATAAAAGCAGTTTAACTGTGATTAATGAATATCATACCAAGATCATGAACAATCTTAGTAAACCTTTCTCTACTTAATGGCTTTGTAAAGATGTCAGCTAGTTGGTTCTCAGTAGAAATATACTTTAAACCAACTAATTCTTTTTCACAACAATCTCTAAGAAAATGATGTCTAATGTCAATGTGTTTGGTACGAGAATGATGAACAGGATTTTTAGAAATAGAGATGGCACTTGTATTATCATACATAATTGGTAAAGTACCTATTTTGACGCCATAATCAGCAATTTGTTGTTTAAGCCATAGGAGTTGGGCACAACAGCTTACCACAGCAATGTATTCAGATTCAACTGTTGAGATTGCAACACTTTGTTGTTTCTTTGATCCCTATGCAATCAGACATGATCCAACAAAGAATGTTGTCCCTGAAGTGCTCTTTCTATCGGTGATAGATCCTCCATAGTCTGCATCTGAAAATCCTACAACGTTACAGTTATTGAACTTAGGATAAAAGAGACTAAGATTCATGGTTCCTTTTAAGTAACGTAGGATTCTTTTTACATCTGTGAGGTGATTTTCTCTTGGATCTGCTTGAAACCTGGCACATAAGCAAACGTTATACATGATGTCAGGTCTACTAGCAGTAAAATATAGTAGAGAACCAATCATCTCTCAGTAAGATCACTAGTCGACCGGTCGGTCCCCAGTCATGATACCCATCTTAGTGCCGACTGCCATTGGTGTGTCAAACGTCTTACATCCCTCCATTCCAAATCTCAGCAAGTCTTTTACGTACTTCTCTTGGGATATGATGGTCCCTTCATCATTCTGCTTGACTTGAAGTCCTAGGAAGAACTTCAATTCTCCCAGATCACTCATCTCAAATTCCTTTTTCATCAATGCTTCGAACTTTTTGCAAGATTTCTCATCAGAGGCTCCAAAGATTATATCATCAACATATACTTGCACAATTAGGAAATCTCTTTTGTTGTTGTAGACAAATAGAGTTTTGTCTACTTTACCTCTTTTAAAGTGGTTTTCCAATAGATAGGAGGACAGGCGATCATATCATGATCTTGGAGCTTGTTTGAGCCTGTAAAGAGCTTTGTCAAGTTTGAGTACCATGTATTTTCCTTCTTGTGTCTCAAAACCTGGAGGTTGCTCAACATACACTTCCTCCTTGACGCACCCATTTAGGAAGGCACTCTTGATGTCAAGTTGGAAGAGTTTGATTCCTTTGTGTGCAACAAATGCAATTAGTAATCTGATAGATTCCATCCTTGCTACTGGAGCGAAGATTCCTTGGAAGTCTATTCCTTCTTGTTGACGATATTCTTGAGCTACCAGACGAGCTTTGTTCCTGACAACTTCTCCCATTTCATTCAGCTTGTTTCTGAAGACCCATTTTGTGACAAGTACTCCTTGATGAGTAGGACGAGGCACAAGATGCCTGACTTTGCATCTTTCAAACTGGTTTAGTTCTTCTTGCATTGTATTGATCCAGTATGAGTCTCAAAGAGCATCCTTGACGTTCTTGGGCTCAATGGGTGAGACTGTCATTGAGAAGGCTAGAAGATCTCGAGTTTGTGCTCTTGTCTGAGTTCCTTTGGATATGTCTGATATGATATTCTCTAATGGATGATTTCTGTACAAAGCACGAGATTGATGAATGGTTGATGGAGAGAGAGGATCCTCGACATCATTGTTTCCTTCGTCGACCTGTTGTTGACCTGTCGGGCAAGTTTTCTTCAGTCGGTGATTCATCTTTGGGATTATCTACTTGATCTTGATCAGCTAGATTGAATCCAAGATCTTTATCTTCATCAAATTCCTTGACCTTGTGTACATCCGCCTCATCAAATACTACGTGCACACTTTCCTCCACCTTCAGTGTCCTTTTGTTGTATACTTTGTATGCTCGGCTTCTTTCAGAGTATCCAGGGAAGATGGCCACGTCACTTTTGGCATCAAACTTTCCAAGGGGACTCTTTTCATTGTTATGGACATAACATTTGCAACCAAATGTCCTGAAGTGACTTATGTTTGGTTTTCTTCTCTTGATTAACTCATAGTGAGTTTTGTTGAGGACCGGTCGTATGAGCGTTCTATTTGTGATGTAGCATGCAATCGCCACCGCTTCTGCCCAGAAGACTTGAGGAATATTGCTTCCCAATAGCATGGCCCTGGCTACCTATTGTAGTGTTCTGTTCTTTCGCTCAACTACCCATTTTGTTGGGGTGTTCTTGGTGCTGAATATGTGTGACTAATCCCATGTTGTTTACACATATCCATGAATTGTTGATTCTCAAATTCTGACCCATGATCAGACCGAAGAGTCTTTATCTTGAGATTGAGTTGTACTTGGACTTTTCCTGCAAAGGCTTGAAATTTCTCAAAGACTTCGTCTTTGGAAGCAATAAAGAGTGTTCAAACAAACCGTGAGTAATCATCAACAATTACAAACACATACCAATTTCCTCCAAAACTTTTGATTCTCATAGGTCCACATAAGTCCATGTGAAGTAATTCAAGTGGTTTGAATGTACTAACCGAGTTCATTGATTTAAAAGAAGTCTTGGTCTATTTGCTTCTCACACAAGAATCACAAAGATTGGTCTCAGATTTTTTAATCTCAGGAAGACCTCTTACAACTGTTTCTTGACAAGTTTTCTTAGTAAAGAAGTGCTAACATGCCCTAGTCTTTTATGCCATAGTGTAGAGTCATATATTGAAGCAGTCAAGCAGGGAAGGTTAGGACTGTCAATATCCTCTAAGCTTGTTACATAAACATTTTTCCATCTTTTTCCCTTTAACAACTCTTTGCCATTGTTCTGACTTACTATGCAACAATGTGTAGGATAGAAGTGAACTGAATTCCCTTTGTCACAAATTTGAGAAACACTAAGCAAGTTGAATTTTAAACCATGAACTAGATTTACACTATCTATGACATAGTCAGAGTAATACCAACCTTACCTACACCGATGATTTTTTCTTTCTTGTTGTCGCCAAAGGAAACGGTTCCTTGGCTTCCTGGTTCGAGTGAGAAGAACTTCTTCTTGTCTCTTGTCATGTGTTTAGAGCACCCACTATCGATGTACCAGCAGGGGTCCATTCTCACTCGATTCTGCACTTAACACGTTAGTGGTGTGGGGTTAGGGTCCATAGAAAGATTGGACCCATTTCCACCATTTAATACTATAGGATCATTTTTTACTACCCATTTCAGTCCTATTTTCTTGAGTTGTCAATGCCTCATAAAACTTGTTTTATGGCAACTGGACTCATGATGACCGGGTTGTCTGCACAAGCGGCAGACATCTCTATGACTGGTCTCTGACTGGCATCTGACCTGTCATTTGCTTCTTCTTATGGGTGTCTTAGAAATAGCATCTATCTTAGAATATTTTCTTTGATGGTAGCTAGTTCCTTTTCTTTAGTGTTAAGAGCAACAATCAATTCATCGATTTCAGGTTGTTTTTCGTACTTCAACTTTTCATGAACGGTGAGAATTTCACTATAATCTCTTTATAATTTCATGAGTGCCCTCATGAGATTTTCTACCTTGCTTTTATCCGAGGTTTTTCTCAATTTTTCATTTTCTTCCAAAAGTTCATCATTTTCAGTTTCTAATGCCTCTAGGTGATCAACTAATATAAGAGAAAACTTTCTAAGTCCTAGAAGTTCAGCCTTTTGAATTCTCCTTCTAAGTTTAGAATAGTTTACCTTATGTTGTTCTTCTTCTCCTTCTGATTCTGAGACATCATTGCCTTGTGCCATCAAGCACACATCTTCAAGGCATAGGTGAGCCTTCTCCTCCTCTGAGGTGTTGTTGTCTGAGGTTTGATTGTCATCACTCTGTTCAGAATCTCCCCATGCGGCAATGAAGGCTTCCTTCTTTGGTCCTTTGTTGAATGATCATCGGACAGGCTTCTTGACCCTGTCGTTGTCCTCTCATGATCGCTGAGGGCAGGCTTTGATATGATGTCCGCGTTTTGAACACCCAAAACACCTGTCATTGCTTTTCCTCTGATCATCCGATTCCTTGGACTCCTTGCCTTTCCTCATTTTATTTCTTATGAACTTTCGAACGTACCTCTTAGCATAGAGGACCATTTCATCATTGTCGTCTCCTGGCTCGGACCTTTCATTTTCAGCTACTTGAAGGGCTATGCCTTTCCCTCTATCTCTTGATGAGCTTTCTGAGTATCTGTGTTGTAATTTTAACTCAAAAGCCATTAGAGATCCTAGCATGTCTGCCAGAGATAGTCCTTCCAAGCACCAACATTTCGTTGATCAGCTTAGTGAACCTTGTATGCATTTCAGAAATACTCTCCTTTTCTTCCTTCTTGAATAGCTCCTAGTGATTGAGTAGCAACTCAATGCGAGTCTTTTTTATCTCATCATTCCCTTTATAGGTGACCACAAGAGTTTTCCAAATCTCTTGGGCTGTTTTAGCTGAGGCAATCTTTGAGTATTGCTCAGGTAGTAGTGCATAGTGAAGTATTCTTACAGCTCGAGCGTTGAATACCAGCTTCTTGATTTGCTCATCCGTCATGCTGTCGATAGATATGTCTTGTCCTTGAGGATTCTGGAAGGTCTACTCTCCATGTGTCATCACCCTCCACATTCTTGGATCGTCAGACTTGTTATGAAACTCTATCTTATTCTTCCAGTGAGTGTAGTTGTCTCCATTGAAGAGTGGTGGTCGATTCGGTGCGGAACCTTCTTCTACTGCTAGAATGCTTGCATGAGACATTTTGATCGTCTTCCAAAGCAGTTAGCTTTCTAGAAGAGACCCGCTCTGATACCAATTGAAACTTCGCAAGCGCTCCTGATGCGTCCCCGATGTGTCGTGGACTTATCGTGGACTCTAATAAAACTTGATAGACAAGAGGCAACTATTAAACTAGAAAACACATTTCGATTGAGAATTTACACACATGAAATTCACTCAACCTCCCTTGCCCTACACACAGACTCTCGGGACAGTTTCGACTTTACCTCTAAAGTCGTCAATCCTATCCTGACTATCGGCCTACGGTTCACCGACCGTTCACTGACCTGTCGTCCTATCAAATACCCAATGTAACACCCCACTCATAATCACGTAATAATCACTCATGCAGCATTAATTTAATAGTGTCTCACAGCGGAAGTCACACGTTAATAAACCTCACTCGGGTGTCACATGCAATTACTCGCCCATACGAGTAAAGAAGCAGAAGTAAATTAAATAAGAACTAACACTGGTAATACATACATAACCGCAGTCATAACGAGATACTAACCTATACATAATTCTAAACCAAGAGTAACTTTAACGACAAGTGAGCGTCTAGGTAAATCCCATGTGTGTACAATGTTATAAACACATTAAACTAATATCCATCTTATACATTACAAAGTCTCGTACTGTAATTAACTAACTACCCGGGTCCCGCTCTTCGGCTTCGACGGTATTCATCACCTGTACGTAATGCCATAAAGGCTCAGTGATAAACGCTGAGTACGCCAGGCCTGGACCCTATTGGTCTCTTAATAGTCATGGTCGCCATTATTAAGTTTGTTACATGCTTTACCGGTGTATAGGTATTTAAAGCAGTAAACACATGGATGACGGTAATTAAAACAAGTAATACAGTCACTACATTTCACGCCATCAAAACACAACAACACACAACACAATAATAACATTAACACGTGCAGCCGTTAGTAACGGTAAGGTTATTTAGTTAGTCACACGACCCCCCGGGTCCTCATTACATCACATCACAAACGTTAGTGGGTGTCAAGTTAGGACAACCCGAAATAATCTCACTTGGACAATAGTCCCACGTACACACAAGGTGCTTACTGCCCTGATGATCCGAAGATTCCGGGACTTATTCACTTTGCCTTTGTAAAGGCGTCCATTTAGGTGGCCAAGGGCCTGGTGCCAACGGTATCACACTCCGCCTGACGATCTATCTAGGCTCGATCAGGATGAACTAGGGTAAACCCGATCCGGGATAACCCAAGAGATCTCTACGTGCGACCAGCAGCCAGTGACTGTCTGGATTAAGGTACATCATCACATTCATTCACACTCCATGTTAGCTTCATTAGTTAGATAGTCAGCTACAGTTTTAATTATGGAGAACATCACTTATTTTGTTGGCTGCCCTGTGGGTCTTACGCATGCCTAGAATTATTCTAGGTAGTATTCACGTTCGAGTCAAAGCTCTAGAGACCGACAATGTCGTGTCTCGTTCCTAAGCATTTCACTAAGGATATAACTACATACTTATAATATTTAGCGTATTATGTCAGAGAACGGTTACCACAATCACATAACTCGCATATGTAGTTTTATATAAGTCGATCTATAGTCGACGTAGTATTAGTCCCTGAGGACGTTCGTGCACAATTAAATGGTGCGGGAAATTAAACAATCAAACATCACATATCGCAAGCACATCCAGTCACATACATACATGCATCACACACGTTATACAACACACATATCTGAGCCCGCGGAAGTTCTCAGGACATCTCAGATCATACCCCTTTACGTACCGTTCACCAATGACCTAGGTTGTGCAGTAGACCACTAGCTCGTCAAGCGCCTTCGTCAGTGATACGGTCTAAATAACAAACACAATATAAGTCAATCCACATGACTTATTTAAGCTCGGTAAATCCGAACAACACAAGTAATCCCGACATTACACCCCCGGATTTCAACTGTTATTTGTTAAAGTACCGTTATACCAGACTCGTTACTCGTAGCGCATTTTAATTATCAACGTCTGGGTTTATTTAAATGAGTCGGTTAGAAGACGCTTTAATTATAGCGTATTCAAATATTCATATTTATTCCTTATACTTACGAGTATGCGAATACACATATATTCACGTTTTATACTCATGTATTGTTTTAACCATTCCGGTTAGGTATACGAATATACATTTATAGTATATAGTTGCATGTGTGCATGCAACGTTATTTCACAGTTCAACTATACCATATAATCCAATATGTATATATTTTTAATATATGCTTACGGAGTACATATATATATATATACACACTTATATTTTATTTTTCATGAATTATACACTTATATCATACGTCACATTGTTACCATCTTATGTAAGATGATTACTTTCATTTATTGCATTATGTTATGCAATTTATATTAAGAACTTTGTCTTAATATTATGTAACATTTCATGACATGTATTATAATTTCCTAAGGTTTATTTTTAAGACATGTCGTTAATAATGCACGGGGATGATTCTTGTAATCCCGTGTCTCCCGGTGTTTGTTCCGGAGTATGGTATTTATTTGTAATATTTGTTATGTATTTCCTGTTGGTATATATATAGTGCTGCCTGAGTGGCGGTTTCGCAACATTTATTGTATGATTTGTCCCGTTTATTAGGGCAACCCATTGTTAAAGTCACATTTGTGTCCTGCACTGTTTGACATCTCGTGTGGGTTTGTTCTCGGCCGTTGAGGTATTTCCTCAATTATATTTTATATCTTTGTATTCACACGCCTTTCATAAAGAATATAATTGTATATTTGTGAGTTTATATTTGAGTTAAGGTTTGAACTTAGTATTTATCTAGGAACGTGTTCTTTAATTCTCCAGGCTGTTGTGCAGCCTTTCTTGCATTTTATTTTTCATCACTGTTTTATGTGCGAGCTTTGCTCGTCTATGTTTGGGAAAGTATTTTTTTACATAGTACACCATATTTCAGTTAATTAGATGACTGTAAATTTATTGTGGTATTTGCCTTTATTGAATATTAGACAATAATGTACTTGAGTTCAATCTTTTCCATGTTAAGACGTACCACTGTCCTTAATTTGGAGATACGTGATTGTCATACCAATTTACATTGTTGTATCTGTTTTTATATTTGGAGCGTAGCTCTCTTTTTGCCCTATTTATGGGTAATGATTATAACCATTAAGTGGTTTCTTTTCATATGTTCAAATTATTTTAATGTAAACGGTTATTGAACCATTTTGATGATTATATGTTCATTTGCCCATTTATTAGGTCTTCTTGCTTGTCATTAAGTTGGTCTTTAAAGGTTATTGTGTGTGAGTTATTCCTTTGAGGGATTATGACTTGGTCACATTGTATTCAAGGTTGTTGGTTTCATTCATTTCGTTAGTTAAGCTGGGATTCTACTTGTTAATTTTTCTGGGGTAAATATTTATACTGATATGGGTTTACATCTCTGACCTTCGTATGGAGTTGACTACCTCTTGTGTTCCTTTCACCACTTGTCTACGTGTATGGAGTACCGTACTGATACATTACTACTTACTCGATTAACTTATGAATAAGTCTATCGAGCCCATAAGCTCCCCTGGAGTGTGGTCGTTTCATAACTCGTTTATAGACTCGCAGTGTCTGTCACACGTTTGTGAAGTATCACTACAAAAAAAAATGCCATTTACAGACACACTTTTTGTGTCAGTATAGCCACAAAAAGTGTCAGTATAGATTCAGTTGACCTTTACCGACACATAAAAAAAGAGTCGGTATAACCTCAGATACTATAGGTCTATACCGACACATATAGTGTATGTCGGTAAAGGGTTCTGAACTTTTACTGACACTTATTTTCTTAGTCAGTAAAGACAGAATATCTATACTAACACAAAACTAGGTGTTGGTATACATATATACTAACACTTAATTTATGTAAGTAAAAGTTGTTTATACATACAGAAAAAACCATCCTGTAACAGCTATACTTACACAAAACTAAGTGTCGGTATACATATATACTAACACATAATTTATGTTAGTAAAAACTGATTATACAAACAGAATAAACCATTCTGTAACTCATAATCTAGTGTTAGTAAAACTTTTACTAACACAAAATATAATTCAATTCAATTTGTTATTTCTACAATGCCGCACAACTACCTGTTGATATATATACAATAATATTCATACATATGAATTCTCAAACAATAAATATAGTAGCCAATAAGCTCCAATGCCATTAAAAATGTTAAGAGTTTACAATAGCGCAAGTTCAACACTAACATTCATCAATATCCTCCAAAAGTATCGTAATCAACATCAAGATAAGTTGCATTTAAGTCAAAAATACAATATTGTTCTTAAACAATTTTACAATGTAACATATCACTCTCTTTCTTCCTTCATACTTCTAATATAAAATCTTGACTTCATCCATATTTTTTTTACTCAGCACCTGCACACACAAAAATTATATCGTCACAAAGATAGAAGATAAATAAGTAAATGGTTATCCAAGATAAACGAAAAATATTCATTAGCAAGGAGTACCATTAGAATTTCTTTCACTCAACGAAAGTTGATTTTCATTAGCTGAGTGATTTGTGACCCTTGCGTTTCGTAGCTTACATTTTCGCATATTTTTACTCTCTGCTTGTTTTAACTCTATCTAACATCAGCTATCAACTATCAGCGAGCAGAATAAGCCTAACCAAGCATATATGAAAAATTCATTAGCAGTACACAAGATAGTAAAGCAGTGTTAAACGCGTCGAAGATTTTAGTTAACCTACATGGGAAGGAAAAGCATTCTGTCGCATCTGGAATCTGTTTACAAAACCGCAAATATATATCATACAACCATCTGATGTCTCAAGGATACAACTATCATATCTCGTAATAATGGCTGCAGATTTGAAGAAGCTATGGGGTTCCTTCCTGTAGCAACACATGAGACAGCAAAATCAACATGGGGTACAATCCAAATACAACAAGGATGGAAAGTTCTTTTCCAGTAGTAATTCAAAATGTGGAAAGAAATTTATGAAACACACTATATTACGACTACAACTTGCACCATCATAGATATATGACAAAAGAATAAATCAAAAACAGAAACAAGAAGCAACACAGGTGCAGGACAACAGACGGAAGCAAGTTTTCCCAATTTCTTTCTTTTGCGCATACGGATTAGAAAGAGAAAAAAAAAGATATAAATGCACGTTCCAACTCACTAACTTCTTGTTCTCCTTAACATTTTCTTGAGGACAAAATCAGGTAAAATTAGCAAAGATTGCATAACCGCATTCAATTATAAAATTAGAACGATTAGCATGTACCCCCTCACGTCAATCCCAGCAAGAGTTATACCATCTTCTCCTTGGGATTTCATCAACCACCAATCATGTAGACACACCTGATAACCAAATTCGAAACAGTAATACCTCAAAAATTAGAAAATGCCTTTAGTTCAGCCTTTTAATAGTAGAATGAAAAATCATTTCCTTCGGCTTCCTACTTCGAGTTCTCGAAGTTGCAACATTACTATTGTACACTTTATTCTTATGTCAGCAGAAAATATCATTAAAGCAATTAAAATAAAGCATATCTGAGTCCATAAAAGGTCTGCTGCACTATGATGCCATGTCATAGAATCTCTTTCATCATATCCTAGTCTCATCATATCGGAAAGTGAAAGAGAGTACACGCTATACAAGCATTTGTTTTGAAAAAAATAAAAAAAGTGCAATGTAAGCGATCAGACAGACAAACAAAGAGACAGAGTTGTGTATGTAAGCTGATATGGTAGCTGTGCAAATCAGATTAAATGAAAGATCGTCCAGGAAACTAGCATTTGTTTTGAAAAAAATGGAATCTAAAAGCGATCAAACAAAAAGAGAAATGAACCT
The DNA here is from genome assembly GCA_023374045.1 of Limonium bicolor. Classification (NCBI taxonomy): domain Eukaryota; kingdom Viridiplantae; phylum Streptophyta; class Magnoliopsida; order Caryophyllales; family Plumbaginaceae; genus Limonium; species Limonium bicolor. The sequence continues at coordinate 22,902,610 of CM041778.1, read as the reverse complement.
GGAATAGGAAAGTGATTCAGAAGAATGAAAAAGTGCAATGTCAAAATAAAAACAGAGCATTGTTTTCAGAAGCATTTGACAAAAATAAAAAAGTGCTATGTTAATATAACTTGGGAAGAAAACGAATAAAGATTTAGATATGTAGATTGCAGATGAGCACAATAGTCAATATAGTTGAACAGATGCTGAAAAGAATAAAGATTTAGATTTACTTTTTCTCAAATAAAAGAGTAGTTCAGTAAATTCTTTCCTATTTCCCTATTGTAAATAAATATGTTAAGTTCCATTAATCTTCCATACATAGTACAAACTGATTCGGGGTATATGTAAGCTCAGATGGTAGCAGTGCAAATCAGATTAAATGGAAGATCGTGCAGGAAACTAGCATATTGAACTTGCTCATACAATAAGTCCACACTCTGTATAATAGGTATGTATTCAGGCAAAACAGCAGGAAGCTAGGATATGCTTGGAAGAGTAGAGACGTGTTGTTCTACATCCAGAGGAGAACATTATTGCAAAGTAAAATCTGACATTACAAGGGTTCATGTACATCCTTCACTTGCAAATTGATTAAACAGAACAAGGTGAACGGGAGAGGAGATTACATCAGAAGAAAGGAAAATCCCAAACAATCAGTCAGCTTCAATGGGCAATATTCACACACTAATGAAATTATCTAAGACGTAATATCAGGGGTTCAAGAAAAACCCAGTGCAAGTACCACATACATATGTCACAGCACTATATGGTAAATGCTGCGGATTCCCCAAGGAAATCAAATTGGAGAAAACAGAAAGAGCTTGAAGTGAAGAAAAAAGCTCGGGAGAGTGGGAAAGACAACGAAAACGGAAGAGTGAATAGCAGAACAACAATCTGTGTTTTTATATATCCAAATCTACATCAGATTATACAGCAAAACAACATTTATAGCGGATGAAAATTGCGAATCTACAACAGACTATCGCGCTTCAATTTTCTTTGATGTTGTGCTTCACAATCATGCGTTCATTCAATAAATTCCCCTAGATCACACAGACATCATACACGGACTGAACAACAGAAATTTGTGTCGTTTTGGGAACAGTTTGGCGTAGGATTTTACGATGCAGAGAAAGACTGAAAATCGACACAGAAAATAGGCGAAGAACATAAACCCTAATCTCAAAATTGGGGGAAACGTAGAGAAATATTACCAGTTTCGGCTGAAGCTATTCTTTCTGGGACTCATCCTTCAATTTCTTCTATCTCTTCAATCTCTTGTTCACTCTGTGGACGTCTGAAAGGTGTATCTTGTCGTCGATAAGAAGGGGAGTAGCGCTAACTGGAGTTTTGGAGTTAGAGTGTTGCCGCCAGTTTTTTTTCCCTTTTAGTAGGTTTTAGTCACCGATTATAACTTAGCAATATAGATAAAACTTACGTGCTTTACTGACTTAAAATTTTATAAGTTAGTAAAATGAAGATTTTGTGTCAGTAAAAATTAGGTGTATACTGACACTTCAATAAATGAGTCAGTAAAGATTAAGTTTGTACTAACACTTTGATATATGAGTCGGTAAAGATAATTTAGCTTTTACCGACACAATATAGTGTCATAATTATACCAATAGAGACACTAAACTATGTGTTAGTAAAACCGTGTGTTAGTAAATGATACTTTTTTTGTAGTGTATTCTGGTGTCAATCTCCCTTCTTGTTAGTATTGGGGGTCTCCCGTGGGACTGTTCAGTTCTCCGGGTTTCCTGCCCAATTGTATGGGTTCGTGTATTTATTGGCAGATGTTTTTATATTTATCCTAAGGGTAGGCTCACACCGTATAATAGGAGATGGTTTTTCTTTCTTTGTTGTGGAGTATATTATCGATAACGGTTTGTTAATTTCTTTAAGAGAATCTTTGAATTCTCGTATTGTAAGTTTGTTATTGTTTATTGTTTAGTAATTTCTTTATTGGGGTTACTCATATACTGGGTCATCTGTTGTTATTTAAATTTCGTGCGCGGTTCGGCGCTTGTTAGATAATTCACATGTTATTCACATAGCTTACGGTATGTACCATAGCTCTCTTGACATTATTATATTTCCTGGGTCATGTTGTTGAACGTAGTACCGGACTCCGTGGCGAGGATGTGTGCATCCTTCCTTTATGGAAGTCCTTATGGTAGTTTGTTTCTTGTTATCTGTCATATTAATTTAGACATTGTTTTCCTTGGTAACATAAACTTAAAGGTGGTTGGAGGCGGTGTCCCCGTTCTCCTGGGCTTACGCCCGTTTACTAGTACATTAAGTACTTACTTAAACTTACGCCTTTTAGCGTTTAGTTTAGGTATTTCATATCATTGGTTACACTTGGATATTTGTATTATTGTTTAGGCGATTTGTCATCGTCTATTTCACATATTCATCATTACTGACAGTCGTACTAGTAGTAGACGACATGTCTTTTATATAAATACATAATTATTGGTTTTTGCATGGTAGAACGCCAATGGCGGTAGCCACTCTTTTACTAGGAAATTGTTCCATGATCAGTATGATCGTGATAATACACATAAGGTTTAATCTCGACGTTTATTCATTCATATTTGTACATAAGCGTACATGGCACTCCTTGGTAAAGGTAGTGCCCAAGGGTGGTAGTTTTCATGCGTTCAATATAGATTCGTGTTTATTGTTGCGACTGATACTGGTAGTAACCGTATTACGGTATAATTGTTCTTTTCAATTTTTGGTCCAACTGTGGACTGATATGTTTCACAACTTTTGGTGTTCGTCACAAGCTGGTCAGCCGTTGCGGCTAATATTGGTATTGTTCGTTAAGTGTTCGTATTTTCGTCACAATTTTCTATACATATCATACGGGAGTGAGTTGTTACTCACCGGTAATTTCATTTAATACCGTATGGTTGAATTATTGCTAGCTGTTTTTAGCTAGAATTTTGCAATTTTTTTATTTTAATTTTACTGTATGATTCATTATATACAAGTGTGAGCTGTTGATCACAAGGTGCCTCATATTAAATTGTCGCTAGTTGTTTGTAACTAGTACTGTAGTTTTGTTTATCCTGACTATAATTAATTGTGGCAACTAGTGAAGAGTCTCAGGAGTCATCCAACACTGGTGTGATCAGCACCAGTGTTGAACTATCCTTCCACCCCAATTTGCGTTCAACTTCCCTTGACCTGTACCGGATCAAGTTCCACCTCCCACGTCCATATCACGCCATTAAATAATTTACAATTTTGTCATAGTACATGGATCTTAAGCCGTTATTATTGATTCATCACTGTTAAATGAAGGTAGTTTGTTATGGGCTGATGTATGTCCCCTTTTGTTATGATTAGTCGGACTCATCGGTCCTTCCGAGGTTATAAGCCTCGTATCTTAGCGGTTTCGTAGCTCTAAGGTGATACATTGTGGTTAAGTCGTTGTATTCGAGTAGTACAAATGTTTGGCGGTTATTGGTAGCCAGGGTGTTGTACCACTGGTCTACACAGTTTATAGAATTCGTTTGTAACGATAGTAGTAATTGTAACTGCGGTCATAGTTGTTTACAGCACTTGCAGTAGCAAGTGCGCCAGGCAGGTTGAATTGTCGGTTTCAGACTTGTCCGTCTTACTACCGCTTTGGTTGTTCAAGTACTGTTAGAATGATTGTTCCTAAAAAGGATGTTATTCTGGTTGGAAACTCTTCCATTCCACTTTGTCATTAGAATGTCTAAGTTTCACCTCACATTGGGCTCACGGTAGCATAAACGCTTGGAATTTTGTTTCTCCATAGGTGTCGTTACGACAAGGTTCTAGTGTTACAGTAATGTGTGTACACAAGATTAGGTCTGGAATTTGAATATGATAGGACGAGTGATTTTTACAAAATTCTCCACACTCACAATATAGTTTCAGTTTACAGTTTGGTATTACAATTCAATTGCATGGTAGTTAGGGATCCCCATTACTGGTGACGGTCTCGCGGAGCTCAGGATGCTCCCGATCCGCTTGCCCTGATGTCTTGGGTGATCCTTTCCACGACGTTTACCGTAGCAATGGCGCTCGCCCCCAGTGGTGCCTATCACTAACGCTTAGTCATTTTTCCTTTGAAAAGAAGGTAGGGTATTGAATTTTTATTAATGTTACAGGAGTAGGAATTTATTCATTCAGTGCAAAAGCGTTTAGACGGTTTGTTGGGCTTGGTAGCCCTCTTCCCTATATTCGGGGATTGTATTCCTCTGTTGTATTATACTCATTGGGTTGTGGCAGGAGGGGTACTGTCGGCGGTAGTCCATACTGGACTTCCACATGAAAGCGGACTATAGCCAATGTACTCACGACGTTCGTATGTCTCCTCCTGACTGAGCTCCCAGCTGGTCCATAACAGGGGTAATATTCCTGGGCCTTTCAGCCCTTGGCCAGCTTCTTGGCCCACACCACTACTAGATGTCGGTATTACCGTTCGTCTTCTCGTTACTTGATAATTCACCACATTACATTCAACTCGTTTGTGCGCCTCAAGGGCTAACACTTACAAGCCAAAGGCTTTGCTAACACTCTAATTCATCCAAGCGACGAAGTTTCGTACCTCACAAACGTTTCCCGTATTCCCAAATCCTAGGCTCACTGTCTTAAATCCTATTATCTTGTCATCAGAGCAATACTCCGCTCTGATACCACTTTTGTAACACCCCACTCATAATCACGTAATAATCACTCACGCAGCTTTAATTTAATAGCGTCTCACAGCGGAAGTCACACGTTAATAAACCTCACTCGGGTGTCACATGCCATTACTCGCCCATTCTAGTAAAGAAGCAGAAGTAAATTAAATAAGAACTAACACTGGTAATACATACATAACCGCAGTGATAACGAGATACTAACCTATACATAATTCTAAACCAAGAGTAACTTTAACGACAAGTGAGCGTCTAGGTAAATCCCATGTGTGTACAACGTTATAAACACATTAAACTAATATCCATCTTATACATTACAAAGTCTCGTACTGTAATTAACTAACTACCCGGGTCCCGCTCTTTGGCTTCAACGGTATTCATCACCTGCACGTAATGCCATAAAGGCTCAGCAATAAACGCTGAGTACGCCAGGTCTGGACCCTATTGGTCTCTTAATAGTCATGGTCGCCATTATTAAGTTCGTCACATGCTTTACCGGTGTACAGGTATTTAAAGCAGTAAACACATGGATGACGGTAATTAAAACAAGTAATACAGTCACTACATTTCACGCCATCAAAACACAACACAATAATAACATTAACACGTGCAGCCGTTAGTAACGGTCAGGTTATTTAGTTAGTCACACGACCCCCCGGGTCCTCATTACATCACATCACAAATGTTAGTGGGTGTCAAGTTAGGACAACCCGAAATAATCTCACTTGGACAGTAGTCCCACGTACACACAAGGTGCTCACTGCCCTGATGATCCGAAGACTCCGGGACTTATTCACTTTGCCTTTGTAAAGGCGTCCATTTAGGTGGCCAAGGGCCTGGTGCCAACGGTAGCACACTCCGCCTGACGATCTATCTAGGCTCGATCAGGATGAACTAGGGTAAACCCGATACGGGATAACCCAAGAGATCTCTACGCGCGACCAGCAGCCAGTGACTGTCTGGATTAAGGTACATCATCACATTCATTCACACTCCACTGTTAGCTTTGTTAGTTAGATAGTCAGCTACAGTTTTAATTATGGAGAACATCACTTATTTTGTTGGCTGCCCTGTGGGTCTTACGCATGCCTAGAATTATTCTAGGTAGTATTCACGTTCGAGTCAAAGCTCTAGAGACCGACGATGTCGTGTCTTGTTCCTAAGCATTTCACTTAGGATATAACTACATACTTATAATATTTAGCGTATTATGTCAGAGAACGGTTACCACAATCACATAACTCGCATATGTAGTTTTATATAAGTCGATCTATAGTCGATGTAGTATTTGTCCCTGAGGACGTTCGCGCACAATTAAATGGTGCGGGAAATTAAACAATCTAACATCACATATCACAAGCACATCCACTCACATACATACATGCATCACACACGTTATACAGCACACATATCTGAGCCCGGGGAAGTCCTCAGGACATCTCAGATCAGACCCCTTTACGTACCGTTCACCAATGACCTAGGTTACGCAGTAGACCACTAGCTCGTCAAGCGCCTTCGTCAGTGATACGGTCTAAATAAAAAACACAATATAAGTCAATCCACATGACTTATTTAAGCTCGGTAAATCCGAACAACACAAGTAATCCCGACATTACACCCCCGGATTTCAACTGTTATTTGTTAAAGTACCGTTATACGAGACTCATTACTCGTAGCGCATTTTAATTATCAAAGTCCGGGTTTATTTAAATGAGTCGGTTAGAAGACGCTTTAATTATAGCGTATTCAAATATTCGGATTTATTCCTTATACTTACGAGTATGCGAATACACATATATTCACGTTTTATACTCATGTATTGTTTTAACCGTTCCGGTTAGGTATACGAATATACATTTATAGTATATAGTTGCATGTGTGCATGCAACGTTCTTTCACAGTTCAACTATACCATATAATCCAATATGTATATATTTTTAATATATGCTTACAGAGTACATATATATATATACACACTTATATTTTATTTTTCATGAATTATACACTTATATCATACGTCACATTGTTATCATCTTATGTAAGATGATTACTTTCATTTATTGCATTATGTTATGCAATTTATATTAAGAGCTTTGTCTTAATATTATGTAACATTTCATGACATGTATTATAATTTCCTAAGGTTTATTTAAATACTAACCTTAGTTTATAAATTCTATTTCTCCATTAATTGTCACATTATTTCATGTGAACATTATTACTGTAACACCCCCGAATAACAATCAATAATTAAACGACGAGCCTAACGTTAACAGAAAAGTCTACGCAGCGGTTTCGAACTCTATTCGGGTGCTACAGACGTCAACCACCCATGTGGTTGACCCTACCATTCTACTTACACCAAGTTACGGTCTGTATGACTGGAAGTCCAACCTTAACGAAGTCCAAACACGACATAAAGTACAACCCAAGTACCGAGCGTCTACAGTATAGTTAATAACTTAACAACACAACCCGAAGCTTACAACAAGGGTTTAGTGTTACATAAACACAACTCCTACATTAAACATACTACACGAAAGTCTTGCCCAAATGGACTACCCCCATGGTAGTCATTCCACCTACGCTCCGTTACCGTCTGGCACAAAACCTGGAAAAAATTGGGTGTAAAGGACTCAGCAAACTACGCTGAGTATGAACGTGTGAAGCCCGCGTGTTACCGGGCCACACGACTACTTGGTCGAATATTATTAAGTCAATTTTACATGTTATGATAAAGCAGTAAAGCACACATCAGCACATCATGATATCATACACACTCATCGGTAGCATAGCAATATCGGTAAGCAACTAAACACATCTTGCAAGTAGCACAGCAATATCAAGAAGCAACCAAACACAACTTGCAAGTAGCATAACAATGTCAAACACGCAGTCTAGCACAATAAGCTGCTAGTGTAGCAACAACAGACAGGTAATTATAGGACGTGTGCGTAGGTACATTATACCGTCGATCCTTGCTATGGGATCATTCAAGAGATTGCGTATTGTTTTCTTGTTCTCATTACATATGTTTTCCTTTCTTCTCTTGCACCGAGTCAGGGGATATAGATTAGATCCCGAGGCTTTGTTATGTGGGTGCTATTCATTCCTTGTTTTCTTAAGGGATCACATTTGTGACTTCTCTTGTTTGCTTGGTCTCATTACACAAGTTTTCCTTTATTCTCTGGCACCGAATCAGGGGATATAGATTAGATCCCGAGACCTCATTATGTAGGTGCTAATCGTTCCTTGTTTCTTTAAGGATTATTTGTGAATTCTTTTATCACCGCACGTTAGAGGACGTCTCCTCCCTAGTTCATACCTCCATCCCCGGCGTCGTACGTCGAGAGAGAGGGGTCGTCTTTAGACCCCAGGTTATGCTCTCCAATTAGCTGATCCTCCAATCCCGGCGTCATGTCGGGAAAGAGGGGTCATCTCTAGACCCCAGGTCATGCTCCCAAATTGCCAATCTTCCAATCCCGGCGTCGTACGTCGAGAAAGAGGGGTCATCTTTAGACCCCAAGATGCGTTCCACAATAGTCGGTCGAAGGATCTGATGCAGATACCAACTCCCGCTCATCCATACCGCGCGGCCCGAGATGTTGTCTTCCCCGGTTATTCTCATGTTCCACCAGTTAATATTTACTTATTATGTGTCTTTTCTTTTTGTTCAGCTTGACACCATTGTGGGTGTCGATAACAGTCCTCAATAGGGCATTCACTTATCGTAAATAATTTGACACCATAGTGGGCGTCCTTGGGAGTCCTCCATGGTTAGAGAGGAGTTTTCCTTTATATAAGTAGTTTCCTTACTCGTTTGTATTATTCATTAAGTTTCGTCCCGTAGTTTACATAAACGGGGAGTGACTAAGTTACTGTGTGCACGCAAGTAAGGTATAACAGGTATAGAGCAACCAATACCGCAATTTAAATGAGCAATCCATTATCATACTTCACACGAACACACCGCAAGCAAATAAGCAAGATAAACAAACAATCCATTTTCATGCTTTAGTCTTGAAGTCATTGGCAAACAAGGCACACAGCACACAAGCCGTGTAACACGGCAACATACGAACCACACATGTCCATACCTCTTTCAGAAGCACGTGTCGTCTCCCACTCGGGGTCCCGGGTAGCGTTCGTTACGGCCCTAATGTTGATTAAAAATAACGGGTCAGTTCATGATTTCAAGTGACAACACTTTATAACGGGTGTTGTTCCCTAGGTGTGTTGTTAAGTGCTTAGTTTATATAAGTCCTTAGAACTCCCCAAGTATTAATCTAGGCTTATCTTACTCCTAGGATATTCACATAGTTTAACTCACACGTTAACAAAGTCTTTCCCTCTAGTTTACGTTTTAGAGTATTCAAAGTGTGAGTTTGTAATGTATTCTTTCCTTAGATAAATAGCTATGTTTTAAGCTCATTAATTACACAATAATACTCCTCAATTATTTCTAGAACTCCTTCATATTGAGGCTTAAGTATTTCAAAACCGAAACAAGATTCTTGTACCTAACCTTATATTATAACACTCTCAATGTATCCAAGGGTGTCTAAGCTTCCCAAGATGTTTCATAAGTTTTAACTAGATACATAGAAGGGTTTTGGGTTGATTATCAATCTGTCATCACCCTCATAACACCCATGAATAACAGCTATACAAAAATTACACCTTTACTGAAATCTGAAACACAATCTCCTTAATTCTTCTTGGTCCTTGTGTCTAGATAGCTCAGCTGCGATTTGATTCTTTTCTCACGGTATTTACCAACCTTCTTAGGTAGATTAGAGATATTCTAGATTTATTAGCAGTTCACCACAACCCCTCATAACTCTCTGTAATCGAATTATACAGAAACAACTCTCGATGGGAATCTGAAATCAAGAGCAGTGTACTACTTCTCCATTCTCTCCGTTAGCTCGTTTAACAGTTCCTAATCCCGCCCAATTCTGTTTGCAGGCTTACTTAGGTGCAGTAATGACTCGATACAACTCTTGTACTCCATCTGTAATTCGCTCATACAGAGGACAATTACCACAGGAACCTGAACACCTTTCCTGTGTTCTACTTCATCTAGTTTCAGTTTTAGTTTAATTAAGCAGTCTTGTAGCTTCCCAAAGTGTATACCAACTTAGGTAAGTGTGTTGGAAATGTTTCAGGACCATTATTAACTCAACACACTCTTTCTACTCCCTCTGTTCGAAGTTATACAGAAGCTCAACTCTCAGTAAAACTAGGAAACCGACATATCAAAACCTGCGATTCTTTCTTCTTTTCTTTTCTGTTGGTTTACAATATGTCTTTTAAATCTCTCCCAAGGTGTTTATAGATTTACCTACGTGTCTTAAAAGTGTGTTAGGCTCATTAACACTTCAATGCACCCCCCTTATAACCTTCTGTAGCATAGTCATACAGAAACCTAAGTTTTTTTTTTCAAAAACTGAAACCATAAAGCTGCTATCTTCTCTTCTGTTTCTCTTCTTATTCTTTCATCTAACTTCTAGCTCTTTTCCCGAATCTCTCATCCAATAGTTAAGTGTTTACTCGGGGTTCTATCTACGATACAGACCCAAACCACATGGTTAAAGTTACAGAAATCCAAATACTGAACTGGAAAGAAACTGAAAATTGAAACACTAACTCTGTCACCTTCTGTCACCTTCTCTTCTGTTTTTTTCTGTTTGGTCCAAGAACTGATTCCCAACTCTTCCTAAATTGCTGACTTAGTTATTTAAGTGATCTATCAAGGTTTTAAATTCCAAGCAACTTCATTACTGTTAATGAATCATCCTCATACTGAAACAACCATTTCAGGTTCTAGAAACTAAACCAGATATATAAAACTGCTATTATTATTTTTTTTGTTCAATCAAAATCAGGTTTCTAGTTTCCCCTGGGTTTCCTAGCCACTTAGGTATGTGTTAAGTATAGTCCCATCTTAAGGACAACACCATAGGACTCCTTAAAATCTTTCTGTACCTATTATACAGAACTAGAACAAAACTACAGCCCAAAAATCTGGAACCGATGTATTCTTTTCTTCTATTTTGATGACAGTTGATTCCTCTTAGATCGTCTATGCAATTGGTTAGGTGTTTAATCAAAGTTTTAATTCCAAAACAAACCCCCCAATGACCCCTCTCCTATTTTATCTATACAGAAACCAAGCTCCTGAAACTGTAACACCACAGGAAGCACACTGATGCGTTGGTTTCCTGTTCTATTAAGTTGCTTATCTGTTTTTTTTTCTTTGTGTTCCAATCACTATCAGGTTAACTATTAAGTGAAATGTGGTGATATAGTCTTACTCTCAAGTGATGTTGTTACTCCTACTAAACATGTTTTATACAGATCAAGACATTCAGAGGTTAAAAAAACTGAAACTGAAATTGTTTTCAGTTGCTTACTTCAGTTCATTGTGTTGACCAGTTTTCCCCTCCAATTGTTTTGCCACTTAACTAAATATACCACTAAGTTTCAATCTCGAACAGACACTAAACAACACCCCAAGCAATCTAGGTTATGTTTCTGAAAATTTCTATACAGGACTTAAAACTGAAACTGCTGTAATGCACTGATGTAAGTTCCCTTTTTTTTTCTCTTTCTTCTAGTTGCTATCTCACTCCCAAAGTTATTTACACTTAGTCTACTGGGTTAGCAAGATTTTAATTTCATCAACTAATCATTACACTCTTCACAACACCACTGGAAGCCGGTTGTACAAGAACTAAAGTTTACAGAACAGGATTTCTAGTTTCTGCACCAGTTCCTCTTGCCGGTTTATACAAGGTCTTCCTGAATTAATTTAACTTGTGGTTTACTCTTGGGTAGTTGGCATATTGGTCACTTAATACTTCAGACTTAGTAGGCACTATCCTAGTGTGGTTCCATACACATCCGACACTAAGAGGCACTAGATTACAACCCAAATACTATAGTTCCTTTGCTGTTACTGAAGCAGTTCTCAAACAGAGTTTCTTTAGTCATTCAACACATGACAATTCTTACTTTCATCCCAAGCCTAATTTCTGTCCCAAAAATTATACCGTTAGTACCCTAAGTCTTCAACATTAATTAAACCGAGTTTTCAGCAATAGTTTCACCATGTTTTCTAACAGAACTTTACAACAGATCAAGCATAGATTTAGCGTATGCAGTTTGGTTACCATCTCGGGGCTTCCTTTCAGATTTTGGTTGGCGGTTTTGACTGGGGATTTTTGGCTTCCCATAGGTTGTTTTCACACCTATACAGATCCAAGAGCAAAGTAAGTTGTTGTTTTCTCTAATTTTTTTTGAACAGATATCACGAGTTAAAACGCCAAGATTCTTGACGGTTTTTACCTTGGATTTCCATCAGGTTGGGTGGGCGATTTGCTAAAGAAGTCTTTGTTTTACAATCGGCTACGCACAAGGAAGGATTTCCAGATTAGAAAACGTCTTTAGTGGAACTGAAACAGAAAAAGTAGATCAGGGAAGTACATCTGTTTGTGGCCTCACCTCGGAGTTATTTTCAGGGCGGTGTCGAAACAGATTTTGGGATGGTTCCTGGCGCAGGCTTGAGGAAGTTTTCCAGAGGAATACGTGCATGCAAAAGTTTAGACAAAAAGGACAATCAGTACTAAGTTCCTCATGCACCAGAAACAGAGAATACACACACGGTTTTACAACAGACAGAGTTTAAGGTTTTTCCTGCTCTCACCTTCCGAAGATTGCTATCAGAGATCGCCCGTGGAGTTGCATGCAAAATGCTCGCGTGAGACATGCAAGGGATTTGAGGGATTGAGTAAGATCTTCTGACAGAATAGAACAAAGAAGCAAAACAGGCATAAGGGTGGTGTTTCATATATTCGAATCTGAGAGTGGAAAGGAACACAGAGGAGATGGAGAATCACAGGGGTGCGGCGGTACCTTTACCTCGTTAGTTAGTCTTGAGCTGCTCTGGTTTCCTTCAGGAACTTGAGCTCGGAGTCGGGACATGCACCAGAATAAGAGGAGAGTTTGAGTTCTTGTACCAAGCGTGAGGTACATGAGAGAAAATGAGGGAATTGAGTGGGTTAATGCATGCCACTTTAACCGGAACAAAACTTGGAATTTGAAGAGTACATCGGGGGGAGGAAGACCTCACCATGCGCAGGGGTTGGAGAGAGTTTGTCCTCTTTCTCTGCACAGGCACCAGCGTGCAATTGGAAGAAGGTGGGGCTAGAGTGGTTTATTTCTTGAGGAGTTCAAAGAGTATATTCGTGACATAATGTTAATGTGCTACAGGGGATGGGTGACTATCGTCTTTAACTGGCAGCAACTTACAGAAATCTAGGAAATAATTTATGGGTTAGTCGAATTGAAGATTATCGGACATCACAAAACGGGGCTGAATTTGTTATAGTCTTACAATAGAATTTAGTAGTACATGGATAATTAGTTTAACATTTAAGTCAAGGAATGCATAAAACGGTGAACACAAATAATTTATGTTATAATATTACTAGTACATGTTTGTACCCGATGACGTAGTTCGTATATTATACCCACGTAGGATATGTTATTTAGTACCATCGTATTGTTGACGAGTACTCGATTTATTTTAGTTGCATAACGTGCCATACTTGTGTCGTGTACCAAATGTCTCAACCTGGAATAATATACATTCGCTCGGTTATACGGGTCGACGTCAAAACCGACGGGCACAACTGCTAATTTTTTACAATTTGACCCGCTATTACGTTCATAGATTTACGTGTGTCCCTTAGTATCATAGGTTATAAGTTATGATATGATTATATTACTGTGCCCAGTTTACTTAAACCCTCCTCGTAATTCGTGGTTTTATGCGTTTCAGTTATTAGGGGTGTTTCAATTAATGATAATTGTTTCATTTAATCACATTAATACTATATAATATCTATAGTATTATGTCATTGTAAACCATAGTTTATAAATTCATTTTTCAACTTTTACTACTTGCGCACAACACCTTACTTTATTTAATTATGTTTTTTACCACACAATTTATACAATGTTACATTAATATCATTATACCATATAGTATGATATTTTACATTGCATTAAACATTATAATATATAGTTTTTGCAACTATATTTAATTACCGAAGGCACCACATATAATATACTTATTATTTCTTCATTTCCCATAGTTTCCATTTATTACAATATAACCACATATTTTTACCATGTTGTAAATACCATATTTTTATAACATTAAAACTTTATAACCAAAATATAACCTATGGTTTTAATAAAGCTATATTGTTGTCGTAAGGCATATGCTTTATAAATCTGATTTTCTTTTAACTTCCAATATTTTTCCAATATTACAATATTGTCACATACTTAATAAATGTTAACATACACTTTATATTATGTCATTCTAACCTTATAATTAATATAACCTATGGTTATATGTTTGCAAAAAATCCGAACAACACTTATTTATTTTCCAGCACATTATGTTTTCCTTATTTACACATTTACCACATTTATCATAACAAGTTACATATAGGTTATAACATATGGTATTAATGTTTATAATTTTGTATAACCTATAGTTTATATCACCTTATTTCCGAACAGACCCATTACTAGTTGTAATCTCTTTTTCCACCCCCATACTTCCCTAATTTGCATATTAGCCACACTTTATATAATATACTTTTGTAAATGTCACAAAACTATATAGTATACACTTTTATTAATATAGCCACTTATATAACTCTAAAAATTCCCAAACTTTATATTTAGGATATAAACTATAATATTAACCATATTAACCCATTATTTTCGGTATTTACCATTAATACCCCATAAAATTTTATAACTTCCATTTTCAACTTATGATATTATTATATAACCTTAGTTTAATTACTTATGTCATTAAATTTGGTCAAGGCACCTAATATGGTCCTTGTTGACCCATTGACCACCAGTTTGACCCATAGTTTCTTTATTTACAGTTTTGTCCCAAAATTTCTAGAATTTACATTTTGACCCCAATTTTTATGCAAAACTTTATAATATTCATCTTAATAACTTCTAATACATGGTTTGCGGCAATAGTTATTACTTAGCCTCCTAAATTTATTTTATTTCCAAACTAATCCCAATTTTCATTCGGTGATGTTAATCTTTATTTAAAATTCATTTTAAACTTATTAAAACATAAAATTAAATGGCCTAAATTATATGGCTTTAGTATAAATCTTAACTTATAATATAAATTGCTTATAAGTGTCATAAAAGACATAATGGCTTACAGTTTTGGTATATTTTTGTAACAATATTTTATATATTGTGTTTCAACCATTTAATTAATTTCCATGACATTATATGTCACATAAATATTAGGTAAACTTACTAAAAATGTTATACAACATTTTAATTCCTAGTTTGGTCATAAAAACTCTTGTAAGCTCACGGTTTCCATCTTCTACACTCAAATAATTTTATAAATTATACTTTGCCACTTAAATCATTTTCATGACATTATAAACCATCTTAATATACTAAGTAAACTATCCAACAATGTTGTATAACATTTTAATACCCAATTAGGTTAATCACCAACTTAGTAACCCACGGCATTATATTTTTTTTTTATACGTAACCAATGACAATAACTTTATATTATGTAAGGTTAGTACACTTACTTGGCTTATAAGCAAATAAATCAGCCAAGCTCACTGCAACAGCTCACGCTACATGTATACATATACTTGAGTTAGTTTTTAAACACTTAATCACATATACTCTTGATTAGTATATGATTTGGGTAGTAAACCCACTTACTTTGATGAGTTTACTCCACGGTAGGTTTTCCCCCACTTTAGGCAGAATATTCCAAAGTTATACAGCAGCATTTGACAGTATATATACAAGGGAAAAACACATGTATTAGTCATGTGATATAATGGTAATTAAGGAGTAGTTAAGCTCATGAAAGGCATGATTTTTACCTTGATTTTGAAAGCTTATGAGGGATGTTTAGCACCTGAATTTTGGTGCACAAGGAAGTGATTAAAACATCATAAACACTTGGGTTTGGAGCCGCAAGTACAAGGTAGAAAAACAGCTAGTAGTTTACCTTGTTAGAAAAACAGCAAGGATGTGTTCTCTTGCGTGGGCCTTGCTAGTTCTTCATGGTGTTGTTATATATGCTGAATGAATGGGTAGAAATGAAGAGAATGAGCTGAGGAAGACAAGGGAAGGAACCGGCAATGAAGAGGGTGGGTTTTTACAAGTTAAATGCATGATTTACCTTGTGTATAACTTTAGCTTTATCTCCCCCTTCCTTCCAGATTTTTCAACCGTAAACCCACCTTACTTTGAGCACCAACACCAGCTAGAAGAGGGGATGGAAATCAGATTTGGTTACACCATTAGAAAGAAGGAAGAAAGAGGAAGAGAATGGTTACAAGAGTGTCTCAAGAGATTACCTATGACAAGAGATCTTACTCCTTGAAGATGGCTGCTACCCATGGTTTGGAGGAAAGAAATGGAGCTTTGTTTTGCTAGGTTCTCGGCTGGAAGTAGAGGAATGAAGGAAGGAGAAGCCAATTTGGCCTTTACAGTAATAAAGAGTCATTATGGTGCATACTGATATGATGACTCATATTAGATATTTTAGTGGGTGGCTTATGGATGAGGAGATCCTCCTTTCTTGTCGGCAATGGGGTGAACAAATTGGAAGACTAGCTTTTGACGTGTGACTAGCTTATGTTTACAAGTATAATAGTTATCACTTTAATGAATAGTAGATGTAAGTCACTAGATTAGCTATATTTTTATATTGCTTCAGGTTGAGGAAATCCTCCAGAGCGGACGGGAATGGGTATCAAGATGGGAGGCTTGGTTTTGTCGCTTGTCTAGATTAGGATATGAATAAAATAATCCTTATTTTTAGTAAGTTAACTAGATAAAGTTAGGTAGTTATGCCCCTTTTTTTTGCTTAATCAGTGGTGGGTGACAGCACATGATATCTGGCCACTTAAGGAACTTAAGGATTGTCATTGACCAAATTGGTCAATCAAGACTTAATTTACCTTATATGAGTACTATTCACAAATCAATGTATATATTTCTGATTTTTTTAAAAAAACTTTGAATTAGACATTTTAATGTGGTATATTATGTCACATTAGTATAGTCAGTGGTAATCAAGACCCTAGAGTCCATCGAAAATCCATTGGGAAGACAATTTCTCAAATATGTGCTTTAAGGAGTTTTAGTGCACATTTTGTGTTAAAGCTTGTTTTGGAGCTTGGTTTTCTTTGGTAATTGTTTTATTATATTAATTACATGATCACTAAACTTAGAAATCCAATTTGGACTCCAATGGAGGTCACAAGACCTTTAAGGCTTCTTAGAGCACATTTTTGCCCTAAGTGACTTTTAAGCATGTTAATGCTTGTTCTTTATGTTGGAGTGTTTTCCAATAATTTTATTACGTTAATTAATGACTTAATATTCTTAGGAATAAATTTTAGGTCCTAAGGAGTTCGTTTGGTTATATATTTACCCTAAATGGTCAAAGGGTGCAATATTTGCTTTATGTTGACCATTGTTGTTTTTAAGTTGGTTTTAAGGCATGTTTAGGCCTTAATATAACTGATTAAATGTTTAATTATTTAGGGGTATTTCACCCAATGTATTGATATTCTAACCTAGTCCTCACTAGCTCACCAACTCTCTAGCACTTACACACACTCCTAAGTCTGATCCACACTTGCCCAGATTATCTCTATCTTTTCTCTCGTACAGGGCTTGTCTTACAAGGAACATTAAGACACGTATTTATACAATTTAGTTGAGATGCCAACTAACAACCTAGGAGTTGTAGACTCTAAGAGTAGAATACTCATTCTTCTACGAATATAATATCTGCACCCTACTATAGATTTTCGTCCAACTTGATCTGGAGCCACCAGTACAAGCGTTGCCTTGGGAATGGGCAAGTTGGCGGCGCGTCTCCCAAGTGGTCGGTCACCACTTGCACACTTCAACTTGTCTGAACTTGTCTGACTCATTAATGCTCATAAATGCTCTCTTCTAAAGTATTGCGGCTATGTAATGATGTTCATCAATAGCCTTTGTTTATCTAGTTATCATGCACATTAATGAGATACACTTTTTTTCGTGAGTTTGTCATGAACAAGTTGCTTGTGTGGTTGTGAATAATTTGAGTGAGTTTGTCGACGTTGCTAACTCTGTTTGGTCCTTGTTTGATGTCTGATGTAAAAGATATGCGATGGTGTGGTTCTTGACTGCTTGTGTCTTGTAGAAGTTCTCCGGAGCTCTCGCCGACAAGTGCCCGACTAGTAGAGCACATGTCATGGATTGAGCGCGCTTGAAACCTTGCGTGCTAAGCCACTCATGACTTAAGTGCACTTGCAACCTTGCGTGTTAAGCCACTTATTCACCTGTCTATCTAAAATCATGAATCTTGACAAACGCATTAGATAGACAACACAAGGTTTGCTATCATCAAAACTAAAGGATCATGTCTTAACACTACGGTATCCCACCACCGGGCTTTAGGGTGGCTGACTTCCTAGGGTTGCTACCCATTTAAGGGGTTTGGACCGCAAGAAAGAATAGGCCAGAACTCGGAAACAACCTCTCGTATTTCCTCATTCTCATGTGTGGCCGAAGCTATATCGGACTTCTCACATTACTCCAATTTACCAATTTACTCAAGGTTAGAAGGGTTACTTAGTTAGGAGTTAGCGAGAATCATTCTTTCCATACTACTAGGTTAGTACACTTCACACCAAGGCAATCAAACACTTCATTCATAATCATACATTTCATGAATTATACAAACTATGAGTTCAGTTACCATCCAGCAAGGAACAATACACTACTAGCACAAGAAAGTGCAATAAACTCGATTCGTGCATTTTATCTTATTTAGGTGATCACACATAACAAACAAACACACAAATCAAGTAACCACGGTAGCATACGGGGCATGAGAAAATCATACCGTTCACCATCGTTCTCAGACTTCCAACTTTTCTTAGGAGTTCGACTATTTGGGTCCTATAACATACACGGGATCGGGCGGTTAATTATCTACAATTAACCTAACTCATCTTATCTTTAAGTTTTCCCGACTACAGTTACTAACTCTTGCAATTCAAGTTCATTTACTTATGTCACTTACTTAAGATTACTTCCTAAGCTTGTTTATGCTCTTAATGACCATTAAACATCATTAATCAAGTCTTAATTACCCTATAATATCATTACCACACAAGTCCCCATCTTAAAATGGCTTTAAAATAGTTTCTGTGAAGAATTTAGAGTGGTCCAGGTTTGTGTCCGGGGTTACAAACCCGGACCAAAGCTTTGGAAAACTCTCGGGTGTGTTTTTAGTGTGGTCCGGGTTGGTGTACCGATTTACAAACCCGGACTACAACGTTGGAATACTTACTGGCATGATTTTGGGGTGGTCCGGGTTAGTGTACCGGATTATAAACCTGGACCATCCCATTTGTATACCATTCTACCGTGTTTTGAGCTTGGTCCGGGTTTCTGTACCGGGTTGTAAACCCGGACCAAGTGCAGAAATGTGAAATTTACTTGTTTTTTTTATTCTATTTCAACTTCAATCTTCTACCAACTTCTTCCTCAATCTTCCTGAATATAATTTAGCATATTTTAACACTAATTAGACACTCTAATTCAATCATCAAGCTCATCACTCAACCTCTGATAACTTTACACATTTTCCACTATCAGTTTTCTCCCTTAAGCTGTTGCTACAGATTTTTGTTTCCTTCTTTCCACTAGCTTATTGGTTCTTCATCTAGCACTACCTAGTTAAGCAACTTACATTGCTCCATTTCTAGTTCTACTCAACTACACATCCTCCTCCTAATACAAACCAAGGTGATAACTACTCCAATTCAATCCTTAAACACCCCTAGACCAACTTTGGTTCTTTCCTAACAATTACACTATCAAGTCCCTTAGTTTCTAGACAAAATTTGACAGCGGTTCCCTACATTTCTAAGCATTCTCACCACATTATTTTGCTCTTTCAACTCAGTTCTATATCCCTGTTTATTCAAGACATTAAACAACACTATTTTTCCAGCACATTACCAATTTAACTAGTTAGGCCTCAAGGCCTTGGATCATTACTCAATTAACACTAAAATACTTAAATCCTTACTCACCATCACAGTAGCCTAACCATTGCTAAAGCAATGTACTTATTCATACACAAAACATTAAAATTCTGTCCAAGGGTAATTTCATTACCTTAAAGTTTCTTGGTTTCACTTCATTTCTCTCTTTCTTCCTTTCTTGTTCCTCCTTCCTTCTTGGTTCTTGTTTCTTGATTTCAAATTGGCCAAGCTACAGCCACATTCCAAGGAATACACACACAAAGCTAGTAAATTTTCTAACTTAGGAATTAAACCCTAACTTGTAAGAGAATACTTAAAACTCTAAGGAGGTATTACCTTGATTTTCTAGATGAAGTTTTGGGTAGCAAAATGGTAAAGCTTCAGCTCCTATTTTGAAATGCCAAAACCGGCTGAACAAGGAACAATGGGGGTTCAACATGGGTTTTTCATTTAACAAGGGAAAAGCTGAAAAAAAAGAGCTTGAGTCTCTTTCTTACCTTAGAACAACAAGAAGAAGATGGAGCTCCCAATGGTCACCTTCAAGCTCCAAGAAGAGTTACACCCATGGAGATGGAGTTGGAGATTTTCGATTTTTGAAGGGTAGAAAACGATCTCAAAAACAAGGGGAATTAAACGGTATAATTTTTGTAGTATTTGGAGGGGATTTAGGCTTTCAAAAATGAAGGAGAGATGAGGCTGCTATGAGGGATTTCTAAATCGCCATTACAGAGAGGGAGGAAGAAGAAGAGGGTCTGGAGCAGAGAAAAATCGCGAGAGTAGAGAGGAGTGGGAGGAGAGAGAAGCCTTTTTACTTTTCCCCCCTTTATTACTTTGTCTTTTTGTGAGTGAGAGTAAATAAAACGAGTGTGAGGGCTGAGTGAAATCATCCACACACATACACACACAAAGTTTCAGATTTTTAATTACCAATGGAGAGGTATTTTTCTCTTATTACCATTTACACCCCACAAGTTTCTAGTTTTTACACTATTCACTCACGAGAACCCATTTTCCGGAATTTTCTCGTTTAATTAATTTTAATGGCTCTAGCCTTCGCTAAAGTTTAATTATAAATATTTGATTGACTTGAATTATTACGGGTCCATTTAACCCGCTTAAAGTCATGTTTTCCCGGTTTCCTGGAAAAACGCGCTTTAAGGTTCATTTGTGTTTTTAATCCGTTTTATGGATCCGTTTTCTTCGGGAATTGTTCCCACATGTTTATTTAGGCATAATTAAGCTTATAAAATCTTTATTAGCCTAATTAATCACTATTTTAAATTTCGGGGTATTTCAATCTACCCCCCTTAAGGAACTTTGCCCTCAAAGTTGCTCAAGGTTGGTGAATTATTTCTACTCATTTGGCAACTCAATTGCCAAAGATCATACATTACTACCACCTTACAAGGTGTTCACAATTCATACACTGCAATCACCACACAATTCAAGCACCATACACAATTACAATGCAAGCAATTCCACCATACAATTCACACTACGAACTGTGTCATATACAATACAACACAAGTACATTACACATTGTGAAAACATACCAAAATACAATTAGCACTACATTTCTCCAACAAAGTGTACTACAACACTTACATACTATGAAATGCTATCCCAAAGTAACGCAAAAACAAAATGGCTCTACCCCCTTAAAAAGGGGTACGCCCCGTACCCTCTAAGCACTAGACAATCTAGTCTACAAATAATTGTGGGTACTTCACCTTCATGGCGTCCTCTAATTCCCAAGTTTCTTCCTCGACATCGTGGTTAGACAACAAGACTTTCACCATTCGTACAGGTTTATGGCGAGTGTCTCTAGTCTTCGTATCAAGGATTCTCGGCGTATCTCATCGTCGGCTCTAGGGATAGATGTTCAGGTTCTAATACATGATAAGGATCAGCTATGTATTTCTTGAGTTGTGATACATGAAAGACATCATGAACACGCCCTAACTCTTCAGGTAGTGCTAGTCGGTAAGCCACGCTCCAATCCTCTCAGTAATCGTGTATGACCCTACAAACTTTGGGCTCAGCTTGCCCTTCTGGCCAAATCGGAATACGCCCTTCATAGGTGAAATGCACAGAAACACTTGATCGCCCACGGCGAACTCAAGGTCGCGTCGTCTCACATCCGCATAGGATTTCTGTCTATCTTGGGTTGCTTTCATGTTCGCTCGGATTTGCTGAACTTCATCTTGTACTAGTTCAAGGTACTCCGGTCCAATAATGACCGCTTCGCTCGACTCATCCCAACACAGCGGGGTACGGCAGGGTCTACCATACAAAGCTTGGAGTGGCACATCTTTCGACGACGTGATAACTATTATTATAAGAGAACTCGATCAGATGAAGCTTATCAATCCAGCTCCCCTGGAAGTCTAAGGTACATGCACTAAGCATGTCCTCGAGTGTCTGAATGGTCCTCTTTGTCTGACCGTCGGTCTGTGGGTGGAAGGCGGTGCTAAGCTTCAACTCAGTACCCAGCGTTCCCCGTGTCGCTCTCCAGTATCTCAAAAGAAATCTGGTATCGCTGTCAGATACAATAGTCTTCAGGACTCCGTGGTGTCGAATGATCTCCTGGTCGAATAGCTCAGCGAGCTTCACCACCTTCCAGATGTCCCTCATCGGAATGAAGCGGGCAACCATGGTGAGGCGATCAACAATGACCCAGATCATGTTGAGTCCTCCCCTAGCAGGTGGGAGTCCAACAACAAAATCCATGGAGATATCGTGGAATTTCCACTCCGTAATTGGCATAGATTGCACCATTCCGCCCGGTCTTCGGTGCTCAAATTTTACTTTCTAGCACGTGAGGCACCTCAGAACATACTCAGTCACATCAGCTTTCATTCCTGACCACCAAAAGTACCTCTTCATGTCTTTGTACATCTTGGAGGCTCCTGGATGAATGGACAATGTAGAACAATGTGATTCTCGCAGAATGCGATCTCTTAGTTCAGCATTGCTTCGGGGAACGTACAATCTTCCATTCAGCCGGATCAGACCATCTTCATGCAGTTTGAAGTTATACTTTCGGTTCTCGAATGTACCCTCTGTAATTTTCTGTCTGATCTCTTTCATGTAAGGGTCGCTCAACTGAGCGTCTCGCACCTCATCAACCAAGCTAGAAGAAGCGAGTAGTGAATGGAGTGAGTGTGCTCGACGGCTCAAGGCATCGGCTACAACGTTTGCCTTCCCTTCTTTATACTAAAGGTCGATGTCGTAATCAGATAGAAATTTCATCCACCTTCTCTGTCTCAGATTCAATTCTTTCTGTGTGAAGGCGTACTGTAGACTCTTATGATCAGAATAGATGGTGATGCTTACCCCGTATAGATAATGTCGCCATATCTTCAATACGAAGACAATGGCTCGAAGCTCTAAGTCGTGAGTCAGGTAATTCTCCTCATGTTTCTTCAGCTGGCGGGAGGTGTAAGCTACTACCTCGCCATGCTGCATGAGTACGCATCCCATGCCTTTACCAGACGCATCACAATACACCTCGAATCCCTCTGTGCCCTCTGGGAGAGTGAGAACGGGTGCTGCGGTCAACGAATATTTCAAGCTCTGAAAGGATTTCTCACAGTCGTCAGTCCATACAAATGGTGCATCCTTCTTCATCAATGTCGTCATGGGCTTTGCGACTTTAGAAAATTCCTTCACAAATCTCCGGTAATAACCGGCTAGACCAAGAAAGCTCTGGATGTCGATACCAGTCTTAGGTCTAGGCCATGATCGTACTGCTTCGATTTTAGCCGGATCTATTGAGATACCCGCGCTCGAGATGACATGACCGAGGAAGGATACCTGATCTAGCCAAAACTCGCATTTGGAGAACTTCGCATACAGCTGGTTCTCGCGCAGTGTCTCAAGTACTTTTCTCAGGTGGTTTTCATGCTCTTCCGTTGACTTTGAATACACAAGTATATCATCGATGAAGACTACTACTGAAGTGTCCAACTGATCACTGAACAGACGGTTCATCAGATCCATGAACTTAGCTGGTGCGTTCGACAAACTGAATGGCATCACCATGAATTCGTAGTGGCCATATCTCATACGGAATGCTGTCTTCTCAATATCCTACTCTCGGATGGCAATCTGATGATACCCGGATCGGAGGTCAATCTTAGAAAAGACCGAAGCTCCCTTCAACTACTCGAACAGGTCGTCGATGCCTGGCAATGGGTACTTGTTCTTTACAGTGACCACATTCAATTCGCGATAGTCGATGCAGAGGTGGAGGCTACCGTCCTTCTTCTTCACGAAGAGGACCGGTGCTCCCCAGGGTGATACGCTCGGGCGTATAAACCCTTTTTCGAGTAGATCACGTAATTGCTCCTTAAGTTCTGTCATTTCGGCCGGTGCCATACGGTATGGTGCCCTAGCAATGGGACCAGTGCCAGGTACAAGATCGATCTCGAACTCTACTGCTCTTGGGGGTAGCATACCGGGTAGTTCTTTTGGGAACACATCGGGAAATTCTGATACTACTGGCACCTCGGTGCAGAATTCTGGATCTCTCTCTAGATCTTGCACATAGCATAAGTACACATCGTGCCCCTTTCTAAGCTCCCGGTACATAGCCATAGCGGTGATGATCGTAGTCGAAGGCTCTCTAGTCCTCTGGCGGTATGAAACAATAACCCCAGATGGACTCTTGAGCGTCAGTCTATGCTCGGCGCAGAGGATTCACCCCTTGTACCACTCCAACTAGTTCATCCCGACTATCAAGTTGAATCCCAACCCGTTGAATTCAATGAAGGAGATGGGAAATTCTTCACCCCTGATTCGAATCGTGGCAGCTCGGTAATACTTGGTACATCTTACTCGCTCCTTCGACGGGAGTGTAATCAGGAAGTCTGGTAGCTCATCCGCATCTAGCCCCAACCTCTTCGCAAATGATGGAAAAACAAAGGTATGAGAGGCGCCGGAGTCGAATAATACGGAGGCATCAGTGCCATTCACCGGGAAGGTACCCGTTAGGATGGTGCCGCTCTTATCGGCTTGTGCTTCAGTGAGGATACTCAGGTTACCTTCGGTACCGAGTCCACAATCTAATTATTCATAAGATTTATAAGTATCAATGGTAGAACGCAAGTGGAATTTAATAACCAACACTGCTTTTACTGATAAATCATCCATCATACATATTGTGTCTCTAATACACATTACTAATGCATTACATGGTTATTACTTTCTAAAGGTAAGGTTCAGGCGTCCTGGTTTCATGTGTGTGGCATTGATTATTGCCGGTGGTGCCGTATTCAACTTGATCTTCTTGATCCCGGGATATAGCAACCTTGATTTTCCACCCATGATTAAGACATCTCGTGATCTCAATACCATCTTCTCTGCGAGGTCCACAGGCTTCTGCTCGCAATACAAAAATATGGCGTCATCACCAATAGACCAAGACAGTACGGGCACTCCTTGTTCAAGAGATTCTGTTGTCTCATCCTTATCTTGGTGTAACCCAAGTCGTCCTTCTTTCTCATAGAAGTTGACGATACATAAATCTGCTTCAAGTGCATGGATTGGATCATCTTCACATTGTCGTGCAATTTCTACAGCTTGTGTAACAAGCGTCTGAAACTCGGTGGGTATTACTGGCGGTGTCACCCCGTCTTGCGTTCGCGTCTTCTGGTATGTCTTGGTATAAGGGTTTCAGTCCTTTCCCAAGCACATCATCTTCAGCTTCATCTTCGCTCCACAGGGGAATTCGGGTGTGTAAAATCCTCTTGGACCCGCTCCTAGCTGGTTGCAATGTCGTATGATGGCAATTTACACTTCGGGTGTCAGGTATCCTTTTAATAAGATCATACCTGGGCAGATAACCTGACACTGCTCGTCGGTGAAGTGGTGAGTAGTGATGCCGACTTCTTCATGGTTTGGGTTTGGAGGTATTGGATAGCAGATATTAAATCTCCCTAAGGTTGTAAATTTCATCTAACGCGAGTTCTAGTTTCAACTAGTTCATTTCATGCTTAAATTCATACTTTAAGTGCTTACGCATTCATGCATTCACTCAAACAGGTAGTTCAATACTTTAGACATGCTCTTCAAGGATTAGAGGTAATAGTTAGTACCTAGGCCGGACTTAGTACCGGTCCCATCACGATCAATGATGTGAAAGGCTAGCTGCCTCTGCGGTGCGCCCTTCTGAGTACCTCGGGACCCCTATCCCTGTGACGTCTGTTGGGTCTGAGCATCGCCATATGCAACCTCCTTGCCTTCTCGTTGCTTGCAGCGCTGATAGTTGCCCTTGGTCTTCGAGTTGTTAGGGCATTCATTCACACGGTGCCCCAGTTTCTGGCAGTTGTAGCATCGAATCTCTATACCTTGGCAATCTGTGTCGGGGTGATCCTTGTTGCAATGTCGGCAACCATAGTTGCGGCCATCACTTTGGTTCTTACCATAGCCAGAACCAGAACCTGTAGCTTCGAAGTTAGCAAGGTTCAGCATATTTACACTAATTCACATGTATACTAATTCAGTTTCGGGTTCTTACCCTTGTGGGGCTGAGATCTCAGTGGCTTCGCTGCCACCGGCGCAGTGTAGCGAGCTGCAACGGCTCAGTTGTCTTGCCCTTCTCAACATGGGAACTGCTATCTCCCGGGATATTCTTCTGGTGCTGCTGGGTAAATTTCCCCTTCCTCTTCTTCCAATTCTTACCCTGGTTCTACTCCTCTGAGCTGGTTTTCTTGTTATTTGCTTTGCGCTTAAGCGCTTGCTCTTCATCCCTCGGCTGGCATGTGATCTCAACACGGAATCCAGCATGATAGCATTCCTGGAGTCACTAGGCATTATATAACATTCGTTGCACACAAGGAATTAATTCACATAGACTATGACACTAAGGGTTTAAACGTTGTTTACATGAAGTGAGGTAAACCGTGTGTACCCCATGCCATACCGGAGTCGATGGCTCAATCCGCCGTAGAAGCGGTCGACCAAGACCTGGCCGGTATACCCAAGGTCGGGTAGCAGTCTGAGGATGGAGGTGAAAGTACGGTAGTATTCATCAACCCGTCATCTTTAGGGCATCGAGCTCAAGACGTTTCTTGGTCTTTACATGCTCGGGGCAGTATTTGGATCGGAGAAGAGCGGTGAAGGCTTCCCAATCAAAGGTGGGGTCGGCAACGTGCTCGGCCTTAACGAGCTTCCACCAATCCATAGTTGCGTCCTTGAGATAGTACACGGCTATCCTCACCCTCACTCCAGCAGGAGCCTCGAGGGTCGCGAAAGCCGTCTCCATCTCGGAGATATAGGCTTCGAGTTTAGCGGGCTCGCTCTCGCCTCTAAAGTAGGGAGGTCGGAGATCGGTGACACTTTTTACCCAATTAGTTTCTCGGGGTTGAGGCGGGACGGGCTGTTGTTGCTGGTTTTGTTGTACTTGCTGCTGGGCTACAGTCATTAATTGGGGCAGTAGTTGTGCCACAGTGGCAGAAAAAATCTCAGCGACCGTCTGCGCGCCGGGTCCCTCAGTAGACCCTCCACGGCCTCCGCCACGACCGCGTCCTTTGCCTGACATCTGGACAATTAACGAGTATATTAGGCACTGTGACCATGTGGTCTTGAGTTTAAGCAATGGTATTGTCCTTTCAGACGTTAAGGGGTATCCGTTATCATTAACAGTCAATCCTAGTTAGGTTCCTACTCCTCTGTTGTAAAACGGTTTATAATCCTAACTCGGTAATCACTATGCTCGGTAATCTAACCATCCGAGCGCAGTTGCGCTCTGATACCACTTTTTGTAACACCCCAACCGCTAATCCTGCCATTATCCTCTAATTGTCTCCATAATTACTCTACTCGCAGCGGAATTCCTACATACTCTCGGCGGGTGATACAAAGTCGTTAGCCACCCAATGACTAACAGGGCTCATGCTACTTACTGTAACAGTTTGATGAATAGAATATACCGAGCAATAACAAATACTTCCATTAAATTCCCAACATTTACTTACATTCTTGGATTACTGAGTATACAATTTCATATCAAATTACATCTCATTCTTACAAGCCTAATCAAAAGCTATGAGTTTATACCACTACTCATTCCTACCAAGTTCACAATTCCAATATCCAAAAGGGTGTACCACATGGTACACCGGCTACTCAAAAGGGCAATAAGCCGTGTACAACTCGGTACACCATTTCCAATCTACTAACTACACCAAAAAGCATTCATCTTGGTCTTAATTCGACCATCAATCTTCACGGGTACCTAGAAGAAGTAAAAACAGTGCCCCAAGGGGCTCAGCAAAAGTTGCATATGAAATTCGCATACCCTGCATGCTAACGGGGGTACGCCGACTACTTGGTTGCATACATGGAGTTCATTTTATTTCTACATGCATACATGCTATAATGAACAATAATACATTCATACCATAGTGTATACATACATACAATTCGATACTTACAAAGGAAGACAATTACAAGTCAACCATACATACTTAACAAGGCACTGAGATGCACTTCTCAAGCTCATACACATTACTTTGTTAGTTACTTACTCATCCGGGTTAATCGGATGTACTTTACTCTTTTACTCGAGATCCTTGACTTACACCAGTCATGATCTTTACTTGGCCAATTACTCTTCTTACTTTATTAATCAAGTCAAGTCGGTATGACCTCCGGGCAGGGACTACGACATCCCACCACTGGGCTTTAGGGTGGCTTACTTCCTTTGGTTGCTACCCATTTAAGGGGTTTGGACCGCAAGAAAGAATAGGCCAGAACTCGGAAACAACCTCTCGTATTTCCTCATTCTCACGCGTGGCCGAAGCTATATCGGACTTCTCACATTACTCCAATTTACCAATTTACTCAAGGTTAGAAGGGTTACTTAGTTAGGAGTTAGCGAGAATCATTCTTTCCATACTACTTGGTTAGTACACTTCACATCAAGGCAATCAAAGACTTCATTCATAATCATACATTTCATGAATTATACAAACTATGAGTTCAATTACCATCCAGCAAGGAACAATACACTACTAGCACAAGAAAGTGCAATAAACCATTTTCGTGCATTTTATCTTATTTAAGTGATCACACATAACAAACAAACACACAAAACAGGTAACCACTGTAGCATACGGGGCATGAGAAAATCATACCGTTCACCGTCGTTCTCGGACTTCCAACTTTTCTTCGAAGTTCGACTATTTGGGTCCCATAACATACACGGGATCGGGAGGTTAATTATCTACAATTAACCTAACTCATCTTATCTTTAAGTTTTCCCGACTACAGTTACTAACTCTTGCAATTCAAGTTCATTTACTTATGTCACTTACTTAAGATTACTTCCTAAGCTTGTTTATGCTTTTAATGACCATTAAACATCATTAGTCAAGTCTTAATTACCCTATAATATCATTACCACCCAAGTCCCCATCTTAAAATGGCTTTAAAATAGTTTCTGTGAAATTTAGAGTGGTCCAGTTTGTGTTCCTGGGGTTACAACCCGGACCAAAGCTTTGGAAACTCTCGGGTGTGTTTTTAGTGTGGTCCGGGTTTGTGTACCGATTTACAAACCCGGACCACAATTGGAATACTTACTGGCATGATTTTGGGGTGGTCCGGGTTAGTGTACCGGATTATAAACCCGGACCATCCCATTTGTATACCATTATGCCGTGTTTTGAGCTTGGTCTGGGTTTCGGTACCGGGTTGTAAACCCGGACCAAGTGCAAAAATGTGAAATTTACTTGTTTTTTATTCTATTTCAACTTCAATCTTCTACCAACTTCTTCCCCAATCTTCCTTCATATAATTTAGCATATTTTAACACTAATTAGACACTCTAAACTACTCTAATTCAATCATCAAGCTCATCACTCAACCTCTGATAACTTTACACATTTTCCACTTTAGTTTTCTTCCTTAAGCTGCTGCTACATATTTTTGTTTCCTTCTTCCCACTAGCTTATTGGTTCTTCATCTAGCACTACCTAGTTAAGCAACTTACATTGCTCCATTTCTAGTTCTACTCAACTACACATCCTCCTCCTAATACAAACCAAGGAGATAACTACTCCAATTCAATTCTTAAACACCCCTAGACCAACTTTGGTTCTTTCCTAATAAATACACTATCAAGTCCCTTAGTTTCTAGACAAAATTTGACAGAGGTTCCCTACATTTCTAAGCATTCTCACCACATTATTTTGCTTATTCAACTCAGTTCTATATCCCTGTTTATTCAAGACATTAAACAGCACTATTTTTCCAGCACATTACCAATTTAACTAGTTAGGCCTCAAGGTCTTTGATCATTACTCAATTAACACTAAAATACTTAAATCCTTACTCACCATCACAGTAGCCTAACCATTGCTAAAGCAATGTACTTATTCATACAGAAAACATTAAAATTCTGTCCAAGGGTAATTTCATTACCGTGAAGTTTCTTGGTTTCACTTCTTTTCTCTCCTTCTTCCTTTCTTGTTCCTCCTTCCTTCTTGG
Organism: Limonium bicolor; assembly: GCA_023374045.1. Taxonomy (NCBI): domain Eukaryota; kingdom Viridiplantae; phylum Streptophyta; class Magnoliopsida; order Caryophyllales; family Plumbaginaceae; genus Limonium; species Limonium bicolor. The sequence continues at coordinate 22,872,297 of CM041778.1, read as the reverse complement.
TTCTTGTTTTCTTGCTTCTTGATTTCAAATTGGCCAAGCTACAGCCATATTCCAAGGAATACACACACAAAGCTAGTAAATTTTCTAACTTAGGAATTAAACCCTAACTTGTAAGAGAATACTTAAAACTCTAAGGAGGTATTACCTTCAACTTCTAGATGAAGTTTTGGGTAGCAAAATGGCAAAGCTTCAGCTCCTATTTTGAAATGCCAAAACCGGCTGAACAAGAAACAATGGGGGTTCAACGTGGGTTTTTCATTTAACAGGGGAAAAGCTGGAAAAAAAAAGAGCTTGAGTCTCTTTCTTACCTTAGAACAACAAGAAGAATATGGAGCTCCCAATGGTCACCTTCAAGCTCCAAGAAGAGTTACACCCATGGAGATGGAGTTGGAGATTTTCGATTTTTGAAGGGTGGAAAACGATCTCCAAAACAAGGGGAATTCAACGGTATAATTTTTGTAGTATTTGGAGGTGATTTAGGCTTTCAAAAATGAAGGAGAAATGAGGCTGCTGTGAGGGATTTCTAAATTGCCATTACAGAGAGGGAGGAAGAAGAAGAGGTTCTAGAGCAGAGAAAAATCGTGAGAGTAGAGAGGAGTGGGAGGAGAGAGAAGCCTTTTTACTTTTCCCCCCTTTATTACTTTGTCTTTTTGTGAGTGAGAGTAAATAAAGAGAGTGTGAGGGTTGAGTGAAATCGTCCACACACATACACGCACAAAGTTTCAGATTTTTAATTACCAATGGTGCTATTTTTCTCTTATTACCATTTACACCCCACAAGTTTCTAGTTTTTACACTCTTCACTCACTAGAACCCGTTTTCCGGAATTTTCTCGTTTAATTAATTTTAATGGCTCTAGGCCTTCGCTAATGTTTAATTATAAATATTTGATTAACTAGAATTATTACGGGTCTATTTAACCCGCTTAAAGTCGTGTTTTTCCCGTTTCCTCGAAAAATGTGATTTAAGGTTTGTTTGTGTTTTTAATCTGTTTTATGGATCCGTTTTCTTCGGGAATTGTTTCCACATGTTTATTTAGGCATAATTAAGCTTATAAAATCTTCATTAGCCTAATTAATCACTTTTTTAAATTTCGGGGTATTTCAGTATCTCCTCAAACATCAGGTTTTATGGAGTATTCACTTTCCTATTTTATTTGCCAATGTAACGCTTTGTTTTGATCTAGGTGGTTTGCTTTTAATTTTTGCTTAGTTCGTCTTCCTGACAAAGCTGTTGTCTACTTTTATTTTTGATCCAAGATAATGAAGCGGGAGTCTAGACAAAGACTATAAAGACGGGCAGCTTACTGGGAGGCAACCCAGTGGTTGAGGTTTTGTTTTATTTTTGCGTTGCTTTATTTCTTTTTTTATGTTCTCTGGTTTTACTTTTGTTTTTATATGTTTATCTTTGTTTTGCTGAGTAAAGGAACAGGGGCGGAAATTTTATACCATGTCCGGACATGCGTCCGGACTTGGACGTCCGGACAGGGTATGAGGACAAAAAAGAGCAGACCAGATGGTACGTCCGGACATATAGGTTCGGACACAAGTCCGGACAGGCCCAGAAATTTTTACAATTTTTCTTTCTCTCCTTTTTTAACATTATTTTGGTAATAGGTAGTTTTTTATTTACTAAATTTGTTTTTTTTCTAGATTTATTTTATTTCATTCTGAGGTGGCAATGGTGCCCGTGCTTTAATGCAATGCTTTCAGCGTTTTTGTGGTAGTTGTGAGTGTGTGCAGGTGAAATTTGTATTATGGTGTTTGTTGTACCCCCAAGGCTAGACATTTGCTTGAACGCAAGTTTGAGGAACGCTACCCCCCTTGTTCGAGCTTAATGTGAGGAAGGGAACCTTCCTCAATCTACGATATCAGGGGAGTTTCAGTTTCTCCTTATTTTTATTGTTTACATTCAGCCTATCATCACTTTTATGCTTAAAGTTTATTGCATATCAGTCCTTATGGTCCTGAATGAAATTCTTCATGAGTCTGGCATATTTTGAAAGGTCTTTTCTTGATTATTATTTTTGAACAATGAGGAAATTGCTCCTCTTAAGTGTGAGGAAGTAGAGACCTTTCCCTGAAAATATGCCAGTTGCGCTTAAATGTCACACTTGTTTTTTATTGTCCTTTTTCTTTGGGAGAATCACTTCTCTAAGTGCTTATAAATATTGATTTCTTGGGTGAAAATTTTTACACAGATTTTGAAATCGAGCGTGGTGACCACCTCAAGAATCTTTCTGCTTTAGGTTGTTTGTATATATATATTTTTATTCAAATTAATCTGTTTTCACTGAAATTTGATGGATTAGTTGATCATGGAAACTGAATTAGTTTATCTTGGGATTTTGGAAATGATGTGAAAGTTTGGAATGAAAGGATAAGGCAAGGTACTCCGCTGATCAGAAATTTTTCTTAACAAAAGCAGGCTTTGTCTATCCAGTTATTAAGTCCTAGGGGTGCCTTAACACCTATCTACCTAAGGTCTCGGGATCTGGATAGTTGGCCCAACACCGTTACAGGGATGGAGAGAAAAGTCTGGGTTACGGAACAACTGTGCAATTCACAATAATTCGTTTGTTTTGTATATATTTCTTAAAGAAGAATGTTTTTGCATGCGAAAGAAAAGTTAATTGCAGTTTAATTTTTGTTTTTGATCATGAGTACGTGGTGTTGAAAGGTATCGCGGGATAAGGCGTTACTTCACAACCCTTGTCATCCAAAGGTTAGAGGAAAGGAAAGGTGGAAGATCCCAAGTTAATCTGAATTCAGATTTTGGAATCTAACTTCTCCAGGCTTTGAAAATCATTCTTTTTCACTGATTGCGAAAACCTACAACCGGGAGCAGAACTATTCTTTTGATTATCACTTTGCTTGCTTCCTGTTTGCATTTGTTTGATCTCGAGGTTCGATACTACGGCCTTAGAGATAGTTTTATTCTCTATTTACTTGAGGACAAGCAAAAGCTAAGTGTGAGAAAGTTAGATAAGTGCGAAATACATCAATTTTTAGGGCTTTAATTCTTCCTATTTTCATAACAATTCATGTCATATTTCTCACTTATCATATGTTTTTCCTTAGATTTATGTTTTGATTTTAACTGATGCATTTTATGTGTCTAATGCAGTTAAAATTCTAGGAAATGCATATAATTTTTCATGAGGATTCCAACGCAACAAACGGGGAGCGAAACGGAGCTAAAACAAAGAATCTAGGCCCTGTTGAAGTTGTGTTCGACTGTCCAGAGGTGTTGTCCGGACTTCGGACACAAGTCGAAAGTTGAAATAAATAAGAAATTGCCCAGAGAAGAGGTGTCTAGACATACAAGTCCGGACACATGTCCGGACTTGGTGAATTTTCCATTCATAGCACAATGTTTTGATCAAAATAAAAGATAAAAATCAAGAATCGAGCTCGCTGCTGTATATATAGTAGAGTTAGGGTTGCAAATAAGATTTACACCCAACAGAAGGGGCTCACGCCTCTATTCATTCAGTAACCCACATCTCCACACCACCAGACCATCATCTTTCCACTCGTCCATCTACATTCGATACCACACCACCATCCGTACACCATCAACATCACCATACCACCTACAATCACCGTCTCACCACCAGCACCACATTCATCCGTCACCACCACTACCATACCATATATCATCATTGTTACACATATTATTTCTGACGGAGTCGGAGCGGGGAGCCGGAGTTAACTTGCTAACTAGAGTGTTCTCTACTCTCTCTTTTATTTCGTTTAATGTCTTTCTTCGTTATTTTTGTTATTTTTTAGAGTTATGTTTGAGTAGTTAGTTTAGCTCCCCGGATTGGGGTAGCAAACCGAATCTTTATATTTATTTGTAATCTTTTGACTAATTCAATAATGCAATAGTTTAATTCCAGTTCTTCATGCTCTTTAATTCTCTAGCTAATTATTAAAGCAATATTTGTAGTTTCCTAATCAAAATGCGGTGCTGAGATTAGTTAACAAGACATAGGAAGTTAAACCGGATTAACGACTAGAAGCATGGTTTGCCTATAGGTTAATCTGTCTCTAATTGGAGTTAGTAATAAAGCAATTGGTTAGAATTGACTTGGGCATGATTTGCGGCTTGTTATTTCTACTAGTTAGGATTCGTTGTACAGGGACCGGTCAACGCGTTAATTAAGATTCCTGAGTTTATTGCAGAATTATGGAAGAGTTTATTGATACATTAAAAAGTGAAGGTTTGTAGAACAATCCGAGGTGCTTCCTTTTATTTAGATTTCTAATCTTTATATATTTTCTCAGTTTATTTTGATTGTTTTATTATTTTACATTTGTTTATTGAGTCATTCTTTTCATTAAATTAAGTAAAACTTGAAAAAGTGATGTTTCTTGTTTTCTTAGTTTAGTTTCTCAGTTAGTTAATAAATTGTCAATTAATTGAACGAGGTCCCTGAGATCGACAACCCCCACTCAATTCACTATTCTACAAAACGATAGGTACACTGCCTAGGTAGAGATAGTATTAGCATATTTCTGCTACACCCGACCTGTCAACCCAAATTGCCAGGTATAGGCTCCCTAGAGGTTTTCGTTGGATCTGATTCCAAGCTTTGCTTGTGTTCAACATAATGGGGACTGGATCCGTTGGTTGGTTTGCTCCTCCTCCTATGACTTTCTTCCCTTTTTCAGAATCATCAAGCTGGTTCAGATGCTTTAATTTTTCAATAGAACTATCATGAGCAACACGATAAAACTTACAATTTTTACCACCAGCTACTAAGATCCTTATCGACCTTCATCAAAACAGGAAGCTCATCCCCAATGTTTCTACTACAATCAGTTTGATCCTCCTTTGAGCTTTCCCTCTTCACTTTCTTCATAATTAGCATGCTTTTTCTTCAACAAACCACATATGTATTTCCAAACTTCATCAAAATGACCACTACCTCATTTAGCTTTTCCAATACGCAATCCCACCACTCTAATCCATAGACCACACAGGAAGGCTCCTTCACTAGTTTCACCCTTATCAGGATAATCTATGGTTTCATGCAGGAAGAGGCCACAATGAAAGTAAACAACTGGCATGCGTTCGTAAGTGATCCTATGATCCGTATTAATACCATGCATGGAAACCTTAATACATCGTAAGATAGTCTTGTAAATGTCAATGAGGACTTTAGCACGCATAAACTCTCCACCTAGCCGTTCATCTTCACCAAATTCCACAAACTTACCAACATGGTCTCCCAATCTTTTAGCAAAATCTTTATGACAAAAAAGGAAAGGGACATCGTGGAATCATACCTAGATAGATATCTAACGGAAGAGATGATCCCTTGGGGCCTTCCTCTTAACCACGCATTGGAAAGCTAGAAGTAAACCATCGAAGGACCACGGTCCTCTACTTAATACTGCATGCAGGCTTTCTTTCTTATTGAATTTACAAAGAAATAAGTCAGAAGCTACTGAAAGAACCTAAGGTCCCCATATATCTGTCAAACCTTCCCTAGGGTATGTTCTATACCGTGAACAACATTATTTTTTTAAGAGAAGATCTTTCCTAACAAGCACCTTTTGAATGGAAGAATTTGTCCTTCTTCCGTTAGATCATTCAAAATTTGTCAAATCTTCTAGTGGTTCTGGAGAGGTAGAAATCGACATGATATGGAAACCCCTAGCAAAAAAGAAACCTGAAAGAGAAGGGAGAGAGATGGAATCTACAGGGAAGGGACAAGGGAGACAAAGAGAAAGTTGAAGAACCAAAAGATGGCTATAACGAGAGCTGACATCATGCAAACTGAAATGATTACTATGAACACTTGCCAAGAGAAGTTAGCCTGGGAAACTTAGTATAGGATTGCAAAAAGACCAAAAGAATAAGGGAGAGAAGAGAACACTCTCTACTGGTAAAGAACGGACAAAAAATAAGGTTTCTTTTCGAAAAGAGAAAAATATGGTTGTTTTTAACGGGCATGGTTAGCAAGTGTATCCGCTGACATATTATCAGCTTTAGGGATAAAGAACCATGGTACGTCGATGATACTACCTAAACATGATAAAATCCGATCTAAAACTAACATGGTAGATTGATGTAGTGATGGTTCATGGCCAGTATTAAGATAATCTATTAAGGCTTTGCAATCCGATAAGACCTGCAAGAAGTGGTGCCCCTTATCTTGAGCAGCTTTCACCCCAGCTTCAATGGCTAGAGCCTCGACATCTATTGGCAAAAGGTTGCCAAGAAAACCAGAACAACCAGCAAAATCAATGTGATTGTCATGGCGGCCAACATACGCATAGCCCACTCGATTATGACTGTCAAGACTGGCGTCCACTGATACTTCATACCAAGAAGGAGCGGTTGTAATGCTGATGCAAGGCAGCAGATGAGGCATTGAGCAATGGCAGAGCCAGCTGAAGGAAACTAGCCGCCTGGCACTATCCTTGGGCAAAGGTGGGTACCCTTGAACACGAGACTTGGCAACGTGCATACCATACTCTCTAAAGGAACTAGATATGTGAGGCAATGTACTGCTTGGACCGGTGGACACAAGTCTGGATAAACCAATCTCGAAAGGCCTGATCAGGTTGTATTTGTATCAGGGATCTCAAAATGAAACATAGGCCAATAAGATCGAACCTAGGAACACTGATGCAGTGCATGTAGTATAGTTTCGGACTGTTTGCACAAGAAACATGTAGTGTCGATACCTGTCTTAATTCGGTCTTTAATAGTAGTTTTGTAAGGAAGTGTGTCGTAAATAATTTTCCATCCCAACAGCTTCGTACGTGGCGGAGGGTCGACTACCCAAAGACGTTAAGAGCCACACCAACAGGATAATTTGTTGAGGTACTAGGTGATGAGCAATTCCTTAAAGAGACATCTGCATGGTAAGCAGACTTAATAGTGAACTTGCGGGACAAACTGAGTTCCCAATACCATCAGTCATGTAATGCGTGATTGGGCTCAGAAGATGGCGGAAGTGGCCCACGAAGAACAACCTGAATATCTGAAGGATCAAACCACTGATTGAGTAGATCTGTATTACATGTATTTAAAGGGTGAATCAGGGTAGCAACAGAAGTTGTTCGACGTGCAACAGGCGGCAAATTCCACAGAAAAAGCTTACCTCCTGGTTTATCTAGAATCCAACTATCAGAGAGTTTAGTGGTGCTGCCAGTGACTATTTCATTACGACCACCATATTCAACAAGGTCCCCCACTCTAAGAAGAGCTTTCCAGAGAGGACTAGCAGTAGGATTGACATTTGCATCCATCAACGATTTATTGGCGAGGTATCTGGCATGATAAAGTTTTGATAGAAGAAAAGATGGCTCAGTAAGAATGCACCACAATTTTCTGGCTAATAGGGCCCGATTAAAACTCAACAGATCACGGAATCCTAAACCTCCAGAGGCAACATCTTTACATAATGTAGTCCACTTAGTCCAATGAATACCAGATTTTTGTGAAGAACCCCCCCATCAGAACTGGGTGATTAGCTACCAGATTTTTTAGTAATGACTGAGGTAGTAATATAATAGACATCATATAGATAGATATAGCTTACAAAATAGTTCGACCCGCTTGAGAGACTTTTTTAGACCAGTTGTGGATGCGTTTAGCAATCCTATCCCTGATGTAACTGACGATTGAACTTCTGTTCTTCCCTATTGTACTTGGAAAACCTAGATATTGGCCAAGATCAGAGACTTGATGGGTACCCAATGAATTGGGAATGTCAGATTTCAAAGAAGGGGCACAACCCTTGATGCACTAGCCAAAATCCAACTTGAAATAATCCAGAAACATCCCTAAAGCTTGCACGTTTGGAAGATTTTCTTCCCCAAAAATGACACAGTCATCAGCGAAAAGTAGATTCCTGATACTACAATCTAAACCCCTAACATGAAACCCTATGTACAACCCAACATCAGAAGCCAACTTAAAGTTTTCATACAAATTATAAAGAGGAAAGGGATAGTGGATAGCCCTGTCGAAGACCGCACTGTGGGAGGAAAGGACTGCTTGGATAACCATTGATTAGGACTGAGGTAGTGACCATAGTAAGACATTTACGCACCAAAGAGATCCAAGAAGGATGAAACCCCATACTTGAAAGTACACCGAGAACAAATGACCATTCAATATGATCAAAAGCTTTGGACATGTCAAAGTGCCCTTGGAACTTGGCCTTGGATGTGCGCATCAAGTGTAGCATTTCATGTGCAATGAGAATCTAATTCGATATAGGGCGGTTGTGGACAAAAGTAGCCTGCCTTTCATAGATAACATGGGGCATCACTTGAAAAATTAACCAAAACCTTTGAGATTACTCTATAAATGGTGTTACACAAAGATATTGACCGGAAGTCTTTAATAGAAGTAGCTTCATGCTTCTTTGGGATAAGCACAACATGAATATGGTTGATAGATGGAGGCATGGCATCTGAGTTCAGAAAAGCCAGGACAGCTTGCAGGAAATCCTCATTAATAATAGGTCATAAATTGCACAAGAAAATGCCATAAATATAGTCTAGACCTGGTGCTTTAGTGGGATTTAGTTGATTGTAGGTTGTAATAACTTCTTCAAGTGTATATGGGAGTCCCATGGGTCCTGAAGGTGTGCAGGAACTCTGTCCGCCACACAAGCAAGAAGATGATGATTAGGCTGGGGATTTGTGGACGTGAAAAGCTGAACAAAATATTGTCGTGCAACACTTTCTATTCCTACCCAAGATGTCCGAGTTGAGTGGGTTTCTGAAGTTTGGGAATGAATTGCATTCCTACGAGAACACATCTTATGTCTTGCAAGAAAGAAAGCTGAATTATGGTCACCGGTAGAGAGCCAAGATTGGTGGGAACGCTCTTGTAATCTAGTCTCTTCTTTGAGCAAAAGGGAATCCAAGGATCTGTTAAGAAAATTGCATCTATCCAAATTTGGCTGACTGGGTGTCCTTAGAGCAATGTTATCCAATTCCTTCTTAGCTTACAAAATCAACTTGTTTTCAATCCAAACCTGTCGTCTACCCCACTGTTGTAGTTGCACCCCACATTCTTTGACCTTGGCACCATAACCCAACTGTGATGAAGCCCACATAGCTTGAACCAATTGCTTTTGCACTCCGGATGCTAGGCCCAACAATTCTCAAAACAGAAGGGTTTTGGGTCTCGTCTACGAGCTGGGCATAGAATAAGCTTGATCGGTTTGTGATCTGATCGACCGCATGGCACATGGTAATTGGTGGCATCAGGGAACAATCAGAGCCACTGATTGTTGCAAATAAATCTGTCCAAACGACATCGAATGTTGCGGTCAAGTTTTGCGTTGTTGGTGTAAGTGAATTTGGAACCTCTATAGCCCAAGTCTTGTTAATGACAATCAGAAAGGCAGTTATGAAATACATTCATAGCTAGTCGAGATCGGGAGCCTCTCCCTTGGTGTTCTGTGGCGTAAAGAATTTTGTTAAAATCACCCCCAAGAACCCATGTACCAGACCATTGCACATCAAGGTAACGTAACAAGTTCCAAGTTTTCCATTTTTCATTTTGGTCTGACCACCTATAAATACCAGTAATACGCCATTGCAACCCACCTGGTTCTAAAACTAGACAGTCGGCATGGTGACTAGAAAGACTTAGTAGAGTAACATCAAAAGCGGCATCCCAAAAAAACGTAACCCCAGCTTTCCTACCAACACTATCACCTGCAGCCTAGTTAAAATGCTTAAAACTACTAGCTACATACTTCATCTCGAAAGAAGACAACTTGGTCTCATCCAAGAACAAAAAACGTGGTGCTTCAACTCTAACTACATCCCTAATCTAGCGAACTGAAGCGGCAGCACCAAGCCCACAACAGTTCACCACCAAAAACGACATTATACTGGGCGACCCTGGGCTTCCCCCAGAGCCGCCTTAGAAGATGTAGCAGCTTCACCACCCTTACCCTTCTTTGTCACCTCCTCCATCCTAGACATGTCACAAAGTACCGACTCTGTAGAAGAAGACTAAACAATATCCCTCTTGCATTTGTGTCCATTTGTTTGTGGCGGAGATTGAGGGATTTCCCCTTCTCCAGGCCAGAAGAATGTTTTGGCCGCAGCATCAGAGTGATCACAAAGTTCCATATTAGCAGTTTCGACTTGAAGTTGGGCAGCAACCGGGGACACATGTGTTGGGGGTGTACGCATGTCAAAAAACCCTTAAGTAGAAGCTTCATGTCGTGGACGTCCAGACCCTAGAGTACCAGCCTTAAGCTAGAGCCATAGTTGTATTTCTCCATAGTAGCTTCGGTCCGGTATGGACAATCGCGCACAAGATGGCTAAAATGGCCACAAAGGAAGCAGAGATTCGGCAGAAGCTCATACGTTAGTCGAAGAATAGTAGGCTTACCCCCAATGGAGATGGTGACGAAGCACAACAAGGGATGAGTGATGTCAATATTGATCTTAAGCCTTATAAAGGAGCCTGCTTGGCGGCGGTCAAGTTCCACGTACTCAAGAAAAACTCCAATCTTATCGCCGATGCGCTTAGCAAACATGGGATTCATGAACCAAAGAGGAACGTCATGAACACGAACCCAAAATGGCGCCCAACGGAACTCATGGTCTTTTGTTGCTTTTGCCTTATCAAGCTGTGACAGAACTAGAAGACAACCATCATAAGTCCAGGGACCGCGGGATAGAGCATCATACAGACGCTCTTCATCATGGAGTTCGAACAAGAACAGGCCAACTCCAAGGTTGCGAACACATAGCTCAAATTCACACTTCCAAGCTTTTGAAAGAGTGCGCTCCAGGGCCTTGATCCACAGATTGGGCCATAAATAGCTTTCCCAGCAAAATGCACTGGAAGTTGACACCCGAAGAAGCTTGAAGGAGATCGTCGACCTTAAGAGAAGCTTCCTCTTCAGCGGTTAGGGCTAAACTAGCGCACTTAGTAGCAAGATCTTCAATTGGGGTGGATGGGCCAACCATGGCGACAGTTGATTGCTGCGGCAGAACCAGTTGCAAAAAATCCAGTAGAAGACGGAGGAACTGTGTGAGAAAATCAGTGCAAAAGTGTAGAAGAAGGGAGTGCAGGTGAAGGGCAAAATGTATGGGCATGTGATACCGATTTAAATTGCAATAGGTGGTGGAAAAGGAAGGGTCATGCAAGACTGGGTTAGTAGGTAATGATGATTTACATGTAATAGATCGAAACAAGTAGTAAACATGTTGAGATATTCAAAATCCATCGAGCTGATGATGGACAGAAGTTTGATACATATTGGGCTGCATGGGGAAGACGAATGGGTGGAACTGGCAACAGAAAAGAGAGAAAATCCACTTAAGCAGGGGATGTTTTTATATTTACCACCCGGTTCACCCTAATGGACTACATCCAGATCAGGGATCAACTCTGTGTGGATAGGTTCCAGTCCCCTTCCAATAGTCGTTATAGGGATCGAACCGAGGTTCTCCCTACCAAATTCAGCTCAGTCACCAATGAACCAACGGGGTATTGGTAGGAAATGTTTTTAAAAAAAGAGAAAACCCACTCTTTTAAGATTAACCAAAATTCTGAAAATTAATGCTTTTGGAAATTAATGTTAGCTTTATAAAAGTAACTAGCTATATATCCTTATTGGTCTAATATCATAACCAGGCCCTACTAAAATCTGACTAGTGGCAACCCATAATAAACGTCACTTCTCCCACATGTAGCAAATTGGGTCGAATACCCCCCTCTTGGGTCTCGGACAAAGACGGTCAAATTGGATCACCTGGTACCTTCCTAGGAGTCAACTGAAGTTAGACGAAAATAAAGCATTGTTGACCCTACCTCACAGAAACCCATGTCATAAGCTAGGTATGATTGGCCATCCCATATTGGACCCGGTTTCTTATTGGCTCTACAGCTTATAAACCACGTAAAAAAAGGAATAATAATGAAAAGAAAGGAAGTCTCAAAACTAAAGTTATGGCATTGGTGTAATATACACGAGTATATAGGGTATTTGCATAATTTCGTTCCCATAAAAGTCCGCGAGTGCAGCGAGATTCCAACACAGCACAGCAGCCAAACACGGTGCTAATTTTGCAGCAGAGCTTAATGCACTGAGGACACTCCCAGCCAATCTAGGGATGGCGAGGCCATTGTTAGCTTCTCTAATACTACAAATCTTCATTTTAACACTCCCTGTATTCTCGGAAATTATATTCGAAGAGCAATTTGAAGGTAACCAATCCTTTTTAACTTGCACTCTCATCACCCTTTAGCTTCGGGATATGAAAAAAAAGTTTCCGGGTTGTGAGGAAAGCAAGCGAAACTGAAGACACCGTATTTTGAGCTTATAAAGTTGGTGTGTTTTTCCTCTTCCGAGTGCTTACTTGGAACGTATAGATTCTCTGAACCGGATATTAGTTCTACTATAACTTAATAGAGATTACAATTCTGTACTATTCCGAGCTACATTGCTTGTGTGCTGATTTTTTTTTTTTTTTGTGATTGAGAAGATGGGTGGGAGGAACGATGGGTGAAATCAGACTGGAAGAAAAGTGAGGGCAAAGCAGGTTCTTTCAAACACTCAGCTGGAAACTGGGCGGGGGACCCTGAAGATAAAGGTAACGTTCAGTCAGCTGGAACTGAAATTGGCAAGCACTGTTGTTGCACTTTTAATCAACTATATAAAGGATTATTTTGACTGGTCTTGCATCAATTCGTTAATCTGATGCTATGGAAAACATTCCTTTGTGATGCTCAGAGTTTGATTTTCCCTTTTGATTTCCCATCGTCACATGTGTGCCAGAATTTAGACTTGCGTAAATGCTGCCATCCCGTGGAAATGTTGGCGTGCAATGAATTTAGGACGTGCATAATGTAAAGCAGATGATATGTGATAGTTATGAGTAATTCATGGATAAAATAAGGTAACTAATTTAAGACCATGAAATCCATAGGTATCCAAACTTCTACTGACGCGAAACACTTCGCCATCTCCGCAAAGATTCCTGAGTTTTCCAACAAGAACAGAACTTTGGTCGTTCAGTATTCTGTAAAGTTTGAGCAGGATATCGAGTGTGGTGGTGGATACATAAAGCTCTTATCTGGATATGTCAATCAGAAGAAATTTGGTGGAGATACTCCTTACAGGTTTATATCATTAATCTACACTCAAAACAAATTCAATAGAGTTTCTTACTTTGTGTTTGCATCACCAGTTTTTGTGTTTTCATCACCTGTTTTTTTTGTGTTTGCAGTTTGATGTTTGGGCCAGATATATGTGGCACGGACACAAAGAAGCTCCATCTGATTCTTTCTTACCAAGGGCAGAACTACCCCCTTAGGAAAGACTTGCAGTGCGAGACTGACAAGCTTACGCACTTTTATACTTTTATACTCCGGCCTGATGCAACCTATAGCATCCTTGTTGATAACAGAGAGAAGGACTCTGGAAGCATGTACACAGATTGGGATATCCTTCCCCCGAGGAAGATCAAAGATGTCAATGCCAAAAAGGTTTGATTGGAGGTCACATATCCCAAATGATTGCAGTTTTATTTTGTCAGTTTGAAATCTACAAACTGTTGAAGCCTTTTGCCCCTCACTTGCCCTGAATACCGAGGTTCCTCTTATCCTTATTGTAGCCTGCAGATTGGGACGATCGTGAATATATTGATGACCCCAATGATGTCAAACCTGAGGTATCTGTGACTGATGTATTATCAATTTTCTTAACTTTAATCTCAAATCATGCGCCTTATATCACCCATATATTATTGTTTTATGTTCCCTTCTGCTGAAAAACTGAGTTCATTTGCGAGTATACTTGAGCTGTATAACCATGTGCTTGTGTTGGTTTCAGGGTTATGACTCTATACCTAAAGAAATTTCTGACCCAAATGCTAAAGAGGTACAACACGAAACTGCTCTTTTTTTTTTTTCTTTCTATAGTCTGCAGTATCTCTCCACCGTGGCATAATATGGAACACTTTGACTGTAACAGTGTTCGGTTCCTCCCCAACTCTTTCCTGCAACTGATTCTATGAACCTTTTTTTATTTTGTAAAACCCTTGTTTTATTAGCCTGAGCACTGGGATGAGGATGAAGATGGAATATGGAGACCTCCTAAGATACCAAATCCAGCTTACAAGGGACCATGGAAAAGAAAGGTAAACTAACTCTTGTAAAGTTTCTAAAGGTGATAAGCTAATTTCTAGTTCTTTAGCTCTGAAACAAACTTCTGTCTCTGACAGAAAGTTAAGAACCCTAACTATAAAGGAAAATGGAAGACCCCTTGGATCAATAATCCTGGTAAGATTTTAGTATACAAATCATTACCTTAAGATACCTAAATTGTGTGGAGTGCACTCTTTAAGGGAAAATTAAGACAACTACTCTTTTCTTGTACCAGAATTTGAAGATGACCCTGATCTGTATGTGATTAGGCCAGTCAAATATGTCGGAATTGAAGTTTGGCAGGTACTATGGATTGCTAAAAAAATATTGAATATTTGATCATCTAACGTATTTAAACCTTGTCTTCGGTTGAAACTATGATCTCTGATCACACCACTCTGAAATAAGTTAGGTCAAGGCTGGTTCAGTCTTTGATAACATATTGATCTGTGATGATCCGGACTACGCAAAAAAAGCAGTTGATGTGGTACTAGCGAACAGAGAGGTGTGTTCCTGCTCTCCTGCACATGTTTCCTGATTTTGAAGATCAGAATAGTACATTGCTGTTCTTTTTTTCCCCCCGTGAAATCTCAGTCTTTTGACTTGTTTGCAGATTGAGAAAGAGGGTTTTGAAGAGGCAGAAAAGGTGAGAAAAGCTCAAGAAGAAGAGGAATCCCGGAGAGCTAGAGAAGAAGGTGAAAAAAGGAGAAGGGAGAGAGACCGGGATAGAAAATATCGTCACAGAGATCGATACAGGAAGGTTTGTAACAATCAGCTGAAACATTGCTATATTTCAATACAAAGATTGCATTTTTGAATATTGCATGTTAGAGGGCATGCAATAACTTGTTGTTTGTTTGTTTGACATTGCAGCGACATGATTATATGGACGATTATCATGTAAGCATGAGTTCCTTCGATTTTGCTATACAGTTGCTTCTTACCCTTGTTTAATTAATTAACGTTGTTTGCGGTCTTCTTATTGTAAGTTTTAGAGATTGTGTATGTAAGATATTTGACTCGCTTACCATGCACATTCAGGATGAACTATAAGGTCTTCGGAGGATTAGAGAAAGATATGATGCACTGCCCTATTCAAGCCTTCGATTCGCAAAGATTTCGCTTCCTTCTACTGGTCTATGTTTTGTTTATATTTGTATCAGAACCGACTGTAGTGTGTTATCAGTGCTTCTGGTCGTGAGCCTGTGGAATGATTGGATCACTAGTTGTGAAACCTTGCAATGGTGCAAGGGTGATTCTTATTGAAACAGAGAGCAAATGCGTCTCTCGTATGTTTTACAGAACTATCAACTTGTCCGCATCTGGGCTAGAGACTTGTTTTTATATATGTATAAGAGGCGGTCCAATATATTAGATCATTGGACCGGGAGAAAACAATTACATATAAGACACCTATAATACACACTATAAGCGTACACTTCAATATATCTTAGATACAAGTCTAATATCCCCCCCCCCCCTCAAAGAGTACACTCTCGTGTTGTACATAGGTGTAGCAAGAGAGGTGCTCTTTGGTCCAGTGGATGTGGGATATAAGAAACCACCTGTACCTGCAAGACAAATTGAAGAAATAGAAACTGCTTTCCTTTCTCTGGCGGGAGATGAATACCTGCAAGAAAGACAGAGAACAAAAAAAACCTTTCTCGGCTTGGGTAAGAGCATGGCACTGAATGAAAACATTTCAGAAGCCTAATATATGATTCTGTAAAGAAAAACAAACAAAGAACACTACCCTTTATCGGGTTTTTGTAAGCCCAAGGCATCATATGAATTGTGGTAACTTTTGCCGGTGAGGGGTTTTGTCATAACGTCCGCTAACTGATGAGTGCTAGGAACATATTTGACTTGGATAAGACCAGCCTGCAATTTTTCGCGCACAAAATGACAGTCTATCTCTATATGTTTTGTTCGTTCATGGGAAACGGGGTTTCTAGCTATGTGAATAGCGGCTAAGTTATCACATTTCAATGGTATGGGGTTGATATCCTTTATCCCAATTTCATTTAGGAGACGACTTAACCAACTTAGTTCCCCTGTGACCTGTCGCATAGCCTTATATTCTGCTTCAGCTGAAGATAGGGCTATGGTGGTTTGTTTCTTTGATTTCCAACTTAGGGGAGAACCACCCAAGAGGATGTAATATCCAGAAATGGATCTTCTTGTGATTGGACAAGAAGCCCAATCCGAATCACAGTAGGCTTCTAAATCATAGGTCGAATTCTTGTTGAAATGAAGACCAAATCCCGAAGTTCCCTTCACGTAAGATAGAGTGTGGTAAGCTGCCTTTAAGTGGGCGGAGGTTGGACCTTGGAGGAATTGACTCAAGAATTGAACTGCATAACATATATCAGGTCTCGTGTTCGTTAGGAAATTCAGTTTGCCCACGAGACATGTATATGTCGTTGGATTTTCTAGTTTGGACCCTGTGTCCTCGTAGAGTTTTTGATTGAGGGGTAGAGGTGAGACTGATGGTTTGATGTTTTGGGCATCAAAGTCATGAAGGATTTGGTTGACATATCGTTGTTGTGTCATGATCATCCCGTCATTGGTTTCGAGGAACTCTATCCCTAGAAAGTAGTTCAATCTACCAAGATCCTTTATTTTGAATTCTTTATGAAGTTTTTGTTTTAGGGTCTTGACTTCCTTGTCGTCATTACCCACCACTAGGATGTTGTCCACATAGATCCCTAATAGGGTGATGCTACTCTTTCTTCTCTTAACGAAAAGAGAGTAGTCGTTTTGGGAGTGACTATATCCTAAGTCCTTTAGGAAGTTTGCAAGTTTCTCGTACCATTGTCAAGAGGCTTGCTTGAGACCGTAGAGGGACTTGTGAAGTTTGCACACTTTGTTATTACCGCTAACCTTTACACCTTCGGGTATGGTCATGTAGACGTCCTCATGGAGGTCTCCATGCAAAAATGCATTGTTGACGTCTAACTGATCGAGGATCCATCCATTCTTGACTGCCACTATTATCAAAGCTCTTACGGTAGTTATTTTGACTACGGGAGAGAATGTTTCTTCGTAGTCAAGGCCCTGCTTTTGTGTGAAGCCTCTGACTACCAATCTGGCCTTAAAATGTTCTATGTCTCCATTGGCCCTTAGCTTCACCTTGTAGACCCACTTACAACTAATAAGACGTTTTCCCTTGGGCAGGTCAACTATCGTCCAAGTTTTATTTTCCTTCAATGCTTCAAACTCGGTGGCCATGGCCTGAACCCATCTAGGATCCTTGCTGGCAGTTTTATAGTTGGTGGGTTCCTTGAGGTCGTGAAGATTAGCTAAGAGTTTGTTGGCGTTTGGTTGTAAGGAGCATGATAAAATGGTGGAGCTAGGTATGTGGTCGGTTAGTGTATTCAAGGCGGTTGGTGGACTAGGGGAATCTGTGTTTTCAAGTCTTTATGCAAGAATGATGGAGAACGGATCTTCTGTGGTGAGGTTGGAAGAAAGGATATAATCATTATATCGTGTGGGGATTCTATGTTCTCGGGTGGATCTTCTGAGTTCAGGAGTCTGAGTGTGCGGAGACTCAACGGTGGATATTTGTTCTTGGAGGGTGGAGTTTGGTTCTTCTCTTATCTCAGAAAACTGAGACGTGCAAGAATCATCTTCCACTATTTGGTTGAGGGGGGAGGAGAAGATGTCTGAGTTGTTTTGGTCTTTGTCTAAAGACTCAATCCATTCTTTGTTCTTTAAGGGGTAAATGCTTTCAAAAAATGTGATGTCACGAGTTATCTTCAAATCTTTTTCTTTTAATGTTAGGACTTTGTAACCTTTCGTGTTATTAGGGTTTCCTACATATATCCCAATAGAGGCTCTAGGATCTAGTTTTCCTTTACTTGGGCTAGTATTGGTTACATAGCAAAGACACCCGAAACTTCTAATTTCATTGAATTCGGGTTTCTTACCATGGAGTTTTTCGAAAGGTGTTGAATCATTAATGGGTTTTCTTGGCATTCTATTTATCAAATAAGTTACATGTTGGACACAGAGATCCCAATATTGCTCATGTAAGCCCGACTGGAAGAGGAGGGCTCTAGCAATGTTCATGATGTGCCCTTGTTTTCTCTCCACAACACCATTCTGTTGGGGTGTGTGAGAGCAACTCGTTTGATGAATAATGCCCTTTTTGGTGAAAAATTCTGCTCCTTCTTGGGACTTGCCCAATTCCCGGGCATTATCACTTCGAATGATTTTGATGCGTTTACCCATTTGTGTTTCAATTAAGTTGATGAATGTTTTTAATTTCTCCATAGCTTCGGATTTGAATTTGAGTAAGGTAACCCATGTTCCACGAGTATAATCATCAACGAAGGTGAGGAAATATCTATAACCACCTAATGCTTCTGTCCTCATAGGACCACAAACGTCTATATGCAGAAGATCAAAAGGCTGTTCTGTTTTAATATCAGATTTTGGAAACTTTAAGCGTTTTGATTTGGCCTTGTAACAAACAGTACATGGAAAGTGGTTTTCAAGATGTTTGGGTATATTCACATGTATTATTTTCTTCATTTTGGCTAATGACATGTGTCCTAACCTATGGTGCCATAGAACAAAATCATCAGCAAAATTGACCCGTGAGGGTTGCACATCAGAAACCAAACATACAGATTCATTTACTTTGCGCAGCAGAAAATCAGACAAACTGTTTACATTCACTACATATAGGCCACTAAAGTGTCTTCCAGACTGAACAGAAATGCTCCTCCTAGGGTCCTGCATGATGCAATGGCTTTCATGGAACATGATGGAAACCTTTTAATCTGAGATCAACCTAGATACAGACATAATATTGAATTGGAAAGAAGGAACATACAGTATGTTTCGCAATACAGTTTTTCCATCGAAAGATAAATTCCCAACAGAGGCAACACATTTTCTATTGCCATCTGGTAACATAATATTTTTCTGTATGTCAAAATCCAAGCATTCTGATAGCAATTCTTTGTTCCCACTCACATGTTCGGTGGCACCGGAATCAAGAATCCATAATTGTTTCAAATCACAGTTCACAGAACTAGCATTGAGATTAAGACATGGTAAATAATTGAAGTCTGTTATAAAGTTACCTGTGAAGTCTCCAAACTCGATTGGCTTGAGGATGTGCTGGCATCTTTATGTTTCTGGAGAAATGCTACGAGTTGTTGCAGTTGGTCGTGAGCAAGGCCACGAACTGGGAATTCGTAGGTTGTATCCCCGTTTCCACCGCCGTCGGCAACAACAGATCCAACTTTTCCTTCTCGATTTCCTTCTTGTTTCTTCTTGGTTGTATCGGTGGGGAAACCGATTAACCACCAACAGTCGCTTCGACTGTGACCCAGCTTGCCACAATTTGAGCACTTAATCCCGTCCTTCTTGGCACCGGTAGAAAAAGTAGGCGAACTTCTTTTATTTTGATTCTTGAAATTCATCCCGCTGTTGTTCGATTTCTGCCTCCCAAAGCTGTGATTAGTTGTTGTTTAGACGGCTAGGGCAACAGAGTGTTCCGCGTCTTCTCCAGATTTGAGATTCTCTCTCGTTTGTTCGTCTTGGATCATGAGAGAAAAAATCTCTTCTAGTGTGGGTAACTGGCTCATGGCGAGAATTTGTGCGCGAAGGTAAGTGTAGGTTTTATTCAACCCCATCAAAAAATGTATCGTCTCTTCTTCGGCCCTCGATTTCTTCTGGTTTTCGGTGGACTTGCATGAGGAACAGCAAGAACATTCATCAATCGGCTTCACTAACTTGTATTGAGCCCATACCTCTCGGGATTTCATAAAATAGTCTGTGATGGAATCTTGCCCTTCTTTAAGATTTGCGATCTGAATCTTGAGATGATGAAAGGTCGCAAAGTTTTTCTTTTCAAACCTTTTGCATAGCCATTCCCAGATTTGTTTGGGATCACTGGTATACATGACACTCCGGCCGATATTTGGTGAGAGGGAGGATATAATCCAAGTGACGACGAGACTTCTTGCCTGCTTCCATGCCGCCAGTCTAATGGTGTTGCTACTCTCCGGTTTAGTAATGGAACCATCGATGAAGCCGATTTTGTTTTTAGCCGTCAATGCTTCTTGCATCAACCATTTCCAACCCAAGAACCCTTCTCCGGTGAATTTGGGAACGAGGGACTGCCCAGTCTGCTCCGTATTGGCGACGAAGAGTGGGTAGCTTGGATCGATTGTGGAAGTATTGTCGCCGGTGAAGTTCTCCGGCTTTTTTCCCAGTGGATCGGTCATCGCTCTCCTTGGTGTAGGGGTAACCAGTGCTCTGGTACCATGTGAAACCTTGCAATGGTGCAAGGGTGATTCTTATTGAAACAGAGAGCAAATGCGTCTCTCATATGTTTTACAGAACTATCAACTTGTCCGCATCTGGGCTAGAGACTTGTTTTATATATGTATAAGAGGCGGTCCAATATATTAGATCATTGGACCGGGAGAAAACAATTACATATAAGACACCTATAATACACACTATAAGCGTATACTTTAATATATCCTAGATACAAGTCTAATACTAGTTTCTTGCTTGTACTAGAAACCAAGCAATTTCCAAGCGTTAATAGTAAGAAGTAAATTCCCAATTGTTCGCTGAAGTTGACAATCGGGTGTGTTGATATGGCGTTGCTAACATATTTTTTTCGAAGGAAAATATATGTAGTCGGATTAAAAGCTTACAAACATATCATGACATGCAAAAGAGTTCCATAAGTAACTGATTCTTATATGATGTTTCTTGGGTAGGCACTGCCATACTGTAACTGAGAAAACGGCGAAGAAAATCCGGGGGCATCACTTACCTAACTAGAGACTAGCACAGTCTGATTTTCCAACAGCGTAAAGAGTCACCAATGGACTGACCGACTAGTCCAGCTCATAAAAGTTCCAAAAGCAACATCTAATCCTAACATAGACCACCAACCAAAACCGTACATGTATTCAAAAATTCGTACAGACATTAACTAGAAAAGACCAACCACATATATGAATGATGTAGATGGAACGGGAAACACCTCTAGTTACATGGTTACCTCCATCCATGCAGCTAGTGCCAAAGAACATCATGACAATATGCGGCCCTAGTCATGACCAAGGATCGCATTCAAACCAGATTCACCGTAACTTGAAAGAACCTCGCCAGCTTGACTCAAACTCTCTTCATGAAAGGAGCTTGGGAGCTACATGTGCACTATCTTCCTCCTTTTGTTCGACGGAGTACTTAAACTCAACTCTAAGGAACCTGACTAAAGGGGGTAACACCAAAAAGGACTACAACTTCGCTTCTTCCTTGATGTGAGTTTAAATGGTTGGACACCATTCAAACTCAACAAAGGACCTTCAATAGGCACGGGCTCTGCGTTATGTCCTTTGTCACACAGTCATGGATGTGGTTCTTAGAGTTGGCTCAGGATATCCCTAGCCACACCAATGGTGGGCATCCACGTATCTTAGTACTTCTTAAGGGCATGAGGGTTGATGGGGGAGAGAAAGTACTCAGCCATGAGCCAAAGCGAACGTTACTTGGGAAGGAAATTGAAGACAAGGAACAAATATCGAGCGAGTGAGTGAGAAATCCGCACCTTAGACAGATGGAAGGTAACTTTTCATAGATGATTGCATAAACCAAGTGCAGCCCGTCGAGGTAAAGAGGAAGGGAGCGGCAGATCGACCTTTGGAAGTTGATGAGAGCCTTGACCCTCAAACACTAAAGCCCTAGATGGGTGGTCTCCCCATCAATCCCCATGAATCAACCGATTTTGTTGGAGACACTAGTCGCAAGCTCCAAGTTCACGTGGCAAATTGGGAGATCATAAACCTTGTGAAATACCCCGTAATTAAAAATAATGATTAATTAGGCTAATTATGATTTTAAAGGATTAATTTCATCTAAATAAAAACGAGGGAACAAATCCCGAAGAAAACGGATCCTTAAAATGGATTAAAAGCACAAACGAACCTTAAAGCGTGTTTTTCGAGGAAACCGGGAAAACGTGACTTTAAGCGGGTCAAATAGACTCGTAATAATTTTGGTCGACCAAATAGTCATTAGTAAACATTAATGAAGGTTTGGAACCAATAAAATTAATTAAACGAGAAAATTCCAGAAAACGGGTCCCGGTTAGTAAAAAACTGTAAAAACCGGGAAGTTGTGGGGTGAGAGTGTAAATAAGCAAAACTAATGTGTCCACTTTTGTAAATAAAATAAAAAATCTGTAGGGGTGTGTGTGTGTATCCGGCTGGCTCCCCCTCTCTCACTCTCTTAATTCTTTTCTTATTTGCTAAAAGACAAACCCATAAAGTGGAACAAAGTAGAAAAGGAAATTGGTCACTCTCTCTCCTCTACCCCCTCACTCCCTCACGTACTGCACCTCCTCCTTCCTCTCTGAATTTTTCCTCCTCCCTCTCGACAGCCATGGGGATTTGAAGAAGCCTCACTCAACTTCCTCCTTCTCTCCTCTTGTTCAAAGCTTAATCCTTGTCCAAATACAACAAAAATTGCACCATTGGATTCCCCTTGTCAAGGAGAGTATTCCCCTCTTTTAAAAAATCAGAAAACACCACTTTCATCTCCATGGGTGTGCTGCATTTGGAGCTTGAAGACCACCATTAGAAGCACCTTCATCTCCTTATTATTTTGAGGTAAAAATAGTCTTGGAAATCCATCTTTTTCTAGCTCCTTTTGGAAAAACGAAAATTCAAAGTTAAGCCTTGTTTCGTGCCTTGTGCTCCAGCCGATTTTGGCTTCCTTTTGGAGTTGGAATGTTGCCTTGGTTGCTGTTCAAAACTCCATCTACTCATTGGAAGGTAATGCTCTTTTCTAAACCCTAGAAACATGTTTAAAGTTCTAAGTTAGTTTAGGGATGATTTTCTAAGTAGTGGTGTGTATTGGTATGAGCTGTAGCATTGGAGTGTGAACTCCATCTGAACCGGTTGTGAGGAAGAACAAGGAAGAAAGAAAGAAGAAAGGAAGAGAAGGAAAAGAAAGAAAGAAAAACTAGAAAACACAAGGTAAATGTTCTTACCTTGAGCTAGTTTTGTGTATTGTATTGTAACATATTTTAAGTACTTAAAATGAGTAATGTATGAGGTTATGAGTAGTAGCTATGTTGTAGCATAAAGAGGAAGAGAATAAAACTGTGTTGGAACTTGTAAAAGATGAGTAAAAGCTTGGGAAAACCTTGGGGAATAAATGTGTATGTGTAGGAAAAATATATTGTGTTGAGGTATGTAGAATGATGTGGTGAATGTAAATGAGTTGTGAGCTGAAATGGTATGTGGGCAAAGTGAAAATTATTGGGGAAACTCTGCCCAAATTTGTCTAGAAATTAGAAGACTTAGTTGTGTAAGAAGAGAGAATAACCTAGGTAGTAACTAGGTGTATTTGGAGAGCTTAAAGTGAGTAGTCTAGCACTCTGAAACAGATTTGGAGAGGAGCTAGATAATGGGAAGTACTAGAGTGGAAAATAATGCATTTGTGGAGACTAGTGATAGCATTAGTTGAGGAAGTATTGGATGGCAAAAGATAGAGTCAAAATTTGTAGCAAACAATGAACTAGAGAAAAACTGGTGCAAGTGTTGGAAAAGAAGTGAGAAAATTGGGTAAGTTGATTTAGGAATGAGTAATGAATTTGGTGGATGAACTAAGGTGATTTAGAAGGTCTAAATAGTGTTAAAACATGTTGGATAACATGTAGAAAGGTTAGGGAAACAATGGGTGAAGAAAGGAACTGAAAACAGATTTTAAAACAAGAGTACTGGGCTGGACCGACCTTGGGACCGAACTTGTAAGGTCGGTCGAGCCTTAAGTTGTAAAGATGGAAGTCTACTGAGTTCGACCGACCTTGGGACCGAACTTGACAAGGTCGGTCGAGTCTTAAAATGTGAAACCAGAAGTCACTGACTTGACCGACCTTGGGACCGGACTTGGCAAGGTCGGTCGAGTCATAAATTTCGAACCCAGTAACACACTAACTTGGACCGACCTTGGGACCGGACTTGCAAGGTCGATCGGGCCTGAGTTTTTCCCGTAATGTAACTCACTGACTTCGACCGACCTTGGGTCCGACCCTGGGTAAGGTCAGTCGAGTCAAAAATATATAGTAGCACACCATATATATATATATAATGTGATTATAGTAATTATATGCATATATATGTATGTATATATATATACATATAGTAGCACACCATTAATGGAGTAGTAATGGTAAGAAAGTAAGTGTGCAAGTAAGAAAGCAAGTTTAAGAAGTACTAAGAAATGAATGGTTTTTATAATCAAGTAAGGAATGTAAAGAACTAGTAAGTATACATTAGGAGTATTGAGGAAGGAATGAATAGGTCAATAATAGGTTATTGATCAAACAACTTTATGTATGTATAGGACTTGGATAGTTGAACACCGAAGGAAAGTCGTAGTTCGAGTACGACGGTGAACGGTATGATTTTCTCATGTCCTGTATCCTAACCTGGTTACTCTGATTTGTGTGCTTATTTGATCACCTAAATAAGATAAATGCAAGAATCGGATTTTAATGCACTTACGTGTGCTTGTATTATATTGTTCTTGTTATAATGTCTTGAACTCTCAGTTTGTATAATTCATGAAATGAAAGGATGAGAATGGAGTGTATGTGTAACTTGATGTGTACTTGTGTAGTGTATTAACCCTTGATACGGAAGTAATGACTTTGACTAATTCCTAACCACCTAACTCCTAACTTGAGTATTGAGTAAAATGGAATGAGTAGAAGTCCGATATAGTTTTGGCCACGCGTGAGGATAAGGAGACACAAGAGGTTGGATCCGATTCCTGGCCTTAATCTTTTCCATGGACCAAACCCCTTAAATGGGTAGCATCCTGGATTAGTGAGCCACCCTAAATCCCGGTGGTGGGATATAGTAGTCCCTGCCCGGAGGTCATACCGACTTGACTTGAGTAAGTAAGTAAGTAAGTAAAGTATTGTATGAGTAAAAAGATCATGACTATAGTAAGTCATTGATCACGAGTAAAAGAGTAACGTACACCCGATTAACCCGGGTGTGTAAAGGAGCTAACAAGTATTGTGTATGTATTGGAGAATGTATCGCCGGGTTATGGTAAGTATGAATGGTTGACTTGTATTGCCTTCCTTGTATGTATTGAATTGAATGTATGTATGTTTGTAATTTGAATGCATTGTATTGTATAAAAGCATGCATGTATGTATGATTAAAACGAACCGCATGTATTCGACTAAATAGTCGGCGTACCCTCGCTAGTACGCGGGGTATGCGGATTTCATATGCAGCGTTTAGCTGAGCCCCTTGGGGCACTATTTTTATTTTCCAGGTACCCGAAGCTGTTATGGTCGTTGTAAGAGACCGGCTGCTATGTCTAGTTAGCTAGGGGTAATTTGTGGATAGTAAGAATTGTATAAAGCTTGTAGCCTTTTGAATTTTCGGTGTTCCAAGCGGAACACCCTTATGTATTTGGGAAAGTATGTAGTTTCGTGAGGATTGGGTAGATGTTAGACTCTTAATGATTATGTATAGACTTGAGATAATTGTTGTATTTGGATTTGGATCTTAGTAAACTCGGTATATTGTATTGTAAGTATGGAGTATTATATTGAATGGAGAATTATGTATACTCGGTTTGGAATTGAAGTGTGAAATGTATTAATGTACTCGGGTATTCCGGTCCATCAGACCGATGCTGTAGTGGAAGTAGGCCTTGTTGGTCACGTGGGTGGTCAACGGCATTGTACCACCCGCCGTTGTGTAAGGAAGTATCCGCTGTGTAAGTATGGAAGTACGAGGAGATTAGACGGTAATGACGGGATTAGCGGTAGGGGTGTTACAAAAAGTGGTATCATAGCGAAGTATCGCTCTGATGATTGGAAATACCGAGTTTAGGAAATACCGAGTTAGGAATTAGAAGCTTGGGGCTAAGGGCTGAGTGATAGCGTTAGAGATACACTAGTTAGGAACTCCCGGTGTGTACCGGATACCTACAACATCAGACCCGCCCTCCACAGTCCCTGTTGTATAACTTGGAAAAAACGCCAGAGAGAAGGAAAGTCCTCTCATACTCGGGAGAACCCGATCTGGCAGTTGTGAAATCATTATACGGTAAACAAAAATCCAACATATAGGAGATTCTAAGGATTGGAAATCCCAGGGATGGTTCCCGGTCGAACAACAATACCCGCACTTAATAGCGGTAGGATGAGTACCCTATCCATAAGGAGACTGGAACTTACGACAGCATGGGGCGACGTGCTTAGCAGTCATAGGAACCTGGCTGGTCAAGCAGCGGCAGGAAGTGAAGCACCAACCGTACAATGAACCGCATAGTGGAGCAGTAACGGAACCCGAGACACAAGTCTACGGGACAGTAGTAGCTTGATAATACCACCAATGGTATACTACTTGACTACGGACGTAGTTGGGAGTGGTTAACTCCAAAACTACAACGCTAAAGAGGTTACAATACCTGGCCAGTATGCTTAGACAGCTACGAGAACGTTCACGGGATATAATCCGACACAACTACAGAAGTAGTGCCTAAACGAGCTAAGGCTCGGTAACCATGGTAAACGTGTGGGAACGAGCAACAAGGAAAACATAGAACAAATAAATGAGGATCTCCAAGGATTGGAGGAGCACCCTGACCAACGACAGCCATGACGAACTCACTGAGAAGTTGCTCAGAAGATCAATTAACCCAAGTAAAGGATCAGTGGATCAATGGAAGAGCCGACAAGGCTACCAAATATGCGAGGAAACAATACCGTGATTGGTACTTGCCACGGCAAGTGCAGTAATAACAGGACTGTTCGGAGGGATCTTTAGTAAACAACAAGTACTTAGTAAAGCACCGTGATCACAATGAAGCAACTACAAGATCACAAATCCTAAGGATTTGAAGAATGAAACCCTGGAAGGGCCTAATGGTCCAACCATTGTAGTAAGAAATATACCAGTCAGTGAGGAGCTAGACTTGGTCAGAATCAACCGGCATTGAAATGCCATGCGGATCCTTCTTTCAAACCCAGATTTTTCTTTTAAAACTCAAATACTTGTTTTAAACCCCCATATTTTAAAACCAAACCAGAAGATTAACAATAAGTCATCATAGAACGATATAAGAGGAGTTGACAACAGAATACTCCACCTAGACGTGTGACGAACACTACGAGTGTACAAAACGAGATGTGGGACGACCGCACTCCAATGGGAGCTTGCGGGCCTGACCGGCCTACTTATATTGGTCGGGTAAGTAGCAATGTATCAGTAAGGTATACCACATATGTATACAAGTGGTGTGCAGAACACGAGGAGTAGTTGACTCCGTTCTACGGACCGTAAGTAAGTTCAAGCCCGAACAGCTGGACACCTCAGACGATCAAGGAAAAAGGAACTCAGCTAGGTAATGGATATAAAAGAACTCAGAGAATCCATCTGAAGATATGAAATGAGGATTAGGAAGTGTAAGGAGCGCAGACTAGTAAGTGTAGACATCGGATATGTCACAAAGACTTCAAGCAATTGCATGATAGCTGGAGCAAATAACCAGCCTAACATAGTAAGGCAAATGCCTAATGCTAACACAATGAGCTTCAACAAACGGGACAGAGTTCCCAAGAGCAATCACGAGATTACCACGAAGTAAAATTCATCGTCGGAGAAGGTGTTAAACACAATCAAGAACACTAGGAGAAAGCATCAAAGGTCTACCCTACAATGGGAGACATTGCAACCCTAAACGGGAAAGGTTCGGTATATAGTACCGCAAGCAGTACTTCGGCTGAACACACTCATAATTAGGAGCCAAATGTAATGGCGAAACTTAACAACACACAGGAGTAATCCTTGAAGGGTGTCTGAGTCAACAATAGTTGAATGAAGCGTCGCGATAAGAACCTGGGAAATAAATGAACACTCAATTAGAACACCAAAGGGATTCCACATAACGGGAAATACCCTAAATCACTAAGAGGCATCGATTAATACCAGATTGCCTAAAGGGCCTCCCATGAACAGAAGTGTGATGCAACGACATGCCAAGGAGCCCAGTAATACCTCCAACTCTATGATGGTATACAAGGAGGTGGAAACATGCATAAACAGCCTGCAAGGAGCATAGCTTGCAACAATACAGCTTAAAAGCCATGAACCAACTACGTCATGTAGATTTAAATGGTTGCAAAACCCATGTTAAATGATAAGAAGAACCGCCGAGAATGGCAAGTAGAGAATGTTATTTCCTACAATGAGCAGAACGACAGTCGAATCGCTCAATTTGAACTTAAATAATGAGTGGCTTGGAGTAACAGCTACCTCAGTGTCACTTTCACTAGAGCATCAGCCTAGTATACAGTTGACGAGACTTTTAATTGCTGCTCATGCCTTTGGTAGCAATGGTAGCACAGAGGCATAGGAATTGTGACAATGACAATATTGGTCTAGTCCACACTTGCACACTACGAGAAATATGAGGGAAGGTACCTCTCGTTGAAGGAAGACCACCAATGCGGTGACGATGTGAACCCTTAGGAATGGCTTCCACCTACCGTAACAACAAAGCTTGAGCATGTAGTTATTGCCAAGAGATTATTGAATAAGGAAATGAGATTTGCAAACCACTATGACTAGAAAGAGGCTTTGAGAGCAGCTGTGAAAACTGAAGAAGAGTCGGTTTAGAAGCAAACATGGAATGTGTATAATGTGGACTGTAGAAGCGCATCGCTTAAAGAGCATAGAGACTTGAAGGAGTAAGTATACTCCATAGGCAACCAAGCATATGGTGAACCATTGTATGAATGGCGGAAGTACATAAGCAGAGATTAACATAGTAAACCTCTTCATGAGACTTATGAGTGGAAACAAACCTCTCAACAAGAACTTTCACTTATCGGTGATAGAATACTCTTCAATTGGAGAACGGGACCGGAGAACCCTTGAAGTTTCCTTGGGATGTCTCAATGATGTGCATAGAGTAACAAGAATGCACCACCGAACCTTGTACCCAATGTCAGGATTTAGAAGGAAGTGAGCGTCAAAAACAATCAATGTGAATGCATATTTTGACCCGCGAATGACCAACGCTCAAGAGAGCTTATAACCCGATAGAGTACTCCACCCTTGGTCAGCCAAGTCACGTGGTAAACAATGCCATAAATGATACGAGAATGTGAGGTAAGCTAGCATACGCATAAACGGAAATGGAAGTAAAACATCTTCACATTGGAAAGATGATGGCATTACGGTATACTACGGCGACCGTCATACACACGAACATATAAAACTCTCGGTGTGTTCACACCACAAAGGGATTGAGTATAAGACGTAACATTGGAGTGTAAAGTTGAGTAATGGTGCCAACAGCAATAGCCAGTGATTGAAGGCAAACTACCACAGTGGTAGAGGCCGTGAAAATGGTGTTTGTACAATGAATAATAATATGGTGCGCAACAAGCGACCACTATGAGAATGTAGTTGGGCAATGACATGGGAAACAAACCATGAGCTGGACCCAGCGGAGTCGAGATGCAGGAATTGGTAGACACACTAGGCATTAAGACCTATAATCTGAACCATATAACAAGGATCTCACAAGGAACGCATTGTTCATTCCTAATGCAACTGCACAAGGAGCTACAGGCGTATACTTAGTGGATCAACTCGATAAGAGGAAGAAGACCCGATTGCTAAACAACGAACCGTACTAAATACGGGAGACTTGCAAACGCAACAGCGAACATGGCGCACGCCAGTTTTAGCGTAAATCTAACAATAAACCGTACAGCCTATCGGCCAAAGATGCATGAGGAACGTGGGAGATGCCAACAAGCACAACCTGTGAATTCCACCGGAATAAAGGCAGAAGCGAAATCATAAACGCTACAAGGATCGATGCGTATGAAATGCAAGATCGTGCAATAAAAGGAAACTGGTATAACACTACACGAGTGAATAGCCGGAAACCAATGATCAGAGGAAGCACTACACATGCGTAGTAGCTCAACCTCAACCGACAACAAGTCGGAGGAACTAAATGAGTAATCACAGAAGTATACAGTAGTAGGTGCGATAGATCCCAAGAGAACTGGATAGAAAATCTATAACACAATAAGTTCGCGTACGGTAAGAGATACCACACGCCAGTTGAGAAACTCTATATCCCAAGAGTAACAAAAGGGCAAATTAAACTCTAAGGTTATCACGGTCACGCAGCAGAAGCTAGTGGACCCTAGCTCAGAGGTTTGAATATACCTAATAAGTACAAAAGAATGGCTAATTATCAATGCCTTGAAGCTGGATAGGCTAGAACCGAACCGGTTACGAGTTAAATAAACCTCAAAGGGAATTCTTGGTGCAGAGACTAAACCGTTAGTATGGTTAAGACCCTTTGACCAGAACATATTGTATAAAAGACCGTAAGGAAGCTAAAATGCTTCAGGATGCCCGAATTAAGTGAACCAATGTTCAATGATAACATATGGTAGATTACGTGGGCGTAATCTCTTTTAAGGGGGGTAGAGCGAAAAACCGCTTAGTGTAAGTTTCATGTATTAACACGTAAACTATAATGTGCATAGCACGAATGAGAATGGTTGATGATTGGTATGTATGTTACATAAACATATGTACCATCCATTATGGGTATTACGCACAAGTAATGTGAATATTATGTATATAAAAATATACCTACCTTGTTAACTCGTGCGTGAGTATACAAGGAGAAAGGAGTAGAGAAACTCCTAGGGAAAGAGAATCCCTATAGTATGTGTGTCTAGCTGAGATTAGACACGGCATTACGATGCATGAGTCGGTATAAAACCGATGTAGAACCTAGAGGGAATTGAGTTCCCTAGGTAATTGTTTTGAGGTGAATTGGGAATGATTGGTGGACGGAACTCCACAAGTATTGTATTCCTTAGATAGATTATGTGAGATGGTGGAGAGTAATGAATGAAAGTAGCAGCAGTCGATGAAAGGAGCCCCATAGGCACTGAATTCCGAAGTAAAGTATTTGGAAGTAAATTGAGGATGATTGATGGACTGAATTCCATCCTTTGGAGATGTATGAATTTGTAATTATGACTAGGAAGAGTAAAAAGAGAGAAAATGGAAATAATTGAATTATTTGATTCTGTGAAATTGATGTGGGAAGTCAAACTTGATCCTGATCAGATCAAGGGAAACCGAACACAAATTGGGGTGGAAAGATAGTTCAACACTGATGCTGATCACATCAGGGTCGAGTGATTCTTGAAGCTCCCCTCAATTGGTCACAAGTAATCACACATAAAATAGATGTAATGAGTATAAATTGGATTTGGGAGTTGATTATGTTTCAAAAAGGATTCCTAACCGATATGTGCAAGAAGTTTTCTTCAACCCTATGAATGTATACATTGTGGAATGGTAAAACCAAAGAGTTTGTTGTAATGTGAATTGTGTTGTGCTTGCATGATGCCATGCTTGCATCGTATTGTATGTATTGTATGTGAACACCGTGTGTAACGTACCTAAGGATGTATGGACATAGTAAAAGGATTTGAGAATCCGTAAGGATGTCTGAATGCATGATCTTGGCATTAGAAATGTCCGAATGGTTAGAGATAATGAATCTCCAACACTGATCAACTGTGTGGCACAGTGTAGTACTAATTGTATTCTGAGTGGTACAATGAGTAATGTGATTGTGATGTACGGTATATAACACAAAGGGTAATGTGAACGGTATTGTGGTAGCGTGAATTGTATTGTGTATTGTATTCGAATTGTATATGCTTGCAGTGTAGGAATAGTGAACACCTTGTAAGGTGGTAGTAGAGTGCATTGTGTCAATTGGGTTGCCAAATAACTAGAAATAGTAAACCGTAAACCAGAAGCAACTTTGAGGGCAAAGTTCCTTAAGGGGGGTAGATTGAAATACCCCGTAATTGAAAATAATGATTAATTTGGCTAATTATAATTTTAAAGGCTTAATTACATCTAAATAAAAATGAGGGAACAAATCCCGAAGAAAACAGATCCTTAAAATGGATTAAAAGAACAAACGAACCTTAAAGCGCGTTTTTTGAGGAAACTGGGAAAACGTGACTTTAAGCGGGTCAAATAGACTCGTAATAATTTTGGTCGATCAAATAGTCAATAGTAAACATTGATGAAGGTTTAGAACCAATAAAATTAATTAAACGAGAAAATTCTGGAAAACGGGTCCCGGTTAGTAAAAAACTATAAAAACCGGGAAGTTGTGGGACGAGAGTGTAAATAAGCAAATCTAATGTGTCCGCTTTTGTAAATAAAAATCAAAAATCTGTAGGGGTGTGTGTGTGTAGCCGGCTGGCTCCCCCTCTCTCACTCTCTTAATTCTTTTCTTATTTGCTAAAAGACAAACCCATAAAGTGGAACAAAGTAGAAAAGGAAATTGGTCACTCTCTCTCCTCTACCCCCTCACTCCCTCACGTACTGCACCTCCTCCTTCCTCTCTGAATTTTTCCTCCTCCCTCTCGACAGCCATGGGGATTTGAAGAAGCCTCACTCAACTTCCTCCTTCTCTCCTCTTGTTCAAAGCTTAATCCTTGACCAAATACAACAAAAATTGCACCATTGGATTCCCCTTGTCAAGGAGAGTATTCCCCTCTTTTCAAAAATCAGAAAACACCACTTTCATCTCCATGGGTGTGCTGCATTTGGAGCTTGAAGACCACCATTAGAAGCACCTTCGTCTCCTTATTATTTTGAGGTAAAAATAGTCTTGGAAATCCATCCTTTTCTAGCTCCTTTTGGCAAAATGAAAATTCAAAGTAGCCTTGTTTTGTGCCTTGTTCTCCATCCGATTTTGGCCTCCTTTTGGAGTTGGAATTTTGCCTTGGATGCTGTCCAAAACTTCATCTACTCATTGGAAGATAATGCTCTTTTCTAAACCCTAGAAACATGTTCAAAGTTCTAAGTTAGTTTAGGGATGATTTTCTAAGTAGTGGTGTGTATTGGTATGGGCTGTAGCATTGGAGTGTGAACTCCATCTGAACCGGTTGTGATGAAGAACAAGGAAGAAAGAAAGAAGAAAGGAAGAGAAGGAAAAGAAAGAAAGAAAAACTAGAAAACACAAGGTAAATGTTCTTACCTTGAGCTAGTTTTGTGTATTGTATTGTAACAGATTTTAAGTACTTAAAATGAGTAATGTATGAGGTTATGAGTAGTAGCTATGTTGTAGCATAATGAAGAAGAGAATAAAACTGTGTTGGAACTTGTAAAAGATGAGTAAAAGCTTGGGAAAACCTTGGGGAATAAATGTGTATGTGCAGGAAAAATATATTGTGTTGAGGTATGTAGAATGATGTGGTGAATGTAAATGAGTTGTGAGCTGAAATGGTATGTGGGCAAAGTGAAAATTATAGGGGAAACTCTGCCCAAATTTGTCTAGAAATTAGAAGACTTAGTTGTGTAAGAAGAGAGAATAACCTAGGTAGTAACTAGGTGTATTTGGAGAGCTTAAAGTGAGTAGTCTAGCACTCTGAAACAGATTTGGAGAGGAGCTAGATAATGGGAAGTACTAGAGTGGAAAATAATGCATTTGTGGAGGCTAGTGATAGCATTAGTTGAGGAAGTATTGGATTCCAAAAGATAGAGTCAAAATCTGTAGCAAACAATGAACTAGAGAAAAACTGATGCAAGTGTTGGAAAAGAAGTGAGAAAATTGGGTAAGTTGATTTAGGAATGAGTAATGAATTTGGTGGATGAACTAAGGTGATTTAGAAGGTCTAAACAGTGTTAAAACATGTTGGATAATATGTAGAAAGGTTAGGGAAACAATGGGTGAAGAAAGGAACTGAAAACATATTTTAAAACAAGAGTACTGGGCTTGACCGACCTTGGGACCGAACTTGCAAGGTCGGTCGAGCCTTAAATTGTAAAGACGGAAGTCTACTGAGTTCGACCGACCTTGGGACCGAACTTGACAAGGTCGGTCGAGTCGTAAAATGTGAAACCAGAAGTCACTGACTTCGAGCGACCTTGGGACCGGACTTGGCAAGGTCGGTCGAGTCATAAATTTCGAACCCGGTAACACACTGACTTGGACCAACCTTGGGACCGGACTTGCAAGGTCGGTCGGGCCTTAATTTTTCTCGTAATGTAACTCACTGACTTCGACCGACCATGGGTCCGACCCTGGGTAAGGTCGGTCGAGTCCAACAATATATATATAATGTGATTATAGTAATCATATGCATATATATGTATGTATATATATACATATAGTAGCACACCATTAATGGAGTAATAATGGTAAGAAAGTAAGTGTGCAAGTAAGAAAGCAAGTTTAAGAAGTACTAAGAAAAGAATGGTTTTTATAATCAAGTAAGGAATGTAAAGAACTAGTAAGTATACATTAGGAGTATTGAGGAAGGAATGAATAGGTCAATAATAGGTTATTGATCAAACAACTCTATGTATGTATAGGACTTGGATAGTTGAACACCGAAGGAAAGACGGAGTTCGAGTATGATGGTGAACGGTATGATTTTCTCATGTCCTGTATCCTAACCTGGTTACTCTGATTTGTGTGCTTATTTGATCACCTAAATAAGATAAATGCACGAATCGGATTTTAATGCACTTACGTGTGCTTGTATTATATTGTTCTTGTTATAATGTCTTGAACTCTCAGTTTGTATAATTCATGAAATGAATGGATGAGAATGAAGTGTATGTGTAACTTGATGTGTAGTTGTGTAGAGTGTTAACCTTTGATACGGAAGTAATGGCTTCTACTAATTCCTAACCACCTAACTCCTAACTTGAGTATTGAGTAAAATGGAATGAGTAGAAGTCCAATATAGTTTCGGCCACGCGTGAGGATAAGGAGACACAAGAGGTTGGATCCGATTCCTGGCCTTAATCTTTTCCATGGACCAAACCCTTTAAATGGGTAGCATCCTGGATTAATGAGCCACCCTAAAGCCTAGTGGTGGGATATAGTAGTCCCTGCCCGGAGGTCATACCGAGTTGACTTGAGTAAGTAAGTAAGTAAAGTATTGTATGAGTAAAAAGGTCATGACTATTGTAAGTCATTGATCACGAGTAAAAGAGTAACGTACACCCGATTAACCCAGGTGTGTAAAGGAGCTAACAAGTATTGTGTATGTATTGGAGAAGTGTATCTCCGGGTTATGGTAAGTATGAATGGTTGACTTGTATTGCCTTCCTTGTATGTATTGAATTAAATGTATGTATGTTTGTAATTTGAATGCATTGTATTGTATAATAGCATGCATGTATGTATGATTAAAACAAACCACATGTATTCGACTAAATAGTCGGCGTACCCTCGCTAGTACGGGGTATGAGGATTTCATATGCAGCGTTTAGCTGAGCCCTTTGGGGCACTGTTTTTATTTTCTAGGTACCCGAAGCTGTTATGGTCGTTGTAAGAGACCGGCTGCTATGTCTAGTTAGCTAGGGGTAATTTGTGGATAGTAAAGAATTGTATAAGGCTTGTAGCCTTTTGAATTGTCGGTGTTCCAAGCGGTACACCCTTATGTATTTGGGAAAGTATGTAGTTTCGTGAGGATTGGGTAGATGTTAGACTCTTAATGAGTATGTATAGACTTGAGATAATTGTTGTATTAGGATTTGGATCTTAGTAAACTCGGTATATTGTATTGTAAGTATGGAGTATTGTATTGAATGGAGTGTTATGTATACTCGGTTTAGAATTGAAGTGTGAAATGTATTAATGTACTCGGGTATTTCGGTCCATCAGACCGATGTTGTAGTGGAAGTAGGCCTTGTTGATCATGTGGGTGGCCAACGGCATTGTACCACCCGCCGTTGTGTAAGGAAGTATCCGTTGTGTAAGTATGGAAGTACGAGGAGATTAGACGGTAATGACGGGATTAGCGGTAGGGGTGTTACACCTTGACCCAGCATGGTACCCACTCAAAAATATATATTTGAAGTAGTAAAATAAAGTAGGGTGGGCAGCTTGGATGAGAGAAAGCATGCAGCACAGGCGGAAGAAGAAGATATGGGGAGAGGATTCTGTGACCTAGGATTAGATGCACATGAAAACGATTTAGCGGCGTGTCAAGAGGTACGGTGACGGTCTGGGTTGATAAAATATACGGGCAAAAAATGGAGAAGAAATAGGCGTTGGCTCCGATCGGCCCAACATTCCCCCGACGCAAGCCTGGCTATCTGGGTGTGCAGTATGGGCTATAACACAGGGCCCCCAAGGGGGCCCAATTTCACTTCCTCATTTTAGAATTTGTGATATGAAAGTTATGTAAGGGGCCCAAAATTATCTAAATAGAACATATAAAAACTGATAAATAGTAGTAAAATATATTAAAAAAATCAGCACCATCCATCCGTGTGATTCCTCTTCCGTGCAAAAGAGAAGTTGAAGAGTCTATTTTTTATTGTCCAGAATGGTACTATCTTAGTCTTCTCTTCTATCCTCTCCTCTTCACTTCTCTTTTGATTTTGTTTTCGAAGAAAGAAGCAGCGAATTCTTTTTCCTCCACTATTGAGTGCTAACTGCTCCACGGTCAGTGGCATGTAGTAGAATAGAAAATCAGTCGAATAGCCGATACCTACCAACACAGGAGGAGAGTAGTGCCTGAATTCTTTTTGCTGGAGGAGAAAATTTTGTTTCCTCCACGGCCCTGCCCTGGCTCCACCATATACCAACAACACAACAACACTCTTTTGCACTTCATCTTCATTATTCAACCACCAAATTTAACGTAATCAGCAATCATCAATTAGGTAAGTAAAATTCAATATTCATCCTCTAATTTCTATTTTTAATTTAGGGAAAATTCACAAAATGCCACTATTTGAGTTTATAATTCACAATATACCACTGTTGTTTTCGTAATTCAACTTTAAACATGCTTAAATGTTGTCCAAAATTGATGAAACTTTACATGGATGATGCTAAAGTGTTATATTTTGGTCCAATATCAAATTTGAAGTTTTTTAAGCATATATATATATATATATATATCTAAAATGATTGTTTTGTTTCGATTAGCCTACCATTTTATTTGTTATTAACATTTACCGATCAGTTGTATTAGTTTGTTAGAATAAGCAACACATTAACACAATATATTTTTTTCGTTTTTAAAGATTTTATTTTCTAATTATGCAAATGATCTAAATTATATGAATAAACAACCACCAATAAAAGTACTTTAATGATGACTAGATGTGTTCTTTCTATTATTTGATTAGTTAAAATTGTTTAACATCATTATAATTTGTCTTCATTTTGCAGTTATTTACTTAACGGAAGGATTTTGTGAAACTTATGG
This sequence comes from Limonium bicolor, assembly GCA_023374045.1. Classification (NCBI taxonomy): domain Eukaryota; kingdom Viridiplantae; phylum Streptophyta; class Magnoliopsida; order Caryophyllales; family Plumbaginaceae; genus Limonium; species Limonium bicolor. The sequence goes on along the minus strand of CM041778.1, from coordinate 22,834,820 downwards.
TAATCAAGAACAAAGGAGATCGAATTAGGGATATTATCGATTGTTAAAAACAGGTTGTATCATTCTTACCTATATCTAATACTATTTTTCTATGTCATCTAAAATTAGAAAGTATGATTCCGGATGCGAAAAGTGTAAGAGAAAAAAAAAGAGAATTGAAGAATTACAATAGTCTCAAATGGGAGCTCTCGATAAGTTTATCATTAAGCAATCTCAAGTTCCATATGATGATCATGCTAATATTGATAATGGTGCGCCTTCAAATGTTGAAAATCTTCCTGAAGATCATGTTGAGCCTTTTGTGAATGATGATGAAGTGACTAAACTTGATATTGTTGCGCCTTCAATAGTTGAAACTCTGCCTAGTAATCATGTTGATACTATTGTGAACCATGATGATGTTGAGCAATTAGAGTCATTAAAATTTTCTCCCTTATTAGATATATTTGAGTCAAGAGTTTGGGATTCTCTTGTACCTAAAATGATTGAAGTTTTAGTGACAAAGAGACCCAAAAGAGACTTGTCAATTGGGAAAGGGCCTAAAGATAAATTTTCTAAGCGATTTTTATCTACATTTTATACTAGAGTTTTGCCAAATGGAGAAAAGTGTGATAGAGATTGGTTAGTACATTCAAAAGATCTTGATAAATTGTTCTATTTTTGTTGCAAAATATTTAGAAAAGGGCCTGTAAAAGGTCAGTTGGAAAAAGAGCATTTTGGAGATTGGTCACATGCTAGTGAAAGGCTTAAAGAGCATGAGAGAAGTGTAAAACACGTCAAGAATGTGGCTACTTGGTATGAGTAGCGTTTATGGCTTCTTAAAAATGTGACATTGATAAAAGTGTGGAAGAGCAATTGGAGAAGGAAAAGGATCATTGGAAAAAGATGTTAATTAGAATTATTTCCATCGTGAAATTTCTTGGAAAACACAGTCTAGCTTTTCGGGGTATAAAAGAAAGATTGTATGAAACTAGCAAGGGAAATTTCTTAGGTCTAATTGAGATGTTGGCAGAGTTTGATCCAATTGTTGCATCTTAGGCGCATTACAAATGATATATTCATGTTCATTATCTTGGTCATAACATTCAAAATGAATTGATAGGGTTGCTTGCATCTGGCATCAAATCAGACATCATTAAAAAGATTAACCAAGCAAAATATTATTCTGTTATTCTTGACTACGCTCCTGACTCTAGTCACCAAGAGAAAATGTCTTTGATTTTGAGATATATTAATGTTTGTTCTTGAGGGGTTCATATCGAGGAGTATTTTTTAGGATTTTTGGATGTTAATGATTCTAGTGGCCAAGGACTTTTTGATGTCTTGCAAAATGAATTGAAGTCCCTCGATATTGATATAGATAATGTGAGAGGTCAAGACTATGACAATGGATCGAATATGAAAGGAAAACATCAAGGAGTGCAAAAAATATTATTGGATTTAAATCCAAGATCTTTTTACAGTGTGTGTGGTTGTCATAGTCTTAACTTAACATTATGTGATATGGTCAATTTATGTGGTAAGGCTATAGAGATTCTTTTGGCGTCATACAACTTATTTACACGATATTTGTCAATTCCACTAAGATGTGGCAAATCTTGAAAGACAATGTAAAAAGGATTAACTCCTAAGTCATTGTCATCTACTCGTTGGGAAAGTCGAGTTGATAGTGTGAAAGCTATAAAATTTCAAATTATGGAAATACGAGAAGCATTACTTCAAGTTGTAGAATCAGATAATGATTTTAAGATAGGAAGTGAAGCTAAATCGTTAGCCACAAATGAACTTGGTGATTATGAATTTCTAATTGCAATAATTATCTGGTATGATATATTATGTGTTGTTAATATAGTTAGCAAACATTTGCAATCAAAAGATATGTAAATTTGTTGCAATTGAAGAAGTAATATGTTTGATTTCATTTTTTGAAAAGTATAGAGAAAGTGGTTACCACGATGCCACTAATATTGCTAAGAAGATTTCCAATGAAATGAATATTGATCCTGTGTTTCCTATGAGACAGGAAATTCGAAGAAAAAAGCATTTTGATGGGAGATCACCTAATATTCCTATATTATCTCATGAGGATTCCTTTATAGTTAACTACTTCTTATACATTGTTGATCATGCAATTATTTCTTTGAAAGGTAGGTTTGAGCAGTACCAAGAATATTATAAAATTTTTGGTTTTTTTTTTACATCTGACAGGTTGCATTCCTTGGATGATTTGAGTCTAATGTCTTGTTGCAATCTTCTTGAAAATGCACTTAGGCGCCGTTCGCTCCCTGTGACCAAACACACCAAATGTTGTGTTACAGTAAAGTCGACTGTGGTTAACCTACAATAACCCAACACGTCCTTATTTTACAAAATTTTAACCAGTTATATAGTGCCACTTGTTAGGCACACTCTTCGAAAACAGATCAAAATAGAAATCGCTGTGAGCGAACAACCCCTTAGTAATTGTGGGCATTCTGATATCAATGGAAATGAGAATGTGGAGCTTAAGTTACTTAGAGAGTTTTTCCTAACAAAAAGATATGACCTTTTGAGATTTTGAGCTATTTAAGGTCTGTTGATTGCTTTCCTAATGCAACAATTGCATATAGATTTGTGTTGACTATTCATGTTACTGTTGCATCTGCAAAAAGAAGTTTCTCTAAGCTCAAGTTTTTTAATTCATATTTGTGTTCTACAATGTCTCAAGAAAGACTTAATGGGTTGGCGATGATAGCAATCGAAAATGATCTTTTGGAGCAAATTAATTATGAAGAGTTGGTTGATGATTTTGTTTCAAAGAATGCTCAACGAAGGAGTATTTTCAAGTGAAGATTTTGTAGTAATCTAAATCACAACTTTATGTTTGAGATACATTCAAATATTGTAAACATGACCATTGTGAATGCGTAGCGTAATTTAATAACTTTTTTTATATAACATTTCTATAAGGGATTTCATTTTAAATTTTAACAAAGAACTCTAGAAAACGGCCCTGCCCCTGCCCCTGCCGCAATGATGAGGATGGTGGTTCCCAAGACAAACATTGGGAGAGGAAAAGGTAGAAGAGGAGATGGAACGGGAGCACCACTTAAAGATGAGAGGAATTCCTCTGAGGTACATTTCACTCGTCTGCAACGAGTTCAGCAATTGGAATGATGGACTTCATCACTTTTTCCCGACACATGCGATTTTTCTTGTTTGTTGAGTAACTCACCAACTCTTTTTTGACATTTCTTAAACTTTTTACTCCCTCCCTCCTGAATTCACCTTCCTGTTTATTTTATGGCACGTTTTTCCACTTCAATATTAAGCATATAAGATAAAATAATTTTATAAAACTAAATTTTGTAACATATAGTTTATCATGTGTGGAATCATATGCAAAACTTCAATTTTCAAAATTAAATTATCTTATATGTTAAAAATTGAAGTCAAACAACATATCTAAATAGTAAACAGGACGATCAATTAAGGAGGGAGGGAGTATTAAATTTTTTGAATAAAACCAAATATCTATCCAAGCGGTGATTTGATTTAAGCAAAAGAATAAATGGGATACATTCACGTAGTCGAATTCGATGAAATGTAATAGATATTTGTTTAATGACACTAATAGAAAAATACATATAAAGGACACTATATATAACAAACAGTTATATAAACAATTATACTATTTAAAACGTGGTTAAATACATAACTGTGGTGTATGTTGAGAACAATATATAGTTTACGAATATACGGTGGTCAAATATAATAGATATTTGTTATATGCTTATTTTAGTTTTTTTATATGGTTTATTTGTATTAATAAATATTTGTTTGACCCCATAATATTTTGTAAAATATCACAATGATATTACTAAATATTATTATTTATTATCAATTTTATTTTTGTAGAATTATTTTGTCAAAAAATATTTTTAGTCTATATTAGATAAGAAAAATCTTAATTTTTTTAGTAATATATTCCAAAGTAAAACTAATTATTATGATAGTGTTCGTAAGCATGTACCTCATCTATCCATAATACAAGTGTTTTTATTTTTTTAATTACAGATTTTGTAAATTAAAATAATATTAGAATTACTCGAAATAACTTGTTGAATAATGTTTTAGAAAAAAACTACAAGTGTAGAACTATTGGCCAATATTATTGGAATTAACATATTATTTTAGTACATAATTTTTTTAAAACAGAAATCTTAATATATTTATTTTAATTTAATTTTTATGTCAAGTCTAATATATAATTCAATTTTAAAAATATAATTACAAATATTGAAAATTTATATTACTTTAAATTTTTTAAAATTAGTTTCATTATATTAATTAATATTATTAAGAAAAATTGGCCCGCTTAACAAAAGTTCCTGGCTCCATCCCCTATTTATAATAAAACAGTTCATTGAAAATTTCAACAGCATTTTCCTTCTATTCTTCTAATGTATAAGTATATATATATACAATAGAAGAACGACAAGGGGATGCAACCAAAGTTGTCAATGAATTGTATATTATAAACTTGTTCACAACCTAGATGGTAAGATTGAATATGATTGGATAGTCAAGACGTGAACTATCCAAAATATACCTCTATTAGGTATATCTCAGACGAGTAACTACGTTCGAATAAAATTTCATAGTTATTCAAAGAAATATACATGAATAATTAACGAATAAACAAAACAAACATCAATCTAACCTGATGGTCATGTCAACGGGGAAAGACAAGATGCAGCAGCTACAATGATTTTAATTTGTGAAGCAGTGCAAAAGATGAGAATGGAATGTAGCAGTTCAAGTGATTAATAAATCTCTGCTTATAGTTTGCTTCACAAGGTGCAATAGAAAGAAATGAAAATTTCTATTGCTATTAAATGTCACAGAGAGGAGAAAATAAGTTCGAGTATATTACCGATTACGAAATGAAATTTAAAGCCCCGGTCTGGTGTGCAAGAGACCACTTCACGAAAGTAGTAGACCTAGAAATTTTGTTTAGGGGGTAAAAAATGTTTTTAACACTATCATTCTTTAAAACATTATGTTATTTTATATTTTTTTCAAAATTTTATAAGAATATTTAACTGATTTTTAAATTTTCGGGGGAAGGGCCCCTAGCCCCCTCTAGATCCGACCCTGCTTCTAGAGCTGATCATAATGTGTCCGGCCCGGCAGCCCGGTCCGATCTGGCCCGTAAAAAAGCCCGACGAGCCCGAACCCGATAGGGCTTCCGGGCGGGCCTGGACATAAAATTAGGCCCGAATGAAAAACCGGGCCGGGCCGCGGCACATTTTTTGAGCCCGTGGGCAAGCCCGGCCCGGCCCGATTTTATTATTTAATTATATTTTAAAATGTAATATACATATTATTTTATATAATATACAAAAATTATTATAATATAATTTTAAATAAGTTATATAATAATATATTATTTTAAATAAGTTATATATATAATATATAAATCTATATTAAAATATATTAATTTTAATTTGTTTTTATTAATTTATATTAAAAAAAATTAAAAAACCGGGCCGGGCGGGCTGGGCTTCGGCAAAGTCTGGAAAAAACCGGGCCTAGCCCGGCCCGGCCCGAGCATGAAAAAACCGGGCTTGGTTTTTGAAAATAGGCCCGACGGGCCTAAAATTTTCCTCTGGCCTGGCCCGAACCCGGCCCGCCCGCCCGAATGATCACCTCTACCTGCTTCACAAGGTGTAGAGCATGTTCCTGGTTCGGCACCTCCTGAAGAATAATAATGCATCATCAGTGGAAAGTTGTTTACAAACGCGCCCTCATTTGCCAAAGGGCAGAAAAGTAATGAATGCCCTAACTCACTAATTGGCCAACAAATTTTGGGACGAACATTGTTATGCCCCATATTTTTTTTATTTTCTTTCTGATTCGCAAAGGAAGTTTGTGCTATTTTGTAATCTTATGTTAGATTGTCTATGACATTCTCCTTATGTCATTATGTTAGCTTGTGGAAGGAGGGCTAAAGATGTCCTTTTGCATTCTGTTAGTAAGTAAAGAGTTAAGGACTTATTTCTTATTTAATTATTTCTTAACTCTCCTTTCCCTAATTTCTAATCACGATCAATTCCTCCTTCCACTATCCTGACGCACGACGGTTCTTCCTCGCTCTTCTCCTCCCTTTGCTCTTCTCCCTTCTTTCAATCGTCTTCCTGTAAAATTGATTGCTAGAGATTCGCCAGTGGAATTTTGTTCGTCTATCAGTCGTCAATCAGGTTTGGTTTGTAGATTCCTGTTCTCTTCTCCGTTGAGTTTTCCTTTCCCTTTTCTGATTTTGATTTTGTATTTTGGGAGTGGTTCAATTCGAGGGATGGTCGTTCGAATGGAGATTCGAGGAGTCTGATGTGGAGAGTCCGCAGAGATGGCTTAGCTACGGATGTCAGGTAGGTGGTAGATGGATTCGGTTGTGTGCGTTCACCCACGGGGGTTTTGGTTCCGTTGTTTTCCGTATATGTTTGTACGGCTTCTGATTTGTGTAACTTTGTGTGTGTTCCGGATTTGCGTTTTGATGTGTTACAACCCCGTGGGAATCGTTTGTGTTTTGCGTATTTTGTTATGTAAGTATACTTTGAAAATGGTGAATCTACCTCTATGGTTCCCTTCTGTTTTGTGAACTCTGTGTGCTTCTGATTTGAGAAGTTCGGATTGTTTAATTGCCCTATGTTTGGTGATCGATCTCTGTCCGATTTGTCTTGGTTTTGACCTTTTAAAACTGCCATGGTTATGGTTTAAAGGCTTTGGTTTCGTACTGTTTTGACATTGTTTTGAGGACTCTGTTCGCATCTGATTTCGTTCTGGAAATTGAACTTTTCGGCGCGTCCGAACTTCCGTCCGAACTTGGAAGTTCGGACACGCTCTGTTGCGTCTGGATTTTCTGAGAGTTTCACTGTGTCCGAACTTCCGTCCGAACTTGGAAGTTCGGACACACCCGTTTTGCGCCCTCTGATTTTCTCTTCGACATGTGTCCGAACTTTGAAGCTCGGACACATGTTCGGACTTTCCTCGAGTTGTTTTCCGAAGGACGTCCGAACATCCGTCCGAACTTGGATGTTCGGACACCTTGAAATTTTCTGCGGATTTGAGTTCGACTTGCGTCCGAACTTCGACGTCCGGACACAAGTTCGGACAGCTCTCTGATTTGACCATAACTTGTTCGTTTGAGCTCCGTTTTGAGTGCCGTTTGCGGCGTTGGATTCCTCTTTTCGAGTACTATCTGTTTTCATGTGTTTTAGTATGTGTTTAAGTGTTTTGATTTTGAGGTCTCTGTTAATCTTTTGAACTTTGTTTTGCTCTGAAAATGGGATTCAACCTCTGACTTCAGTTTGCTTTCGTATTTACTAGTCGGGTTACGACTTCTGTCTTGCTAAGGCTTTCCGTTGGTAAGCTTCTGCTCTGTTTTCGTTAAGCTTCTGCTTTCTGTTACGATCTGATAGGACTTCTGTCCTGTTCTGTATAAAGCTTTGGTTGTTCTGAAAGCTTCTGTTTTGGGACCTAGTCTTCTCTGTGTCTGAACCTTTGGATGGCTGGTCTCGCTGTCTCGTAGCGCGCTATGTAGGATATCCTTCTGCTTCACGGGTGATGTTCCCCGTTTGTTCACAGGTGTTCCACCTGTTCTGTTTACGAGTGAGGTTTCCTCGTTCTGTTCACGAGTTGTTACTCGTTCTGTCTGTATGCTTTGAATGCTAGTGTCTCACTTCTGTTTGGATTCTGTTCTGCTGTTTTGACAGACTGTTGTGTGCTTTCTGTCCTTTGAACACCTCTGTTTGTTTTGCTCTGCTTCCGTCTGCTCTGTCTGATTGCAAACTCAGATAGGCTGCTGTGTGCTTCCTGTCTGTTGAGGATTTCTGATTTTGTAAGTGCTCTACTTCGTCTGCTCTATCTGTATTTGATTTGAGACGGTCTGCTGTGTGCTTACTGTCTTCTGCTAAGTTCTGGGTTTTGCTAAGCTTCTGATTTTACTAAGCTTCTGACTGTGTTTAAGCTTTTGAGTTTGTTAAGCTTTGGTTTTCGTCAAGCTTTCAGCTTCAGTTCCCTTATGCTATTAAGTGTATGTTTTGACCACTGCTTAGCCCTTCTGTTTAGACTTCTGTCTCTTGTAAGACTTCCGCTTTGACTCTGATTTTGCTCTGGCTAAGCGCTTCCGTATATGTACTTGTAAATGTATGTTCAGATTATGTTTTGAGCGTGCTCAGCTGATGAAGTTTATCACCTGCTGAGCAATAGTTTTGCTCACCCCTATCTCCGTCTGATTTGCAGGTTTTAGTTCGTGCTTGGAGATTCAGTTTCTACTTTCTGTCTTGGCTTTTGAGCTCTGTATTTCAGTTTGTTTGGCCATGGTGCCCAGTTGTAATTAGATTATGCTTGTATTTCAGTTTGGCTTCCGCCTGTGTAATGAAAAGACATGTTGTATTCGTCTATTTGGTAATATATGAGTTTCAGTTCTGTTTTGGGAGTTCGCTAGTGTAGCCTTGCGTTGTCTTAGGTAATAAGCGCGCGGCGTGTAACGGTCTCTCAACCAGGGTGGGTTTGGGGTCGTTACATTTAGTGGTATCAGAGCCAGGTTTGGCTTTCGTTGGGTTTGTGGGTGTCTGCATGTCTACGCTTCCGTGTCTTTGCCTGCTATCTGCTATGTGCTAACTGCTGCGTGATTGTGATGGTTATCTGGTGTCTGTAATGTGTGCCTGCTCTGTGGTTGTCTGCTATCAGAGTAGCGCAACAGAAGCGTAGTGTCTGTCTGTGTAATTGCTGTGTTCGGGTCTGAGTCTGGATTTGAGGGAGTCGGGTCCTTTGGGAAAGGACGACCGAATGTGAGTTCTGGTTTGCCAGTGATGTGTGCTTCAGTTGTGGGCTTGGGTTATGTGCTTATATTGTATGTTCTATGCTGTGTTGGGGTGTGAGCTTGTGAGTGTGCTTGGTCCTTGGGTTAGGACGACTTCTGAGAGTTCCGGTGCTTTTGGGCTGAGAGTTTCGGTCTTCTGTTCCGTCTCTTCTGTCAGCAAGTCAACTAGTAAACTTGAGTGTTAGCTCTTCGAGGTTAGAGCTTCTGAAATGAGTGAGTGTTCTTTCTGTGCCTTTGTGCTGAGCCTTCAGTGATCATCTACTTTGTTTCCTCTGTCAGCGAGTTAACCAGTGTATTCTGAGTGTTAGCTTTGTGAGTGTACCTTTCTGTGTCTCAAAGCTATATGTTAGTAATTTTCTATCCGTGCTTCTGTCAATCAATCAAACAGTGGGTTCTATTCTGGTGTTAGTTCCTTGTGAGTTTTGGAGTATTCTGGCACTAGCAATGCTTTTGTTCACATTCTGGTTTCGTCGACTTTCGAGGACGAAATTCTTTTTAAGGGGGGTATATTGTTATGCCCCATATTTTTTATTTTCTTTCTGATTCGCAAAGGAAGTTTGTGCTATTTTGTAATCTTATGTTAGATTGTCTATGACATTCTCCTTATGTCATTATGTTAGCTTGTGGAAGGAGGGCTAAAGATGTCCTTTTGCATTCTGTTAGTAAGTAAAGAGTTAAGGACTTATTTCTTATTTAATTATTTCTTAACTCTCCTTTCCCTAATTTCTAATCACGATCAATTCCTCCTTCCACTATCCTGACGCACGACGGTTCTTCCTCGCTCTCTCTCCCTTTGCTCTTCTCCCTTCTTTCAATCGTCTTCCTGTAAAATTGATTGCTAGAGATCCGCCAGTGGAATTTTGTTCGTCTATCAGTCGTCAATCAGGTTTGGTTTGTAGATTCCTGTTCTCTTCTCCGTTGAGTTTTCCTTTCCCTTTTCTGATTTTGATTTTGTATTTTGGGAGTGGTTCAATTCGAGGGATGGTCGTTCGAATGGAGATTCGAGGAGTCTGATGTGGAGAGTCCGCAGAGATGGCTTAGCGGCAGGTAGGTGGTAGATGGATTCGGTTGTGTGCGTTCACCCACGGGGGTTTTGGTTCCGTTGTTTTCCGTATATGTTTGTACGGCTTCTGATTTGTGTAACTTTGTGTGTGTTCCGGATTTGCGTTTTGATGTGTTACAACCCCGTGGGAATCGTTTGTGTTTTGCGTATTTTGTTATGTAAGTATACTTTGAAAATGGTGAATCTACCTCTATGGTTCCCTTCTGTTTTGTGAACTCTGTGTGCTTCTGATTTGAGAAGTTCGGATTGTTTAATTGCCCTATGTTTGGTGATCGATCTCTGTCCGATTTGTCTTGGTTTTGACCTTTTAAAACTGCCATGGTTATGGTTTAAAGGCTTTGGTTTCGTACTGCATTTTTGACATTGTTTTGAGGACTCTGTTCGCATCTGATTTCGTTCTGGAAATTGAACTTTTCGGCGCGTCCGAACTTCCGTCCGAACTTGGAAGTTCGGACACGCTCTGTCGTCTGGATTTTCTGAGAGTTTCACTGTGTCCGAACTTCCGTCCGAACTTGGAAGTTCGGACACACCCGTTTTGCGCCCTCTGATTTTCTCTTCGACATGTGTCCGAACTTTGAAGCTCGGACACATGTTCGGACTTTCCTCGAGTTGTTTTCCGAAGGACGTCCGAACATCCGTCCGAACTTGGATGTTCGGACACCTTGAAATTTTCTGCGGATTTGAGTTCGACTTGCGTCCGAACTTCGACGTCCGGACACAAGTTCGGACAGCTCTCTGATTTGACCATAACTTGTTCGTTTGAGCTCCGTTTTGAGTGCCGTTTGCGGCGTTGGATTCCTCTTTTCGAGTACTATCTGTTTTCATGTGTTTTAGTATGTGTTTAAGTGTTTTATGATTTTGAGGTCTCTGTTAATCTTTTGAACTTTGTTTTGCTCTGAAAATGGGATTCAACCTCTGACTTCAGTTTGCTTTCGTATTTACTAGTCGGGTTACGACTTCTGTCTTGCTAAGGCTTTCCGTTGGTAAGCTTCTGCTCTGTTTTCGTTAAGCTTCTGCTTTCTGTTACGATCTGATAGGACTTCTGTCCTGTTCTGTATAAAGCTTTGGTTGTTCTGAAAGCTTCTGTTTTGGGACCTAGTCTTCTCTGTGTCTGAACCTTTGGATGGCTGGTCTCGCTGTCTCGTAGCGCGCTATGTAGGATATCCTTCTGCTTCACGGGTGATGTTCCCCGTTCTGTTCACAGGTGTTCCACCTGTTCTGTTTACGAGTGAGGTTTCCTCGTTCTGTTCACGAGTTGTTACTCGTTCTGTCTGTATGCTTTGAATGCTAGTGTCTCACTTCTGTTTGGATTCTGTTCTGCTGTTTTGACAGACTGTTGTGTGCTTTCTGTCCTTTGAACACCTCTGTTTGTTTTGCTCTGCTTCCGTCTGATCTGTCTGATTGCAAACTCAGATAGGCTGCTGTGTGCTTCCTGTCTGTTGAGGATTTCTGATTTTGTAAGTGCTCAATTCGTCTGCTCTATCTGTATTTGATTTGAGACGGTCTGCTTGTGTGCTTACTGTCTTCTGCTAAGTTCTGGGTTTTGCTAAGCTTCTGATTTTACTAAGCTTCTGACTGTGTTTAAGCTTTTGAGTTTGTTAAGCTTTGGTTTTCGTCAAGCTTTCAGCTTCAGTTCCCTTATGCTATTAAGTGTATGTTTTGACCACTGCTTACCCTTCTGTTTAGACTTCTGTCTCTTGTAAGACTTCCGCTTTGACTCTGATTTTGCTCTGGCTAAGCGCTTCCGTATATGTACTTGTAAATGTATGTTCAGATTATGTTTTGAGCGTGCTCAGCTGATGAAGTTTATCACCTGCTGAGCAATAGTTTTGCTCACCCCTATCTCCGTCTGATTTGCAGGTTTTAGTTCGTGCTTGGAGATTCAGTTTCTACTTTCTGTCTTGGCTTTTGAGCTCTGTATTTCAGTTTGTTTGGCCATGGTGCCCAGTTGTAATTAGATTATGCTTGTATTTCAGTTTGGCTTCCGCCTGTGTAATGAAAAGACATGTTGTATTCGTCTATTTGGTAATATATGAGTTTCAGTTCTGTTTTGGGAGTTCGCTAGTGTAGCCTTGCGTTGTCTTAGGTAATAAGCGCGCGGCGTGTAACGGTCTCTCAACCAGGGTGGGTTTGGGGTCGTTACATTTAGTGGTATCAGAGCCAGGTTTGGCTTTCGTTGGGTTTGTGGGTGTCTGCATGTCTACGCTTCCGTGTCTTTGCCTGCTATCTGCTATGTGCTAACTGCTGCGTGATTGTGATGGTTATCTGGTGTCTGTAATGTGTGCCTGCTCTGTGGTTGTCTGCTATCAGAGTAGCGCAACAGAAGCGTAGTGTCTGTCTGTGTAATTGCTGTGTTGGGTCTGAGTCTGGATTTGAGGGAGTCGGGTCCTTTGGGAAAGGACGACCGAATGTGAGTTCTGGTTTGCCAGTGATGTGTGCTTCAGTTGTGGGCTTGGGTTATGTGCTTATATTGTATGTTCTATGCTGTGTTCAGGTGTGAGCTTGTGAGTGTGCTTGGTCCTTGGGTTAGGACGACTTCTGAGAGTTCCGGTGCTTTTGGGCTGAGAGTTTCTGGTCTTGTTCCGTCTCTTCTGTCAGCAAGTCAACTAGTAAACTTGAGTGTTAGCTCTTCGAGGTTAGAGCTTCTGAAATGAGTGAGTGTTCTTTCTGTGCCTTTGTGCTGAGCCTTCAGTGATCATCTACTTTGTTTCCTCTGTCAGCGAGTTAACCAGTGTATTCTGAGTGTTAGCTTTGTGAGTGTACCTTTCTGTGTCTCAAAGCTATATGTTAGTAATTTTCTATCCGTGCTTCTGTCAATCAATCAAACAGTGGGTTCTATTCTGAGTGTTAGTTCCTTGTGAGTTTTGGAGTATTCTGGCACTAGCAATGCTTTTGTTCACATTCTGGTTTCGTCGACTTTCGAGGACGAAATTCTTTTTAAGGGGGGTATATTGTTATGCCCCATATTTTTTTTATTTTCTTTCTGATTCGCAAAGGAAGTTTGTGCTATTTTGTAATCTTATGTTAGATTGTCTATGACATTCTCCTTATGTCATTATGTTAGCTTGTGGAAGGAGGGCTAAAGATGTCCTTTTGCATTCTGTTAGTAAGTAAAGAGTTAAGGACTTATTTCTTATTTAATTATTTCTTAACTCTCCTTTCCCTAATTTCTAATCACGATCAATTCCTCCTTCCACTATCCTGACGCACGACGGTTCTTCCTCGCTCTTCTCCTCCCTTTGCTCTTCTCCCTTCTTTCAATCGTCTTCCTGTAAAATTGATTGCTAGAGATCCGCCAGTGGAATTTTGTTCGTCTATCAGTCGTCAATCAGGTTTGGTTTGTAGATTCCTGTTCTCTTCTCCGTTGAGTTTTCCTTTCCCTTTTCTGATTTTGATTTTGTATTTTGGGAGTGGTTCAATTCGAGGGATGGTCGTTCGAATGGAGATTCGAGGAGTCTGATGTGGAGAGTCCGCAGAGATGGCTTAGCTACGGATGCCAGGTAGGTGGTAGATGGATTCGGTTGTGTGCGTTCACCCACGGGGGTTTTGGTTCCGTTGTTTTCCGTATATGTTTGTACGGCTTCTGATTTGTGTAACTTTGTGTGTGTTCCGGATTTGCGTTTTGATGTGTTACAACCCCGTGGGAATCGTTTGTGTTTTGCGTATTTTGTTATGTAAGTATACTTTGAAAATGGTGAATCTACCTCTATGGTTCCCTTCTGTTTTGTGAACTCTGTGTGCTTCTGATTTGAGAAGTTCGGATTGTTTAATTGCCCTATGTTTGGTGATCGATCTCTGTCCGATTTGTCTTGGTTTTGACCTTTTAAAACTGCCATGGTTATGGTTTAAAGGCTTTGGTTTCGTACTGCATTTTTGACATTGTTTTGAGGACTCTGTTCGCATCTGATTTCGTTCTGGAAATTGAACTTTTCGGCGCGTCCGAACTTCCGTCCGAACTTGGAAGTTCGGACACGCTCTGTTGCGTCTGGATTTTCTGAGAGTTTCACTGTGTCCGAACTTCCGTCCGAACTTGGAAGTTCGGACACACCCCGTTTTGCGCCCTCTGATTTTCTCTTCGACATGTGTCCGAACTTTGAAGCTCGGACACATGTTCGGACTTTCCTCGAGTTGTTTTCCGAAGGACGTCCGAACATCCGTCCGAACTTGGATGTTCGGACACCTTGAAATTTTCTGCGGATTTGAGTTCGACTTGCGTCCGAACTTCGACGTCCGGACACAAGTTCGGACAGCTCTCTGATTTGACCATAACTTGTTCGTTTGAGCTCCGTTTTGAGTGCCGTTTGCGGCGTTGGATTCCTCTTTTCGAGTACTATCTGTTTTCATGTGTTTTAGTATGTGTTTAAGTGTTTTATGATTTTGAGGTCTCTGTTAATCTTTTGAACTTTGTTTTGCTCTGAAAATGGGATTCAACCTCTGACTTCAGTTTGCTTTCGTATTTACTAGTCGGGTTACGACTTCTGTCTTGCTAAGGCTTTCCGTTGGTAAGCTTCTGCTGTTTTCGTTAAGCTTCTGCTTTCTGTTACGATCTGATAGGACTTCTGTCCTGTTCTGTATAAAGCTTTGGTCTGTTCTGAAAGCTTCTGTTTTGGGACCTAGTCTTCTCTGTGTCTGAACCTTTGGATGCTGGTCTCGCTGTCTCGTAGCGCGCTATGTAGGATATCCTTCTGCTTCACGGGTGATGTTCCCCGTTCTGTTCACAGGTGTTCCACCTGTTCTGTTTACGAGTGAGGTTTCCTCGTTCTGTTCACGAGTTGTTACTCGTTCTGTCTGTATGCTTTGAATGCTAGTGTCTCACTTCTGTTTGGATTCTGTTCTGCTGTTTTGACAGACTGTTGTGTGCTTTCTGTCCTTTGAACACCTCTGTTTGTTTTGCTCTGCTTCCGTCTGATCTGTCTGATTGCAAACTCAGATAGGCTGCTGTGTGCTTCCTGTTGTTGAGGATTTCTGATTTTGTAAGTGCTCTAATTCGTCTGCTCTATCTGTATTTGATTTGAGACGGTCTGCTGTGTGCTTACTGTCTTCTGCTAAGTTCTGGGTTTTGCTAAGCTTCTGATTTTACTAAGCTTCTGACTGTGTTTAAGCTTTTGAGTTTGTTAAGCTTTGGTTTTCGTCAAGCTTTCAGCTTCAGTTCCCTTATGCTATTAAGTGTATGTTTTGACCACTGCTTAACCCTTCTGTTTAGACTTCTGTCTCTTGTAAGACTTCCGCTTTGACTCTGATTTTGCTCTGGCTAAGCGCTTCCGTATATGTACTTGTAAATGTATGTTCAGATTATGTTTTGAGCGTGCTCAGCTGATGAAGTTTATCACCTGCTGAGCAATAGTTTTGCTCACCCCTATCTCCGTCTGATTTGCAGGTTTTAGTTCGTGCTTGGAGATTCAGTTTCTACTTTCTGTCTTGGCTTTTGAGCTCTGTATTTCAGTTTGTTTGGCCATGGTGCCCAGTTGTAATTAGATTATGCTTGTATTTCAGTTTGGCTTCCGCCTGTGTAATGAAAAGACATGTTGTATTCGTCTATTTGGTAATATATGAGTTTCAGTTCTGTTTTGGGAGTTCGCTAGTGTAGCCTTGCGTTGTCTTAGGTAATAAGCGCGCGGCGTGTAACGGTCTCTCAACCAGGGTGGGTTTGGGGTCGTTACATTTAGTGGTATCAGAGCCAGGTTTGGCTTTCGTTGGGTTTGTGGGTGTCTGCATGTCTACGCTTCCGTGTCTTTGCCTGCTATCTGCTATGTGCTAACTGCTGCGTGATTGTGATGGTTATCTGGTGTCTGTAATGTGTGCCTGCTCTGTGGTTGTCTGCTATCAGAGTAGCGCAACAGAAGCGTAGTGTCTGTCTGTGTAATTGCTGTGTTGGGTCTGAGTCTGGATTTGAGGGAGTCGGGTCCTTTGGGAAAGGACGACCGAATGTGAGTTCTGGTTTGCCAGTGATGTGTGCTTCAGTTGTGGGCTTGGGTTATGTGCTTATATTGTATGTTCTATGCTGTGTTCAGGTGTGAGCTTGTGAGTGTGCTTGGTCCTTGGGTTAGGACGACTTCTGAGAGTTCCGGTGCTTTTGGGCTGAGAGTTTCTGGTCTTCTGTTCCGTCTCTTCTGTCAGCAAGTCAACTAGTAAACTTGAGTGTTAGCTCTTCGAGGTTAGAGCTTCTGAAATGAGTGAGTGTTCTTTCTGTGCCTTTGTGCTGAGCCTTCAGTGATCATCTACTTTGTTTCCTCTGTCAGCGAGTTAACCAGTGTATTCTGAGTGTTAGCTTTGTGAGTGTACCTTTCTGTGTCTCAAAGCTATATGTTAGTAATTTTCTATCCGTGCTTCTGTCAATCAATCAAACAGTGGGTTCTATTCTGAGTGTTAGTTCCTTGTGAGTTTTGGAGTATTCTGGCACTAGCAATGCTTTTGTTCACATTCTGGTTTCGTCGACTTTCGAGGACGAAATTCTTTTTAAGGGGGGTATATTGTTATGCCCCATATTTTTTTTATTTTCTTTCTGATTCGCAAAGGAAGTTTGTGCTATTTTGTAATCTTATGTTAGATTGTCTATGACATTCTCCTTATGTCATTATGTTAGCTTGTGGAAGGAGGGCTAAAGATGTCCTTTTGCATTCTGTTAGTAAGTAAAGAGTTAAGGACTTATTTCTTATTTAATTATTTCTTAACTCTCCTTTCCCTAATTTCTAATCACGATCAATTCCTCCTTCCACTATCCTGACGCACGACGGTTCTTCCTCGCTCTTCTCCTCCCTTTGCTCTTCTCCCTTCTTTCAATCGTCTTCCTGTAAAATTGATTGCTAGAGATCCGCCAGTGGAATTTTGTTCGTCTATCAGTCGTCAATCAGGTTTGGTTTGTAGATTCCTGTTCTCTTCTCCGTTGAGTTTTCCTTTCCCTTTTCTGATTTTGATTTTGTATTTTGGGAGTGGTTCAATTCGAGGGATGGTCGTTCGAATGGAGATTCGAGGAGTCTGATGTGGAGAGTCCGCAGAGATGGCTTAGCTACGGATGCCAGGTAGGTGGTAGATGGATTCGGTTGTGTGCGTTCACCCACGGGGGTTTTGGTTCCGTTGTTTTCGTATATGTTTGTACGGCTTCTGATTTGTGTAACTTTGTGTGTGTTCCGGATTTGCGTTTTGATGTGTTACAACCCCGTGGGAATCGTTTGTGTTTTGCGTATTTTGTTATGTAAGTATACTTTGAAAATGGTGAATCTACCTCTATGGTTCCCTTCTGTTTTGTGAACTCTGTGTGCTTCTGATTTGAGAAGTTCGGATTGTTTAATTGCCCTATGTTTGGTGATCGATCTCTGTCCGATTTGTCTTGGTTTTGACCTTTTAAAACTGCCATGGTTATGGTTTAAAGGCTTTGGTTTCGTACTGCATTTTTGACATTGTTTTGAGGACTCTGTTCGCATCTGATTTCGTTCTGGAAATTGAACTTTTCGGCGCGTCCGAACTTCCGTCCGAACTTGGAAGTTCGGACACGCTCTGTTGCGTCTGGATTTTCTGAGAGTTTCACTGTGTCCGAACTTCCGTCCGAACTTGGAAGTTCGGACACACCCCGTTTTGCGCCCTCTGATTTTCTCTTCGACATGTGTCCGAACTTTGAAGCTCGGACACATGTTCGGACTTTCCTCGAGTTGTTTTCCGAAGGACGTCCGAACATCCGTCCGAACTTGGATGTTCGGACACCTTGAAATTTTCTGCGGATTTGAGTTCGACTTGCGTCCGAACTTCGACGTCCGGACACAAGTTCGGACAGCTCTCTGATTTGACCATAACTTGTTCGTTTGAGCTCCGTTTTGAGTGCCGTTTGCGGCGTTGGATTCCTCTTTTCGAGTACTATCTGTTTTCATGTGTTTTAGTATGTGTTTAAGTGTTTTATGATTTTGAGGTCTCTGTTAATCTTTTGAACTTTGTTTTGCTCTGAAAATGGGATTCAACCTCTGACTTCAGTTTGCTTTCGTATTTACTAGTCGGGTTACGACTTCTGTCTTGCTAAGGCTTTCCGTTGGTAAGCTTCTGCTCTGTTTTCGTTAAGCTTCTGCTTTCTGTTACGATCTGATAGGACTTCTGTCCTGTTCTGTATAAAGCTTTGGTCTGTTCTGAAAGCTTCTGTTTTGGGACCTAGTCTTCTCTGTGTCTGAACCTTTGGATGGCTGGTCTCGCTGTCTCGTAGCGCGCTATGTAGGATATCCTTCTGCTTCACGGGTGATGTTCCCCGTTCTGTTCACAGGTGTTCCACCTGTTCTGTTTACGAGTGAGGTTTCCTCGTTCTGTTCACGAGTTGTTACTCGTTCTGTCTGTATGCTTTGAATGCTAGTGTCTCACTTCTGTTTGGATTCTGTTCTGCTGTTTTGACAGACTGTTGTGTGCTTTCTGTCCTTTGAACACCTCTGTTTGTTTTGCTCTGCTTCCGTCTGATCTGTCTGATTGCAAACTCAGATAGGCTGCTGTGTGCTTCCTGTCTGTTGAGGATTTCTGATTTTGTAAGTGCTCTAATTCGTCTTCTCTATCTGTATTTGATTTGAGACGGTCTGCTGTGTGCTTACTGTCTTCTGCTAAGTTCTGGGTTTTGCTAAGCTTCTGATTTTACTAAGCTTCTGACTGTGTTTAAGCTTTTGAGTTTGTTAAGCTTTGGTTTTCGTCAAGCTTTCAGCTTCAGTTCCCTTATGCTATTAAGTGTATGTTTTGACCACTGCTTACCCTTCTGTTTAGACTTCTGTCTCTTGTAAGACTTCCGCTTTGACTCTGATTTTGCTCTGGCTAAGCGCTTCCGTATATGTACTTGTAAATGTATGTTCAGATTATGTTTTGAGCGTGCTCAGCTGATGAAGTTTATCACCTGCTGAGCAATAGTTTTGCTCACCCCTATCTCCGTCTGATTTGCAGGTTTTAGTTCGTGCTTGGAGATTCAGTTTCTACTTTCTGTCTTGGCTTTTGAGCTCTGTATTTCAGTTTGTTTGGCCATGGTGCCCAGTTGTAATTAGATTATGCTTGTATTTCAGTTTGGCTTCCGCCTGTGTAATGAAAAGACATGTTGTATTCGTCTATTTGGTAATATATGAGTTTCAGTTCTGTTTTGGGAGTTCGCTAGTGTAGCCTTGCGTTGTCTTAGGTAATAAGCGCGCGGCGTGTAACGGTCTCTCAACCAGGGTGGGTTTGGGGTCGTTACATTTAGTGGTATCAGAGCCAGGTTTGGCTTTCGTTGGGTTTGTGGGTGTCTGCATGTCTACGCTTCCGTGTCTTTGCCTGCTATCTGCTATGTGCTAACTGCTGCGTGTGTGATGGTTATCTGGTGTGTCTGTAATGTGTGCCTGCTCTGTGGTTGTCTGCTATCAGAGTAGCGCAACAGAAGCGTAGTGTCTGTCTGTGTAATTGCTGTGTTGGGTCTGAGTCTGGATTTGAGGGAGTCGGGTCCTTTGGGAAAGGACGACCGAATGTGAGTTCTGGTTTGCCAGTGATGTGTGCTTCAGTTGTGGGCTTGGGTTATGTGCTTATATTGTATGTTCTATGCTGTGTTCAGGTGTGAGCTTGTGAGTGTGCTTGGTCCTTGGGTTAGGACGACTTCTGAGAGTTCCGGTGCTTTTGGGCTGAGAGTTTCTGGTCTTCTGTTCCGTCTCTTCTGTCAGCAAGTCAACTAGTAAACTTGAGTGTTAGCTCTTCGAGGTTAGAGCTTCTGAAATGAGTGAGTGTTCTTTCTGTGCCTTTGTGCTGAGCCTTCAGTGATCATCTACTTTGTTTCCTCTGTCAGCGAGTTAACCAGTGTATTCTGAGTGTTAGCTTTGTGAGTGTACCTTTCTGTGTCTCAAAGCTATATGTTAGTAATTTTCTATCCGTGCTTCTGTCAATCAATTTGTGAGTTTTTTCTTTCTCCTGTTTTTTTTTTTTCAATATTTTTTTTGAGTTTAGTTCTCTTTTTTCTTTCGTTTTTTTTCACATTCTGGTCGTCACTTTGAGGACGAAATTCTTTTTAAGGGGGGTATTGTTATGCCCCATATTTTTTTTATTTTTTCTGATTCGCAAAGGAAGTTTGTGCTATTTTGTAATCTTATGTTAGATTGTCTATGACATTCTCCTTATGTCATTATGTTAGCTTGTGGAAGGAGGGCTAAAGATGTCCTTTTGCATTCTGTTAGTAAGTAAAGAGTTAAGGACTTATTTCTTATTTAATTATTTCTTAACTCTCCTTTCCCTAATTTCTAATCACGATCAATTCCTCCTTCCACTATCCTGACGCACGACGGTTCTTCCTCGCTCTTCTCCTCCCTTTGCTCTTCTCCCTTCTTTCAATCGTCTTCCTGTAAAATTGATTGCTAGAGATCCGCCAGTGGAATTTTGTTCGTCTATCAGTCGTCAATCAGGTTTGGTTTGTAGATTCCTGTTCTCTTCTCCGTTGAGTTTTCCTTTCCCTTTTCTGATTTTGATTTTGTATTTTGGGAGTGGTTCAATTCGAGGGATGGTCGTTCGAATGGAGATTCGAGGAGTCTGATGTGGAGAGTCCGCAGAGATGGCTTAGCTACGGATGCCAGGTAGGTGGTAGATGGATTCGGTTGTGTGCGTTCACCCACGGGGGTTTTGGTTCCGTTGTTTTTCCGTATATGTTTGTACGGCTTCTGATTTGTGTAACTTTGTGTGTGTTCCGGATTTGCGTTTTGATGTGTTACAACCCCGTGGGAATCGTTTGTGTTTTGCGTATTTTGTTATGTAAGTATACTTTGAAAATGGTGAATCTACCTCTATGGTTCCCTTCTGTTTTGTGAACTCTGTGTGCTTCTGATTTGAGAAGTTCGGATTGTTTAATTGCCCTATGTTTGGTGATCGATCTCTGTCCGATTTTCTTGGTTTTGACCTTTTAAAACTGCCATGGTTATGGTTTAAAGGCTTTGGTTTCGTACTGCATTTTTGACATTGTTTTGAGGACTCTGTTCGCATCTGATTTCGTTCTGGAAATTGAACTTTTCGGCGCGTCCGAACTTCCGTCCGAACTTGGAAGTTCGGACACGCTCTGTTGCGTCTGGATTTTCTGAGAGTTTCACTGTGTCCGAACTTCCGTCCGAACTTGGAAGTTCGGACAACCCCGTTTTTGCGCCCTCTGATTTTCTCTTCGACATGTGTCCGAACTTTGAAGCTCGGACACATGTTCGGACTTTCCTCGAGTTGTTTTCCGAAGGACGTCCGAACATCCGTCCGAACTTGGATGTTCGGACACCTTGAAATTTTCTGCGGATTTGAGTTCGACTTGCGTCCGAACTTCGACGTCCGGACACAAGTTCGGACAGCTCTCTGATTTGACCATAACTTGTTCGTTTGAGCTCCGTTTTGAGTGCCGTTTGCGGCGTTGGATTCCTCTTTTCGAGTACTATCTGTTTTCATGTGTTTTAGTATGTGTTTAAGTGTTTTTGATTTTGAGGTCTCTGTTAATCTTTTGAACTTTGTTTTGCTCTGAAAATGGGATTCAACCTCTGACTTCAGTTTGCTTTCGTATTTACTAGTCGGGTTACGACTTCTGTCTTGCTAAGGCTTTCCGTTGGTAAGCTTCTGCTCTGTTTTCGTTAAGCTTCTGCTTTCTGTTACGATCTGATAGGACTTCTGTCCTGTTCTGTATAAAGCTTTGGTCTGTTCTGAAAGCTTCTGTTTTGGGACCTAGTCTTCTCTGTGTCTGAACCTTTGGATGGCTGGTCTCGCTGTCTCGTAGCGCGCTATGTAGGATATCCTTCTGCTTCACGGGTGATGTTCCCCGTTCTGTTCACAGGTGTTCCACCTGTTCTGTTTACGAGTGAGGTTTCCTCGTTCTGTTCACGAGTTGTTACTCGTTCTGTCTGTATGCTTTGAATGCTAGTGTCTCACTTCTGTTTGGATTCTGTTCTGCTGTTTTGACAGACTGTTGTGTGCTTTCTGTCCTTTGAACACCTCTGTTTGTTTTGCTCTGCTTCCGTCTGCTCTGTCTGATTGCAAACTCAGATAGGCTGCTGTGTGCTTCCTGTCTGTTGAGGATTTCTGATTTTGTAAGTGCTCTATTCGTCTGCTCTATCTGTATTTGATTTGAGACGGTCTGCTGTGTGCTTACTGTCTTCTGCTAAGTTCTGGGTTTTGCTAAGCTTCTGATTTTACTAAGCTTCTGACTGTGTTTAAGCTTTTGAGTTTGTTAAGCTTTGGTTTTCGTCAAGCTTTCAGCTTCAGTTCCCTTATGCTATTAAGTGTATGTTTTGACCACTGCTTACCCTTCTGTTTAGACTTCTGTCTCTTGTAAGACTTCCGCTTTGACTCTGATTTTGCTCTGGCTAAGCGCTTCCGTATATGTACTTGTAAATGTATGTTCAGATTATTTTTGAGCGTGCTCAGCTGATGAAGTTTATCACCTGCTGAGCAATAGTTTTGCTCACCCCTATCTCCGTCTGATTTGCAGGTTTTAGTTCGTGCTTGGAGATTCAGTTTCTACTTTCTGTCTTGGCTTTTGAGCTCTGTATTTCAGTTTGTTTGGCCATGGTGCCCAGTTGTAATTAGATTATGCTTGTATTTCAGTTTGGCTTCCGCCTGTGTAATGAAAAGACATGTTGTATTCGTCTATTTGGTAATATATGAGTTTCAGTTCTGTTTTGGGAGTTCGCTAGTGTAGCCTTGCGTTGTCTTAGGTAATAAGCGGCGGCGTGTAACGGTCTCTCAACCAGGGTGGGTTTGGGGTCGTTACATTTAGTGGTATCAGAGCCAGGTTTGGCTTTCGTTGGGTTTGTGGGTGTCTGCATGTCTACGCTTCCGTGTCTTTGCCTGCTATCTGCTATGTGCTAACTGCTGCGTGATTGTGATGGTTATCTGGTGTCTGTAATGTGTGCCTGCTCTGTGGTTGTCTGCTATCAGAGTAGCGCAACAGAAGCGTAGTGTCTGTCTGTGTAATTGCTGTGTTCGGGTCTGAGTCTGGATTTGAGGGAGTCGGGTCCTTTGGGAAAGGACGACCGAATGTGAGTTCTGGTTTGCCAGTGATGTGTGCTTCAGTTGTGGGCTTGGGTTATGTGCTTATATTGTATGTTCTATGCTGTGTTCAGGTGTGAGCTTGTGAGTGTGCTTGGTCCTTGGGTTAGGACGACTTCTGAGAGTTCCGGTGCTTTTGGGCTGAGAGTTTCTGGTCTTCTGTTCCGTCTCTTCTGTCAGCAAGTCAACTAGTAAACTTGAGTGTTAGCTCTTCGAGGTTAGAGCTTCTGAAATGAGTGTTCTTTCTGTGCCTTTGTGCTGAGCCTTCAGTGATCATCTACTTTGTTTCCTCTGTCAGCGAGTTAACCAGTGTATTCTGAGTGTTAGCTTTGTGAGTGTACCTTTCTGTGTCTCAAAGCTATATGTTAGTAATTTTCTATCCGTGCTTCTGTCAATCAATCAAACAGTGGGTTCTATTCTGAGTGTTAGTTCCTTGTGAGTTTTGGAGTATTCTGGCACTAGCAATGCTTTTGTTCACATTCTGGTTTCGTCGACTTTCGAGGACGAAATTCTTTTTAAGGGGGGTATATTGTTATGCCCCATATTTTTTTTATTTTCTTTCTGATTCGCAAAGGAAGTTTGTGCTATTTTGTAATCTTATGTTAGATTGTCTATGACATTCTCCTTATGTCATTATGTTAGCTTGTGGAAGGAGGGCTAAAGATGTCCTTTTGCATTCTGTTAGTAAGTAAAGAGTTAAGGACTTATTTCTTATTTAATTATTTCTTAACTCTCCTTTCCCTAATTTCTAATCACGATCAATTCCTCCTTCCACTATCCTGACGCACGACGGTTCTTCCTCGCTCTTCTCCTCCCTTTGCTCTTCTCCCTTCTTTCAATCGCCTTCCTGTAAAATTGATTGCTAGAGATCCGCCAGTGGAATTTTGTTCGTCTATCAGTCGTCAATCAGGTTTGGTTTGTAGATTCTTGTTCTCTTCTCCGTTGAGTTTTCCTTTCCCTTTTCTGATTTTGATTTTGTATTTTGGGAGTGGTTCAATTCGAGGGATGGTCGTTCGAATGGAGATTCGAGGAGTCTGATGTGGAGAGTCCGCAGAGATGGCTTAGCTACGGATGTCAGGTAGGTGGTAGATGGATTCGGTTGTGTGCGTTCACCCACGGGGGTTTTGGTTCCGTTGTTTTTCGTATATGTTTGTCCGGCTTCTGATTTGTGTAACTTTGTGTGTGTTCCGGATTTGCGTTTTGATGTGTTACAACCCCGTGGGAATCGTTTGTGTTTTGCGTATTTTGTTATGTAAGTATACTTTGAAAATGGTGAATCTACCTCTATGGTTCCCTTCTGTTTTGTGAACTCTGTGTGCTTCTGATTTGAGAAGTTCGGATTGTTTAATTGCCCTATGTTTGGTGATCGATCTCTGTCCGATTTGTCTTGGTTTTGACCTTTTAAAACTGCCATGGTTATGGTTTAAAGGCTTTGGTTTCGTACTGCATTTTTGACATTGTTTTGAGGACTCTGTTCGCATCTGATTTCGTTCTGGAAATTGAACTTTTCGGCGCGTCCGAACTTCCGTCCGAACTTGGAAGTTCGGACACGCTCTGTTGCGTCTGGATTTTCTGAGAGTTTCACTGTGTCCGAACTTCCGTCCGAACTTGGAAGTTCGGACACACCCCGTTTTGCGCCCTCTGATTTTCTCTTCGACATGTGTCCGAACTTTGAAGCTCGGACACATGTTCGGACTTTCCTCGAGTTGTTTTCCGAAGGACGTCCGAACATCCGTCCGAACTTGGATGTTCGGACACCTTGAAATTTTCTGCGGATTTGAGTTCGACTTGCGTCCGAACTTCGACGTCCGGACACAAGTTCGGACAGCTCTCTGATTTGACCATAACTTGTTCGTTTGAGCTCCGTTTTGAGTGCCGTTTGCGGCGTTGGATTCCTCTTTTCGAGTACTATCTGTTTTCATGTGTTTTAGTATGTGTTTAAGTGTTTTCTGATTTTGAGGTCTCTGTTAATCTTTTGAACTTTGTTTTGCTCTGAAAATGGGATTCAACCTCTGACTTCAGTTTGCTTTCGTATTTACTAGTCGGGTTACGACTTCTGTCTTGCTAAGGCTTTCCGTTGGTAAGCTTCTGCTCTGTTTTCGTTAAGCTTCTGCTTTCTGTTACGATCTGATAGGACTTCTGTCCTGTTCTGTATAAAGCTTTGGTCTGTTCTGAAAGCTTCTGTTTTGGGACCTAGTCTTCTCTGTGTCTGAACCTTTGGATGGCTGGTCTCGCTGTCTCGTAGCGCGCTATGTAGGATATCCTTCTGCTTCACGGGTGATGTTCCCCGTTCTGTTCACAGGTGTTCCACCTGTTCTGTTTACGAGTGAGGTTTCCTCGTTCTGTTCACGAGTTGTTACTCGTTCTGTCTGTATGCTTTGAATGCTAGTGTCTCACTTCTGTTTGGATTCTGTTCTGCTGTTTTGACAGACTGTTGTGTGCTTTCTGTCCTTTGAACACCTCTGTTTGTTTTGCTCTGCTTTCGTCTGCTCTGTCTGATTGCAAACTCAGATAGGCTGCTGTGTGCTTCCTGTCTGTTGAGGATTTCTGATTTTGTAAGTGCTCTACTTCGTCTGCTCTATCTGTATTTGATTTGAGACGGTCTGCTGTGTGCTTACTGTCTTCTGCTAAGTTCTGGGTTTTGCTAAGCTTCTGATTTTACTAAGCTTCTGACTGTGTTTAAGCTTTTGAGTTTGTTAAGCTTTGGTTTTCGTCAAGCTTTCAGCTTCAGTTCCCTTATGCTATTAAGTGTATGTTTTGACCACTGCTTAGCCCTTCTGTTTAGACTTCTGTCTCTTGTAAGACTTCCGCTTTGACTCTGATTTTGCTCTGGCTAAGCGCTTCCGTATATGTACTTGTAAATGTATGTTCAGATTATGTTTTGAGCGTGCTCAGCTGATGAAGTTTATCACCTGCTGAGCAATAGTTTTGCTCACCCCTATCTCCGTCTGATTTGCAGGTTTTAGTTCGTGCTTGGAGATTCAGTTTCTACTTTCTGTCTTGGCTTTTGAGCTCTGTATTTCAGTTTGTTTGGCCATGGTGCCCAGTTGTAATTAGATTATGCTTGTATTTCAGTTTGGCTTCCGCCTGTGTAATGAAAAGACATGTTGTATTCGTCTATTTGGTAATATATGAGTTTCAGTTCTGTTTTGGGAGTTCGCTAGTGTAGCCTTGCGTTGTCTTAGGTAATAAGCGCGCGGCGTGTAACGGTCTCTCAACCAGGGTGGGTTTGGGGTCGTTACATTTAGTGGTATCAGAGCCAGGTTTGGCTTTCGTTGGGTTTGTGGGTGTCTGCATGTCTACGCTTCCGTGTCTTTGCCTGCTATCTGCTATGTGCTAACTGCTGCGTGATTGTGATGGTTATCTGGTGTCTGTAATGTGTGCCTGCTCTGTGGTTGTCTGCTATCAGAGTAGCGCAACAGAAGCGTAGTGTCTGTCTGTGTAATTGCTGTGTTCGGGTCTGAGTCTGGATTTGAGGGAGTCGGGTCCTTTGGGAAAGGACGACCGAATGTGAGTTCTGGTTTGCCAGTGATGTGTGCTTCAGTTGTGGGCTTGGGTTATGTGCTTATATTGTATGTTCTATGCTGTGTTCAGGTGTGAGCTTGTGAGTGTGCTTGGTCCTTGGGTTAGGACGACTTCTGAGAGTTCCGGTGCTTTTGGGCTGAGAGTTTCTGGTCTTCTGTTCCGTCTCTTCTGTCAGCAAGTCAACTAGTAAACTTGAGTGTTAGCTCTTCGAGGTTAGAGCTTCTGAAATGAGTGAGTGTTCTTTCTGTGCCTTTGTGCTGAGCCTTCAGTGATCATCTACTTTGTTTCCTCTGTCAGCGAGTTAACCAGTGTATTCTGAGTGTTAGCTTTGTGAGTGTACCTTTCTGTGTCTCAAAGCTATATGTTAGTAATTTTCTATCCGTGCTTCTGTCAATCAATCAAACAGTGGGTTCTATTCTGAGTGTTAGTTCCTTGTGAGTTTTGGAGTATTCTGGCACTAGCAATGCTTTTGTTCACATTCTGGTTTCGTCGACTTTCGAGGACGAAATTCTTTTTAAGGGGGGTATATTGTTATGCCCCATATTTTTTTTATTTTCTTTCTGATTCGCAAAGGAAGTTTGTGCTATTTTGTAATCTTATGTTAGATTGTCTATGACATTCTCCTTATGTCATTATGTTAGCTTGTGGAAGGAGGGCTAAAGATGTCCTTTTGCATTCTGTTAGTAAGTAAAGAGTTAAGGACTTATTTCTTATTTAATTATTTCTTAACTCTCCTTTCCCTAATTTCTAATCACGATCAATTCCTCCTTCCACTATCCTGACGCACGACGGTTCTTCCTCCTCGCTCTTCTCCTCCCTTTGCTCTTCTCCCTTCTTTCAATCGTCTTCCTGTAAAATTGATTGCTAGAGATCCGCCAGTGGAATTTTGTTCGTCTATCAGTCGTCAATCAGGTTTGGTTTGTAGATTCCTGTTCTCTTCTCCGTTGAGTTTTCCTTTCCCTTTTCTGATTTTGATTTTGTATTTTGGGAGTGGTTCAATTCGAGGGATGGTCGTTCGAATGGAGATTCGAGGAGTCTGATGTGGAGAGTCCGCAGAGATGGCTTAGCTACGGATGCCAGGTAGGTGGTAGATGGATTCGGTTGTGTGCGTTCACCCACGGGGGTTTTGGTTCCGTTGTTTTCCGTATATGTTTGTACGGCTTCTGATTTGTGTAACTTTGTGTGTGTTCCGGATTTGCGTTTTGATGTGTTACAACCCCGTGGGAATCGTTTGTGTTTTGCGTATTTTGTTATGTAAGTATACTTTGAAAATGGTGAATCTACCTCTATGGTTCCCTTCTGTTTTGTGAACTCTGTGTGCTTCTGATTTGAGAAGTTCGGATTGTTTAATTGCCCTATGTTTGGTGATCGATCTCTGTCCGATTTGTCTTGGTTTTGACCTTTTAAAACTGCCATGGTTATGGTTTAAAGGCTTTGGTTTCGTACTGCATTTTTGACATTGTTTTGAGGACTCTGTTCGCATCTGATTTCGTTCTGGAAATTGAACTTTTCGGCGCGTCCGAACTTCCGTCCGAACTTGGAAGTTCGGACACGCTCTGTTGCGTCTGGATTTTCTGAGAGTTTCACTGTGTCCGAACTTCCGTCCGAACTTGGAAGTTCGGACACACCCCGTTTTGCGCCCTCTGATTTTCTCTTCGACATGTGTCCGAACTTTGAAGCTCGGACACATGTTCGGACTTTCCTCGAGTTGTTTTCCGAAGGACGTCCGAACATCCGTCCGAACTTGGATGTTCGGACACCTTGAAATTTTCTGCGGATTTGAGTTCGACTTGCGTCCGAACTTCGACGTCCGGACACAAGTTCGGACAGCTCTCTGATTTGACCATAACTTGTTCGTTTGAGCTCCGTTTTGAGTGCCGTTTGCGGCGTTGGATTCCTCTTTTCGAGTACTATCTGTTTTCATGTGTTTTAGTATGTGTTTAAGTGTTTTGATTTTGAGGTCTCTGTTAATCTTTTGAACTTTGTTTTGCTCTGAAAATGGGATTCAACCTCTGACTTCAGTTTGCTTTCGTATTTACTAGTCGGGTTACGACTTCTGTCTTGCTAAGGCTTTCCGTTGGTAAGCTTCTGCTCTGTTTTCGTTAAGCTTCTGCTTTCTGCTACGATCTGATAGGACTTCTGTCCTGTTCTGTATAAAGCTTTGGTCTGTTCTGAAAGCTTCAGTTTTGGGACCTAGTCTTCTCTGTGTCTGAACCTTTGGATGGCTGGTCTTGCTGCTTCGTAGCACGCTATGTAGGATATCCTTCTGCTTCACGGGTGATGTTCCCCGTTCTGTTCACAGGTGTTCCACCTGTTCTGTTTACGAGTGAGGTTTCCTCGTTCTGTTCACGAGTTGTTACTCGTTCTGTCTGTATGCTTTGAATGCTAGTGTCTCACTTCTGTTTGGATTCTGTTCTGCTGTTTTGACAGACTGTTGTGTGCTTTCTGTCCTTTGAACACCTCTGTTTGTTTTGCTCTGCTTCCGTCTGCTCTGTCTGATTGCAAACTCAGATAGGCTGCTGTGTGCTTCCTGTCTGTTGAGGATTTCTGATTTTGTAAGTGCTCTACTTCGTCTGCTCTATCTGTATTTGATTTGAGACGGTCTGCTGTGTGCTTACTGTCTTCTGCTAAGTTCTGGGTTTTGCTAAGCTTCTGATTTTACTAAGCTTCTGACTGTGTTTAAGCTTTTGAGTTTGTTAAGCTTTGGTTTTCGTCAAGCTTTCAGCTTCAGTTCCCTTATGCTATTAAGTGTATGTTTTGACCACTGCTTAGCCCTTCTGTTTAGACTTCTGTCTCTTGTAAGACTTCCGCTTTGACTCTGATTTTGCTCTGGCTAAGCGCTTCCGTATATGTACTTGTAAATGTATGTTCAGATTATGTTTTGAGCGTGCTCAGCTGATGAAGTTTATCACCTGCTGAGCAATAGTTTTGCTCACCCCTATCTCCGTCTGATTTGCAGGTTTTAGTTCGTGCTTGGAGATTCAGTTTCTACTTTCTGTCTTGGCTTTTGAGCTCTGTATTTCAGTTTGTTTGGCCATGGTGCCCAGTTGTAATTAGATTATGCTTGTATTTCAGTTTGGCTTCCGCCTGTGTAATGAAAAGACATGTTGTATTCGTCTATTTGGTAATATGAGTTTCAGTTCTGTTTTGGGAGTTCGCTAGTGTAGCCTTGCGTTGTCTTAGGTAATAACGCGCGGCGTGTAACGGTCTCTCAACCAGGGTGGGTTTGGGGTCGTTACATTTAGTGGTATCAGAGCCAGGTTTGGCTTTCGTTGGGTTTGTGGGTGTCTGCATGTCTACGCTTCCGTGTCTTTGCCTGCTATCTGCTATGTGCTAACTGCTGCGTGATTGTGATGGTTATCTGGTGTCTGTAATGTGTGCCTGCTCTGTGGTTGTCTGCTATCAGAGTAGCGCAACAGAAGCGTAGTGTCTGTCTGTGTAATTGCTGTGTTCGGGTCTGAGTCTGGATTTGAGGGAGTCGGGTCCTTTGGGAAAGGACGACCGAATGTGAGTTCTGGTTTGCCAGTGATGTGTGCTTCAGTTGTGGGCTTGGGTTATGTGCTTATATTGTATGTTCTATGCTGTGTTCAGGTGTGAGCTTGTGAGTGTGCTTGGTCCTTGGGTTAGGACGACTTCTGAGAGTTCCGGTGCTTTTGGGCTGAGAGTTTCTGGTCTTCTGTTCCGTCTCTTCTGTCAGCAAGTCAACTAGTAAACTTGAGTGTTAGCTCTTCGAGGTTAGAGCTTCTGAAATGAGTGAGTGTTCTTTCTGTGCCTTTGTGCTGAGCCTTCAGTGATCATCTACTTTGTTTCCTCTGTCAGCGAGTTAACCAGTGTATTCTGAGTGTTAGCTTTGTGAGTGTACCTTTCTGTGTCTCAAAGCTATATGTTAGTAATTTTCTATCCGTGCTTCTGTCAATCAATCAAACAGTGGGTTCTATTCTGAGTGTTAGTTCCTTGTGAGTTTTGGAGTATTCTGGCACTAGCAATGCTTTTGTTCACATTCTGGTTTCGTCGACTTTCGAGGACGAAATTCTTTTTAAGGGGGGTATATTGTTATGCCCCATATTTTTTTTATTTTCTTTCTGATTCGCAAAGGAAGTTTGTGCTATTTTGTAATCTTATGTTAGATTGTCTATGACATTCTCCTTATGTCATTATGTTAGCTTGTGGAAGGAGGGCTAAAGATGTCCTTTTGCATTCTGTTAGTAAGTAAAGAGTTAAGGACTTATTTCTTATTTAATTATTTCTTAACTCTCCTTTCCCTAATTTCTAATCACGATCAATTCCTCCTTCCACTATCCTGACGCACGACGGTTCTTCCTCGCTCTTCTCCTCCCTTTGCTCTTCTCCCTTCTTTCAATCGCCTTCCTGTAAAATTGATTGCTAGAGATCCGCCAGTGGAATTTTGTTCGTCTATCAGTCGTCAATCAGGTTTGGTTTGTAGATTCTGTTCTCTTCTCCGTTGAGTTTTCCTTTCCCTTTTCTGATTTTGATTTTGTATTTTGGGAGTGGTTCAATTCGAGGGATGGTCGTTCGAATGGAGATTCGAGGAGTCTGATGTGGAGAGTCCGCAGAGATGGCTTAGCTACGGATGTCAGGTAGGTGGTAGATGGATTCGGTTGTGTGCGTTCACCCACGGGGGTTTTGGTTCCGTTGTTTTCGTATATGTTTGTACGGCTTCTGATTTGTGTAACTTTGTGTGTGTTCCGGATTTGCGTTTTGATGTGTTACAACCCCGTGGGAATCGTTTGTGTTTTGCGTATTTTGTTATGTAAGTATACTTTGAAAATGGTGAATCTACCTCTATGGTTCCCTTCTGTTTTGTGAACTCTGTGTGCTTCTGATTTGAGAAGTTCGGATTGTTTAATTGCCCTATGTTTGGTGATCGATCTCTGTCCGATTTGTCTTGGTTTTGACCTTTTAAAACTGCCATGGTTATGGTTTAAAGGCTTTGGTTTCGTACTGCATTTTTGACATTGTTTTGAGGACTCTGTTCGCATCTGATTTCGTTCTGGAAATTGAACTTTTCGGCGCGTCCGAACTTCCGTCCGAACTTGGAAGTTCGGACACGCTCTGTTGCGTCTGGATTTTCTGAGAGTTTCACTGTGTCCGAACTTCCGTCCGAACTTGGAAGTTCGGACACACCCCGTTTTGCGCCCTCTGATTTTCTCTTCGACATGTGTCCGAACTTTGAAGCTCGGACACATGTTCGGACTTTCCTCGAGTTGTTTTCCGAAGGACGTCCGAACATCCGTCCGAACTTGGATGTTCGGACACCTTGAAATTTTCTGCGGATTTGAGTTCGACTTGCGTCCGAACTTCGACGTCCGGACACAAGTTCGGACAGCTCTCTGATTTGACCATAACTTGTTCGTTTGAGCTCCGTTTTGAGTGCCGTTTGCGGCGTTGGATTCCTCTTTTCGAGTACTATCTGTTTTCATGTGTTTTAGTATGTGTTTAAGTGTTTTCTGATTTTGAGGTCTCTGTTAATCTTTTGAACTTTGTTTTGCTCTGAAAATGGGATTCAACCTCTGACTTCAGTTTGCTTTCGTATTTACTAGTCGGGTTACGACTTCTGTCTTGCTAAGGCTTTCCGTTGGTAAGCTTCTGCTCTGTTTTCGTTAAGCTTCTGCTTTCTGTACGATCTGATAGGACTTCTGTCCTGTTCTGTATAAAGCTTTGGTCTGTTCTGAAAGCTTCTGTTTTGGGACCTAGTCTTCTCTGTGTCTGAACCTTTGGATGGCTGGTCTCGCTGCTTCGTAGCACGCTATGTAGGATATCCTTCTGCTTCACGGGTGATGTTCCCCGTTCTGTTCACAGGTGTTCCACCTGTTTTGTTTACGAGTGAGGTTTCCTCGTTCTGTTCACGAGTTGTTACTCGTTCTGTCTGTATGCTTTGAATGCTAGTGTCTCACTTCTGTTTGGATTCTGTTCTGCTGTTTTGACAGACTGTTGTGTGCTTTCTGTCCTTTGAACACCTCTGTTTGTTTTGCTCTACTTCCGTCTGCTCTGTCTGATTGCAAACTCAGATAGGCTGCTGTGTGCTTCCTGTCTGTTGAGGATTTCTGATTTTGTAAGTGCTCTAATTCGTCTGCTCTATCTGTATTTGATTTGAGACGGTCTGCTGTGTGCTTACTGTCTTCTGCTAAGTTCTGGGTTTTACTAAACTTCTGATTTTACTAAGCTTCTGACTGTGTTTAAGCTTTTGAGTTTGTTAAGCTTTGGTTTTCATCAAGCTTTCAGCTTCAGTTCCCTTATGCTATTAAGTGTATGTTTTGACCACTGCTTAGCCCTTCTGTTTAGACTTCTGTCTCTTGTAAGACTTCCGCTTTGACTCTGATTTTGCTCTGGCTAAGCGCTTCCGTATATGTACTTGTAAATGTATGTTCAGATTATGTTTTGAGCGTGCTCAGCTGATGAAGTTTATCACCTGCTGAGCAATAGTTTTGCTCACCCCTATCTCCGTCTGATTTGCAGGTTTTAGTTCGTGCTTGGAGATTCAGTTTCTACTTTCTGTCTTAGCTTTTGAGCTCTGTATTTCAGTTTGTTTGGCCATGGTGCCCAGTTGTAATTAGATTATGCTTGTATTTCAGTTTGGCTTCCGCCTGTGTAATGAAAAGACATGTTGTATTCGTCTATTTGGTAATATATGAGTTTCAGTTCTGTTTTGGGAGTTCGCTAGTGTAGCCTTGCGTTGTCTTAGGTAATAAGCGCGCGGCGTGTAACAGTCTCTCAACCAGGGTGGGTTTGGGGTCGTTACATTTAGTGGTATCAGAGCCAGGTTTGGCTTTCGTTGGGTTTGTGGGTGTCTGCATGTCTACGCTTCCGTGTCTTTGCCTGCTATCTGCTATGTGCTAACTGCTGCGTGATTGTGATGGTTATCTGGTGTCTGTAATGTGTGCCTGCTCTGTGGTTGTCTGCTATCAGAGTAGCGCAACAGAAGCGTAGTGTCTGTCTGTGTAATTGCTGTGTTCGGGTCTGAGTCTGGATTTGAGGGAGTCGGGTCCTTGGGGAAAGGACGACCGAATGTGAGTTATGGTTTGCCAGTGATGTGTGCTTCAGTTGTGGGCTTGGGTTATGTGCTTATATTGTATGTTCTATGCTGTGTTCAGGTGTGAGCTTGTGAGTGTGCTTGGTCCTTGGGTTAGGACGACTTCTGAGAGTTCCGGTGCTTTTGGGCTGAGAGTTTCTGGTCTTCTGTTCCGTCTCTTCTGTCAGCAAGTCAACTAGTAAACTTGAGTGTTAGCTCTTCGAGGTTAGAGCTTCTGAAATGAGTGAGTGTTCTTTCTGTGCCTTTGTGCTGAGCCTTCAGTGATCATCTACTTTGTTTCCTCTGTCAGCGAGTTAACCAGTGTATTCTGAGTGTTAGCTTTGTGAGTGTACCTTTCTGTGTCTCAAAGCTATATGTTAGTAATTTTCTATCCGTGCTTCTGTCAATCAATCAAACAGTGGGTTCTATTCTGAGTGTTAGTTCCTTGTGAGTTTTGGAGTATTCTGGCACTAGCAATGCTTTTGTTCACATTCTGGTTTCGTCGACTTTCGAGGACGAAATTCTTTTTAAGGGGGGTATATTGTTATGCCCCATATTTTTTTTATTTTCTTTCTGATTCGCAAAGGAAGTTTGTGCTATTTTGTAATCTTATGTTAGATTGTCTATGACATTCTCCTTATGTCATTATGTTAGCTTGTGGAAGGAGGGCTAAAGATGTCCTTTTGCATTCTGTTAGTAAGTAAAGAGTTAAGGACTTATTTCTTATTTAATTATTTCTTAACTCTCCTTTCCCTAATTTCTAATCACGATCAATTCCTCCTTCCACTATCCTGACGCACGACGGTTCTTTCGCTTCCTCGCTCTTCTCCTCCCTTTGCTCTTCTCCCTTCTTTCAATCGTCTTCCTGTAAAATTGATTGCTAGAGATCCGCCAGTGGAATTTTGTTCGTCTATCAGTCGTCAATCAGGTTTGGTTTGTAGATTCCTGTTCTCTTCTCCGTTGAGTTTTCCTTTCCCTTTTCTGATTTTGATTTTGTATTTTGGGAGTGGTTCAATTCGAGGGATGGTCGTTCGAATGGAGATTCGAGGAGTCTGATGTGGAGAGTCCGCAGAGATGGCTTAGCTACGGATGTCAGGTAGGTGGTAGATGGATTCGGTTGTGTGCGTTCA
Organism: Limonium bicolor; assembly: GCA_023374045.1. NCBI lineage: Eukaryota > Viridiplantae > Streptophyta > Magnoliopsida > Caryophyllales > Plumbaginaceae > Limonium > Limonium bicolor. The sequence goes on along the minus strand of CM041778.1, from coordinate 22,800,231 downwards.
CCCACGGGGGTTTTGGTTCCGTTGTTTTCCGTATATGTTTGTACGGCTTCTGATTTGTGTAACTTTGTGTGTGTTCCGGATTTGCGTTTTGATGTGTTACAACCCCGTGGGAATCGTTTGTGTTTTGCGTATTTTGTTATGTAAGTATACTTTGAAAATGGTGAATCTACCTCTATGGTTCCCTTCTGTTTTGTGAACTCTGTGTGCTTCTGATTTGAGAAGTTCGGATTGTTTAATTGCCCTATGTTTGGTGATCGATCTCTGTCCGATTTGTCTTGGTTTTGACCTTTTAAAACTGCCATGGTTATGGTTTAAAGGCTTTGGTTTCGTACTGCATTTTTGACATTGTTTTGAGGACTCTGTTCGCATCTGATTTCGTTCTGGAAATTGAACTTTTCGGCGCGTCCGAACTTCCGTCCGAACTTGGAAGTTCGGACATGCTCTGTTGCGTCTGGATTTTCTAAGAGTTTCACTGTGTCCGAACTTCCGTCCGAACTTGGAAGTTCGGACACACCCCGTTTTGCGCCCTCTGATTTTCTCTTCGACATGTGTCCGAACTTTGAAGCTCGGACACATGTTCGGACTTTCCTCGAGTTGTTTTCCGAAGGACGTCCGAACATCCGTCCGAACTTGGATGTTCGGACACCTTGAAATTTTCTGCGGATTTGAGTTCGACTTGCGTCCGAACTTCGACGTCCGGACACAAGTTCGGCCAGCTCTCTGATTTGACCATAACTTGTTCGTTTGAGCTCCGTTTTGAGTGCCGTTTGCGGCGTTGGATTCCTCTTTTCGAGTACTATCTGTTTTCATGTGTTTTAGTATGTGTTTAAGTGTTTTCTGATTTTGAGGTCTCTGTTAATCTTTTGAACTTTGTTTTGCTCTGAAAATGGGATTCAACCTCTGACTTCAGTTTGCTTTCGTATTTACTAGTCGGGTTACGACTTCTGTCTTGCTAAGGCTTTCCGTTGGTAAGCTTCTGCTCTGTTTTCGTTAAGCTTCTGCTTTCTGTTACGATCTGATAGGACTTCTGCCCTGTTCTGTATAAAGCTTTGGTTTGTTCTGAAAGCTTATGTTTTGGGACCTAGTCTTCTCTGTGTCTGAACCTTTGGATGGCTGGTCTCGCTGTCTCGTAGCGCGCTATGTAGGATATCCTTCTGCTTCACGGGTGATGTTCCCCGTTCTGTTCACAGGTGTTCCACCTGTTCTGTTTACGAGTGAGGTTTCCTCGTTCTGTTCACGAGTTGTTACTCGTTCTGTCTGTATGCTTTGAATGCTAGTGTCCCTCTTCTGTTTGGATTCTGTTCTGCTGTTTTGACAGACTGTTGTGTGCTTTCTGTCCTTTGAACACCTCTGTTTGTTTTGCTCTGCTTTCGTCTGCTCTGTCTGATTGCAAACTCAGATAGGCTGTGTGTGCTTCCTGTCTGTTGAGGATTTCTGATTTTGTAAGTGCTCTACTTCGTCTGCTCTATCTGTATTTGATTTGAGACGGTCTGCTGTGTGCTTACTGTCTTCTGCTAAGTTCTGGGTTTTGCTAAGCTTCTGATTTTACTAAGCTTCTGACTGTGTTTAAGCTTTTGAGTTTGTTAAGCTTTGGTTTTCGTCAAGCTTTCAGCTTCAGTTCCCTTATGCTATTAAGTGTATGTTTTGACCACTGCTTAGCCCTTCTGTTTAGACTTCTGTCTCTTGTAAGACTTCCGCTTTGACTCTGATTTTGCTCTGGCTAAGCGCTTCCGTATATGTACTTGTAAATGTATGTTCAGATTATGTTTTGAGCGTGCTCAGCTGATGAAGTTTATCACCTGCTGAGCTTAGTTCGTGCTTGGAGATTCAGTTTCTACTTTCTGTCTTGGCTTTTGAGCTCTGTATTTCAGTTTGTTTGGCCATGGTGCCCAGTTGTAATTAGATTATGCTTGTATTTCAGTTTGGCTTCCGCCTGTGTAATGAAAAGACATGTTGTATTCGTCTATTTGGTAATATATGAGTTTCAGTTCTGTTTTGGGAGTTCGCTAGTGTAGCCTTGCGTTGTCTTAGGTAATAAGCGCGCGGCGTGTAACGGTCTCTCAACCAGGGTGGGTTTGGGGTCGTTACATAGAAAACCCAGATGCACAATTTGAAACAACATGATATCAACACCAAAAGTAGCAACAATCACAACATCATCAATGCCACCACCACATACAACAATAATAGTTAAAACGTTACAATCGCATTAGTGTGTGTTGTCTAGGAATTAAAATCCACCAAACATGATTTTTTGATATCGGTGTAATGTATTGACATATTGAAAATGGCCTACAGTGTATTCCTTCAAAAGGTTTGTTTATATATTAAGGTCTTTTAAGCAACTTCAACTTACTTGCGTCAAGTAAAAGATCTTCATCACGTTTGTTGACATTAAAAAATTTCACCCAATTTAGAAAACTATGATCATTAGATGGCAAATGACACTTATGTGATGCGGGAACCACTAACAGACAATAAATCAAACCTGAAATGACAAAGAAACAAGAAAATGAATCTATGTCGATTTAGTTTGGTTTGCCTTTAACATTAACATGGACCCGACATGAAGTTAAGATTGAAGCTACTAATCACTCATAATTAATCAAAGCCATATACAAATATGATTTGACCAAATCAATACACTTGTTTCCAATTCCATTTTCTCAGAGTTCGGTGTGCTCGATCGACATTTACAACCACAGAAGCTATATAAGTTCAAGTAATTTATTGGTTCCAATTTCAACCCTAATTAAGTGTGCTTTCAATCTGGTGTGCTCGATCAAGCTCCAGTCAAGCTTCAGGTAGGGGTGCCAAAAAAATTACCACGGTACCGTACAGCCAATCGTTTATATTGTACCGCCTAACCAGTCAATCGTACCGTTATAATTAGACAATTACGGGTTATGTAACAGTATGTAACTTTTACACCGCGATTAACCGGTTATATATATTGGTTTTTGACATTTTAAAATTATTTGCTTGGTGGATATCTTTTATGTGAACTAAAGAGCAAGGTAAGCAACATAGATAGTGTATATTATAGTTATATTTTGGTAAATCTTATTAGATGTATTTTTTTATCACTCAGTTAATATAACAGGTTATAAATTATGTTGTTTGAGTCTAAGTGAATTGATTTTGTCTTATATTTTTATATTGTATCATCTCCTTGTGATTATATTTTGCAGGTTATATATTATATAATACGATTGTTAGGTGATTGAGCATTATATAATGGTGGATTCAAAATTTATGTTATATATTATGTATATAAAATAAAGTTTGCACATGACACTGTAGTGCTAGGTACTTTCTAGTTGTTTGATTGTTTTTATTTTCTCATTTTTATCAAGTTTGTAATCAATACACAGGTTATATACATAAAAAAAATCTATACCCGATTTTCAGTTAAGCCGTACCAGCCTAAATGGTTAATTGAATGTGGTTTATCGACGTAAATGTAACGGTAACGGTATCAAATTTTTAAAAACCATACCGTGAACACCCCTACCTCCGGGTACACCTGCAAACGCAAGGAAACAAGAATGAAGAGATGAGCAGCCATTTATCACCTCTCGCCAACTACGGGTCGCAAAAACTTATAATATATGCAGTACCTCAACCCATGTGTGCGCGCAACTCAGTGGCAGAGACACCAAAGGACACTCGAGGCCAAGAAACATGCAGTTGTGGCGACGAAGAATGGAAACCCACACGGTTGCTTGTTTTGCAGTCACAGAATCACCAGAGAAAGAAAGAACAAAGGGCAGAATTAGAGGAAAGAGAAAACACGTAGCACTTCAAAACCAACCTTTTAATACTGATTTTGTACTACGGTTATACAAGGAACCGTTGTTTAAAATGAACAATATACCGTGACTATTTGGAAACCGCGGTTTAAAACCTTAGACACAAAATATACCTACATACATACTCCATTAGTCTATTACTCCATTATTAGTTACCAGCTAACTGCTCCTGTTAGCTCCCCGTCCTGTTGGTATCAGAGCCAGACGAGAGATTAGAAGGTCCCTGATCAATACTAAACAAAAAATGAAACCAATTAAAAAACGAGTAGTATATAGTGCTAGTGATACAAATTATCAAATAGAGCCCGCTTTTAGAAGAGGAGATATTACAAAAAATGAAAAAATATTACAAAATATAACTAGGAGACAACAGGAATTAACCGTAGAATTAGCATATCAATTTCGATATAGACATCAACATCCAGATGATGATATCTTTGAAATGTGGAGAAAATCTCAAGAATATGAAAGTATAACAAATGAAATATATTATTTACAAAAATTTAAAGACGAATATTTTGAATTTCAAATATATTTTCCAAAATATAGTCATATAATCACCATCGAAGAATACAAAAGACGTGTTAATGATACAGTGTCTAGGGATCAAGAACAAAATATAAGATACACAATTAAAACATTAGAAAATATGAGAGATAACCAAACAAATGATAAAATAAAAATAGAATTAGACAAGAAAATAATAGAATTAAAAGAAGAAATAAAAAAGATAAGAAAACATCTTATGGAGACAGATGAATATTATATTCGTATGTCAGACTTTATTAGAGATACAAAAATTATATACATTGATGATAAAATAGAAATATCAAAAGATATATGGGATGATCAAATAGTAGTTTATTTTGATATTAAGGAAGATTTAGAGGAAGAACGAGAATATATTTATGATTTTAATAATAATGATGAAATTATCTACATTTCAGATTAAAATGAAAGGTTGGTTAAACCCAATATCCGAGGAACTTAAGTTAGTTAAAAAAGCATCTAAACAAGATAAAATCGCAGTAGAAATAATAGAAAAGAATATGACAAATATAGAAATCTCTTTAGAAAAAGATAATCTTAGTGAAGAAAGAAAAATAACATTACAAGTACTACATGGAATATATGAAGAAATGATAAAAGATGTAGAAGCATTAATAAAAATAGATTTAATTAAACTACAAAAATTAGAAGAATTAATATATTAAATTAAACGTAAAGGAACATATATAGAAAATCTTGAAATACAGAATAAAAGATAAGAACTAATAGTAATCAGACGCAAATCCTTGGTCTTGACCGCTTGATGAGCGACCATCCACAAAAAAGTTTTAATTTTTTCAGGAACATCCAATTTCCAAATAAGCTTCCAAGATGGATTACTCTCACCTTTATTTCTAAGCAAACTATAAGCAGAAGAAACCGTAAGAGACCCATAATATCAGGGCCACACAATGGAGTCACACAAATCAGGATCAAAGATGGCTTTACTAGCAAGAGTGTCTAGAATGTGGTCAGGTAAAAGGTCAGAGAGGACATTCCAATCCCAATCATTTTCCTCAGTCCAGAACCTATCAACAGTATCATTCCACACAATCTTATCTGGGTCCCTAGCAAAACTACTTAAAGGGGCGTCCGTAAGCCATAAGTCAGACCAGAAAAGAATAGTTTTGCCGTTTCCCAGATTCCATCTAGCCTCTTTCGCTATAAGCTCTCTATTGGCCGTAATATTCTTCCTATTACTGGAAGCACTCTAACCTCAGGGTTAGGGTATTTGGCTCTCAAAACTCTACACCAAAGATCGTCTTTTCTACTAAGAAATCTCCAGGTAAGTTTAGCGAGACAAGCATTATTCATAACTTTCAAATCTCTAATACCCAATCCCCCCTCTAGTTTAGGTTTACAAATTCTTTCCCAAGCAACAGTATGCACTCTCGCCATGCCCCCACAGAAAATTCCAACTAATTCTCTCGATTTTGTTGCAGACCGAGTTAGGAAGTCTTTGAGTCATCATATTGAAAATAGGGATCGAGCTAACAACCGAGTTGACTAATACTAACCTACCCGCAATGGATAACGATTTGGCCTTCCAACCACTAACCTTGGCCATAACCTTATCTAGCAGATCCTTAAACTTCTCTGTCCTAGACCTACCATACATAAGATTGATGCCCAAATACTTCCCTAAATTATCCGCAAGGGGGATGCCCACCTGCCTACTAATCTTCACTTTCCTAGATGGGCCCACATTTTTAGAAAACAGGATCCTAGACTTTTCAAGGCTAACCTTCTCCCCAGAGATCAAGCAGAAATCATTGAGGACATCCAGCATGTTTCTCACATTAGAAATGGAGGCACTCCCCATAAGAATTAAGTCATCAGCAAAAATAAGATGGCTCAAGGGAGGGCCATTTCTACTAAGGCGGATCGGAATCCAATGTTTCCCCAGGACAGAATTATGAATAAGGTGCGAAAGCCTCTCCATACAGAGAACAAAGAGGTAAGGGGATAAAGGATCCCCTTGTCTAATACCTCTTGACGGGGTGAAAGAATCCGATTGACACCCCTCCCACAGCACACTCATCTTAACTGACTCCACACAAGACATTACTAGCTTAATGAAACTGGACGGCAAATTAAGACACTCCAAGGTATCTTTAATGAAAGACCAAGAAAGCCTATCATAGGCCTTTTCCAAGTCAATTTTGAGAATAGCCCAACCATCCTTACACTTGGTTTTACCCATAGAAAATATGACCTCCTGAACAATAACCTGATTATCCTGAATTTGCCTTCCCGGAATAAAACTACTCTAAAGGGGGGAGATGACATTAGGAAGGAAGACTTTAATGCGATTAGCCAGGATCTTAGCAATGATCTTGTATGAAACATTACATAGCGCTATAGGTCTAAATTGCCTAATATTCTCAGGAGAAGGGGATTTAGGGATAAGGCACAATAAAGTGGAATTGATATCTCTATCAATCTGGGCTCTATTAAAGGCTTCAACTACAAGATCCACCACGTTCTTCCCAACTATATCCCAATGATTTTTATAAAACCAAGCCTGATATCCATCAGGACCCGGCGCTTTGAAACTCCACATAAACTTAACCACATTAACGATCTCCTCTCCTGAGGGCCTAGAAGCACACCCCAAACGCACCTTAGGATCAATCTCAGGGAAGTCATTGCCAACAGGTTGACGAACCCTACAGTCATCCTGCTTATAAAGCTTACTAAAGAAAGAGAGAGCCAACTACATTAGATTTTCCCCCCTACCACCTGGTTCCCCTCTTCATCCTTGAGGCTCAACACCTTAGACCTAGCTCTTCTGACAAGAACTTTCCTATGAAAATATTTTGTATTTCGATCCCCAAAAGTAATCCAGTTCTCACGAGCTTTTTGAAACCAAAGAATTTCCTCCCTACTCTGAATCACCTCAAGATCCTCCTTCAGCCTACTCTCCAAGTTCCTAAGATAAGCACACTGCCTCTTCTCAAGCGATTTTCTGGATCCCGCAATCCTAGCTATTAAACGTCTCTTGATAAAGAATATTTACCAAAGGTATGCCTATTCCAAACTTGAGGGACTCCCTAAGGCTACTCAGATTTTGGGAGAGGTTCCTATCAGGAGACCAAGATTCAGAAACAGTGGAAGCATAGGAAGGATGACTAGCCCAAGCTACTTGAAACCGAAATGGCTTTGGTCTAGAAGGAGAAAGACTAATATTTGAAAAGGATGAGATAATAGGAGAATGGTCCGACCCCACTCTAGGAAGAATATCTACTCCACTATATGGAAAATGTTCAAACCAATCAGAAGATACTAAAGTTCTATCAAGTTTCACAAAAATAGAGCCATTAGACCACGTAAAACAACTACCCCTAGAAGGGAGATCAATCAGACCTCTAGAATTGACCCAATCACAAAAAGCCAAACTACCTCTATTCAGCGCCCTAACCCCACCCTTTTTATCCGAGAGAGATAGGATAGAGTTAAAATCACCAGATAGAAACCAAAGACTATTGCTCACATTCAGACTATCCAACTCCCCCCACAATTGAATTCTGTCCAAATCAGGAGGTTTAGCATAAATAAACGTGCCAAAAACATTCTGACTAAAACCATAAATTTGAGTATGAATATATTGACTGTTGGACGCACAAACAGAAACATTTATCTTAGAATTCCAGCACAGCCACAAGCCGCCACTGAACCCCACCGCATCAATTCTGTACACATTAGGCAAACCAATCTTATCCGAAACTTCCTGAGCCTTAGAACCACTAATCCTAGGTTCACAGATAAAAAAAACATCGGGATTATGCTCCCTCACCAAGTCCCTAACGCAGGGTAAAAAACTCAGCTTACCAGCTCCTCTGACATTCCAAGACAAAATCTTAAAACTATTCACCATAGCAGAAAAGAAACAGACAAATCCACAACCGAAAAACAGACAAAGGTGTCAATCAGTAGCACAGAGATCCATGCTTTTTAGCAAAGAATCTTTATCAGAATCAGCAATAACCACATCTGAGTTCAGATTAATAGAGGGATTCAAACTGGGGGAATTAGGAAAGAATAACTTAGCTGGATGGTTCTCTGAGGCCTTCGAGGTCGAGGTATCACCATCCTCTTTCCGTGTTTCACTTTGCTCGTCCAACTTCCCAGGGGAATGCCCCGAACTCAGCCTCCCTTGATTCTCGAAAATCTCACCTTGGGTCTTCGAACCTTGCCCTACGGCCTGACCCGACTGAGAAGAGTTTCTGTCCATGTTAAGAGCTTCAAACTTATTCTTCAGCTTGCTCACCCTCAGGGAAGGAGCCCGCTGAGTGCTTGGAACCTCTTGAATTTTACCATTCGGATTCTGATTAATTACTCTATTAGTCCCATTCCCTTCTTGATCCTTAATAACCACCTTCATAGTCTTAGAATTCTTGCCGGTATTCAAGTTCTTCCTCCTAACCACCTTCATCCAAGGACCGAAATTATCTTTAGCCAGATCCTCCGGATCCTCCTGCACTTTCTGGACCAGCTTATAACCCCTTCATTTACTTTGGCCTCAGCATCCACCTTAAGAGGGCACTTCTCCCTAAGATGTCCATAGCAACCACAATGAAAACAGAGCAGATGCAACCCCTCATATACAACCTTCTGTATATCCTTATCCACCTGGAACTTCCCGATAAGAGGTTTAGACAAGTCCACCTCTATACAGACTCTCCCCGAGAAAGCATTACCCATGCCCGTTTTCATAAGTTCAATCTTTCGTACCATCCCCAACCTAGAACCCACCATTCGGAGGCATTCTTTTCTCAAATATTCCGCCCGCAAATCAGGAAAACGAACTCACACATCCAAATTTTTCAGAGCTTCTGTTTGGACATCAGAACCTCTCCTCCATCTCCTAACTGTAAGGTAATGGTCCGCAATCTTCCATGGCCCCCCATAGAGAACCAGATTTCTATCTTCCCTCAACTCGAATTTCACAGTAAAATAACCATTCCCAATAAAGAACACATCGAAGTTACCTTTTGTCTGCCAGCGTTGTTTCAATCTGTCGATCATCATAGAAATGGGGAAAGATTTGCCGAGTAACTTCACAATAAGTGCATTCTGCCACGATTTGTTAATGTCACGCACAATCTCTTTAGGAAAACTGATGACCGGGCAGAACGGATCTTCTCTCCCAGATTCAACTTCTTCTTCAGGAATTTCATCATCAGACATCTCGTCATCCGAAGAATCACCCAGGCCTACATCAACCTTATCACAAACAATTTCCCGGTACGATTGTTTAATCCCCTTCTCCTTGGGGCCCGCAATCCCAGGCGCTATAACCGTATGGGAGGAAGATTCAGGTTCCCAATCAGAGACCGCCCGTTTCTTCCTCACAGACAGAGGCGCCTCACCATCCCCCTTCTGTGCTTGAAAAGAGAACACCATTCTGAAAACCCTTACGGATACAGATGGAGAAGAAACCCCAGACACTCCCAAATCGCACCTCTAACAGAGGCTCAAGACTTCAGCAAAAGAGAACGAGCAAGACAGATAGCAGAAATCAAAAAGATACCGAACCACCAGTCCACCACCGATCTCAGCGCAAGAATAGAAAAGAAACAAAACCACCGTTCAATTACCCAGAACCCACCAAAACGCCGCTAGACCTTCTTCAAGATGGAGATAGCAACCAGGCACACCCAAATCGCACCTCTAAAAGGAGAAGAAAGACTCTCTTATCGAAGGAGAAAATCACTGGCGAAAGAAGCTGGGGAAGAAAGGCGCAGAGACCAAACGACCCTGAAGACTTTAGCACAGCCACCGATAACAGAACAAGAAGAAGAGCAGTATCTCACCACCTTCAGAAAAATCCGGAGACCACCAATTCGCCGCTAGAGCTTCTTCGAGGGGAAGAAGCCCTAGAATTTCTCAGGAAGAAGCCCCGCGCGTGCCGGCGCGTTCTATTTTACCCATCCCTTCACGGCACATATTGTTATAAAAAAGTGTATTTTTAAAAAGATACTATTCTTGAAACACCAATAAATAAAGAAGGAATTAAACTCAATTTAGACTGTATAATTGATAAAGAAAAGATAATTAAAGGATAGAGTCAAAATATGAAAAATGCATTATTAAATAAGTTAAGCGAAGGATGGACGGTAGATAGAATGTTCAACTATATAACATACTCATTTTCAGGAAATTTAGAAAATTGGTGGGCAGGAGTGTCACCAACTTCAAAAGCAACAATACAACAAAGCTTTGTCACAATGGGAAATCTCGATTTAGCAGTACAACTTATAGAAAATCTATTATATACAGAATTCTATGAAGAGGATTGGAATACAAAATCAGATCAATTAATAGATTTAGAAAGAAAAGAAGCAACCTATAAGATTAAACACTTGACTATATGTGATATATATATATATTTATGAGTATACTTGCGAGTTCAGTAAATACTATTATATTATTTATGAAGAAAATGAACCAGAACTTAATCAATCTTTACTAGATAAATATTTCTTAAAATTACCAAAACAATGGAGTAAATATTTCACCAAAGAATATGAGCTTTATCTACGAATAAATCCAACAATATTAGATACATTTGGAGCTAGAGAAAGCTATGTAAGAGAAAGAATAGCAGAAATATGTGCACAAAGAAAACTATATACACAATCTAATAAAGTTAAAGCAAGATTATGGTGTCCGACAAATACATATGAAGGACCAAACCAATGGGGATGCAGCAATCGACCATATAAGAGAAGGAAAAAATTCAAAAAAGCAAGAAAACCGAAATATATAAAGAAAATTAAGTAAAACAAAATATACTATAAAAAACCATATAAATTTAGACAATACAAAGCAAAACCTCGAAAAGATTGCAAATGCTGGAATTGCAATGAACAAGGACATTATGCGCATGAATGCACAAAACCAAAAGGTAAAAGGGTTAATGAAATAATATTTTATACAGAAACTAAAGAAGATATATATTAAATTAATAGTTCAGAATCTCCAGAAGAATCAAGTACGAGTGATAGTTCATCAAGAATGAGTGAAATTAGTGAGATTGTTGATAATAAAGAAGAATATGAAGATACAGGAGAATATGGATTAACTTATAACTTAGATAATAATAAATTATCCAAGATATTAAGAAGTGAAATTGATTTAAAACCAATAGAAAATAATCCATGGACAATAATTAAGAATATTGTTAAAAGACAAAAGATCATAATATACTCCTACGTTGAAATTGAACAACAAATAAGTGTAGATCAAATAGAAGGAAATGTAGTTCTAAACCTATTAAATAAACAATGGATTGATAAAAAATTACAGAATATAAAACCCGATCAAAGGAAAAAGATTGGATATTTATATCTCGCAGGAATACATATTATGGTAAAATCCTTCTTTAGAGAAGGAATAAATTGTCCAATAACTTTAGCGTTACAAGATACTAGATTGACATATACAAGAGATGGAAACCTTGAAATAATAAGAGGAAATTTAGCATACAAAAAACTAAAATTTACTTGTTATCCTAAATATTTTTTAGCTTAAAAGACGAACAAATTGAGGATACCTTAGCCTTATATCATAAAATTGATAGTGAAAACTTAATGGAAAAAGGAAAAATCCAATAACTATACACTATTCAGCAGTATATGCTTTTACAAATTCAAACTATGGAAATATATTTGAAAATAAACCTTATATAGAATTAAGTGAAGAATTTGAAGATATTGGAACAAGTATCCAACCACAGATGGCAAAAGCCATGACTCCTGAAGAATTCCAATTAACCATTAATAAGAATGCTCCAAGAATTGATAATGCTAGGCGTAGTGTTTCAAATATCCCACAGATAGAATTTAAAGAAAATACTATACAAGCTGGGAGAATCGGAAGAAGTATGTCCGCAATGAGTTTCCCAAGATTAAAACAAAAAGAGATAATAAATAATTTTAGTATAAATAATGCCACATACTATAACGGTAAAGAATGGAATAACAATGTTATAATAGATACAGGAGCTCATAGAAATCATGTCAAAGAAACCGAAGGTTTAACAGTAATATTAGGAGATACCTATAAGTTTAGAGATAATAATTCAAAATATAGAATTCTAAATACTTATACCGAAATTCCATTAAAAATAGGAGAGATAAAACTATCAGTAACTTGTCTAGTAGATCCATGCCAGACAAATAATGACTTACTATTAGGAATGACTTTCTTGAGAAGTCTAGATGAATACCATATCAGAGACAATCAAATAATAATAAGACATAAAGAAAAACTATAATGGCAACTATCATAGAATGAATCAAAGTGTTTATATTGAAACTTTAATCGAAGAAACTAATATTACAACTTGTGCTCTAATAGATACTGGAGCAACTATATGTCTAATAAAAGACCATATTATACCAGAAACAAAAATAAAAGCAACAAAACCTATGCCCGTATATAGTTTTAATAACGAAGAAAGCTTTATAACTCAATTTATGGAAAACCTAAAAATTGTTTTAGGTTCTAGACGAGTTTTAGTACCATTAATATACATAAACAATCAAATGAAATGTGATATGATTCTTGGAAATAACTTTCTCCAACAGTTTCAATCATATTATCAAACATATTATAATATTAGACTAAAAACGCCTTGCAATCATTATATCATTTTACCACGAACATTTAAACCTTACAGAGTTACAGCTGAGCGTGGTGAGGATAGTAGTATTACAAAATCTAAAAAACTCCTTTTGAGTAAAATTAAATATAAAATAAATTCAATTTCAGAAATAGATCATACCGAAATCCTAGAATTAATGTAACACCCCCAAATAAAACATCCAGTAATACAAACGTCGCACCTAAACAACATCACGGTTAACTACGCAGCGGTATAAACATCATCCGGGTGTCACAGACGCCAACCACCCACGTGGTTGACAGACCACGTTACCAATACTAAGTTACGGTCTGCATGACTGGAAACAGCCTTCAACCCAAAACTCATATACAATACAAGATACAATTCCAAATACCGAGTGTCTACAATAAAACCCCAAATCGTAATCTGAGAATTACAACTCGGGTTTAGTAACAGTCCATCACTAAACATACTACACAATTCAAAAGTTATGCCCTGATGGACTACCCCCATGGTAGCCATCCCGCCTACGCTCCGTTATCGTCCGGCACAATACCTGAAAAAAATTGGGTGTAAAGGACTCAGCAAACGCTGAGTATGAACTTGTGTAGCCCGTATGTTGCCGGGCCACACGACTACTTGGTCGAATATTATTAAGTCAACTTGCATGCTATAATAAAGCAGTAAAGCAGGCCACAATACATTATGGTTTCATACACACTCAAAGGTAGCAAGGTATTAACAACAAGCAACCAAGCATAACATACTGGCGTCATAGCCACATCAAACACACAACCAAGCACAACAAGCTGCTAGTATCGCAACAACAATCATGTACATATAAAACGTGTGCATAGGTACGTTATACTCCGGATCCTCACGATGGGATCATTCGAGCGTTGTGTGATTATATTTTTTCTCTTTGTCCTCATAATGTGTATTACTTTCTCTTCCCTTGCACCAGGTCTGGGGATATAGTTAGATCCCGTGACCATATCATGTAGGTGCCAATCTTTCCTTGTTTCCTTAAGGATTAATTGTGAATTCTTTTATCACCGCAATTTGGAGAACGTCTTGTCCATAGCCAATCTTCCAATCCCGGGTAGCTCTCTCTCTCTCTGTTGTTTTTAAATGTTACTAGCCACTGCCCCAGATACAAAGGGTCCATCTCCCTATTCCTTTTCAATGTTACTAGCCTCTGCCCCGGATACAAAGGGTCCATCTCCCTATTCCTTTTCAATGTTACTAGCCTCTGCCCCGGATACAAAGGGTCCATCTCCCTATTCCTTTTCAATGTTACTAGCCTCTGCCCCGGATACAAAGGGTCCGTCTCCCTATGCCTTTTAATGTTACTAGCCTCAGCCCTGGATACAAAGGGTCCGTCTCCCTATGCCTTTTAATGTTACTGGTCTCTACCCCGGATACTAAGGGTCCGTCTCTCTATTCCTTTTAATATTATTGGTCTCTACCCCGGATACAAAGGGTCCGTCTCCCTATTCCTTTTTATATTATTGGTCTCTACCCCGAAGACAAAGGGTCCGTCTCCCTATTCCTTTTCAACGGGTATTGGCTTATCATTATCATTGATAGTTCGACACCATAGTGGGTGTCATTAGAGGTCCTCTATAGTTAAGAGGTGTTTTTCCTTTATGTAGTACCTTTGTTTTGTTTACGAGGTTCGTTGTGTTTCATCTCAAGGTTTCATCAACGAGAAGGGACTACACTACGGTGTGCACGCAAGCAATATGCATAATAATAGCAAGCGGGTAAACAAGGAAAATAAGCAATCCATTCACATGCCTTACACAAGCTCACAACAGACAAATAAGCACGGTAAAACAAACATCCATTTTCATGCATTAGTCTTGTGGTCATAATCAAACAAGGCACACAGCACACAAGCCGTGTAACACGGCAACATACGAACCACACATGTCCATACCTTAATTGAAGCAAGAGTCGCCTCACACACGGGGTCCCGGTCGGCGTTCGTTATGGCCCTAACGTTAATTAAAACAACATATCAGTTTATGATTTCATGTGACGACCATTGTGAATGTTTCCTAGTTTATCTCAACTTATCGGGTATTGTTCCCTAGGTGAATTTTCGAGTACTCAACTTATACGAGTCCTTAGAACTTTTCAGGTAGTACCCTTAACCTTCATCCCACTCCTAGAGCATTTACATCGACGCTTTACCCATTAACTAAGTTCTCTTCTTAACTAACTTTTTTAGAGTACTTTATGCACCATCTTGTGACAAGTTACTTAGGAAGGATTTTATGTCGCCTAATATGTATTCCAAGCACCAACATGTAACAAGTGTAACCAAGGAGGAACTTAATTCACCAAAGGTGTATCCCCACCTTAGCTAAGTAGGTTAGCAATAATCATAATAATATATTCTTCAAAATACCCCTAAAACCTATTTATACAGAACCCCAAACGTTCTAAATCTGAAACACAATACCCATGTAATACCTTAACCAACTTCACTTTTAATGTATTAATTGAAGTCTAACCCTCTCAACATTCCTCGCTAACCCAGCTATATTTATTAGCTATTATTTGGGTTCATTATTAAACTAGAATCACACTTATAATACCCTTGTAACCCAGTTATACAGAAGCTATAACATTATCGAAATCTGAAGCCACACTTACATATTTCTTCATGGTTCTTGTTCCTAGTTAGTTCAACCGATAGTTAATTCCTTCTCACAGTATTTACCCCACTGAATATGGGTGTTAATCATGTTTTAACCCAAGACTAAACCACTAAGGCACTCACTAACTTCAGTATTTAATAACACAAACAGCAACTACTGAAATCTGAAACCAAAATCAGAAAACAGAAAACAAAAACCTATGCATAACCTTTTCCATCTTTTATGTCTGTTTGACGGTCTCCTAACCTCCCCCATGGATATCCCAATCTATCTGAGTGTATTAGCAATGATTTGGGTGGATTATTAACCAAACACAATACTCTTAACATATCTGTAAATCAGTTATACAGTGAACAATCAAAACAGAAAAACTGAAGTATGCACTGATATATATTCTTTTCCTATTGTTGTCTGTCTGTTTAATAAGCTGACTCCAGGTGCATTCCCCAAATCATGTAATCACTTCATTAATCGTGTGAATAGGGTTTTTTTTCATCTTAACAACAACCTAAAACAGCTGACAAATACACAGAACTCACTCATACAGAAAACTAGAAACTGAAATCTGAAATTGAATTTCTGTTATATTCTCCTCTTATTCTTGCTGTTAGGTTGCTACACTGATTTCTAATCTTCCAACTGAATATACCGGCTTAGTTGAACATTATTAATGTTGTGGATTCATTACCAAGCCATGACAATATTGTTAATGCTACTGAGACTTGCCCTTACTGACACACTCACAGTCGAAACTGAAACGAAAACAGAAACAGGAAACTGCTACCTTTTTTTTTTTTTTCACAATCAGATTTCTAGTTTCCCCTGAATTGTCTGGTTACTTAGTTACTTAGCTCACTATGGTTTCAACTTTTAAAACAAACCCTACACCCTATGAATCTCCCTGATAAGTTTTTATACCGAAACAGGAAACTGCAGAAACCAGGAGCACCAATTCAGTATATATTCTTAATTAGTTTTTCTTTAAATATCCTTAGCTGTTTTCTGATTTTTTTTTCCCAAATTGCCTACTCTCTTGAACAGATGTATTAGTAGGATCTTAAGTTCATTTTCAGACCAAAACAATACACTTAATAGCTCTGTACTCGGCTATACAGAAACAACAAGAACTTCAGAAACTGAAAATTGGGATACCAAAATCTGTCACCTTCTCTTCTACCCCCTTTATGTTTGGTTCACAAATTGATTTTCAATTCTTCCCAAATTGTTAACACATTTGGTTAGATGAATTTGGAAGGCTTTAAGTTCATAAAATTCCCACTATAACCCCTTACACATCCTCTGTCACAAGGTTGCACAGAACTGAAACAACTACAAAAGTTAAGGTATGAAACTGATGCAGTTTTTTTTGTTCCTTAATCTGACCTACAATTCTTCCCATCTTATTTACTCCTGTAGTCAAGTGTTCTATTAGGACTTTAACCTCCAAACAGATCCCAAAACAAAACCCAAAACAATATTGTTAAATCCACCGAGAAACAAAATCCAAAACTAACTGGAAGGAAAACAGAAGAACTGCAAACTGTACCGATGCATTTTCTTTTCAGTTACTTAATTTCTGCTATCTAACCTATCTCCTATCTTCCCCACTTGTTTAGTGACTCATTTATGTGTTTTAGTACAGTTTTGAACTCCTGAACAAACCATTATAACTCTCTTACTCTCCCTGTGACAGAGTTATACAGAGACACAAAACTTCTGAAACTGAAACTGCTGCATTTCCTTTCTATCTTTTTTTTTCTCCAGGTGTATACAACTCAGTAAGGTGTGTTTACAAGTTCTTTAACTCAACATCAGACTCAAGGTCACCTAGGCAAATTCTCTGAGAATAATCTACACAGATCACAAATCTGTGAAAACTGTGACAAGATCTTTCATAGTTTTGTTTTTCTGTTGCTTTACTGAAACGACTCAATACCAGATTTCTTAGCTAATTTATACTGAGTCTTCTGAGTTCTTTTTTTTTTAAACAATTCCCTATCCGTGACTCTTAGCTCCTAGTTGCTTGCTGTTTAGACTCCTTAGATAACCCATGCATCACCCACAGAATCAAGTGCAAGCTACTGGCTCACGTTATAATTTTAGAACTTGATAGAACTCTTTGATCATGTACAGGTTTAGGAGTTTACCTTGGATTGCAGTTCGGAACAAGGCGCTGCTGTGTTATGGAGGGATTTCTTGCCTGATTATTTTTGGGAGAGGAGCAGCATGTTATGTAAGGCCAGAAAGACAAGGGAACTTCAGTCACAGAAGTCATGTTTGGAACAGAAAATCAGGAATGGAGAACACAGAAACCGGCAGGTTGTGTGGCCTCACCTTGGCTGATGTGCTGGAGCAGTTGTAGGTGTTGTCTGGATAGGTCTTGATGTGTTACTAGTGGAGGCGTCCAGAGGAGTAGTGGCATGTAAATGAGACACAAGTTTAGGGTCATGAATCAACATTTTCAGACAGGAAAACTCAGAACAGAGGGGAAATAAGGAATTAATCCTCCAGGGTTCCTGGTTGCACGCTCTTACCTTGGAGCCCTTTACAGGAGGCTTTGGTAAAGGATTTACAGTGATCCTACTAGTGAGTTTACATGCAGAGTCCAAGCATGAGAAAGAAGTCAGCCGCATTGGAACACTTATTCTGATGCACTAGGATTCTGTTCTGGTTATTGAAGTGGGGTTCCACCACACATAGTAATCAAAGGGCTAGCGGAGAATACGTGCTGCCTACGGAGACAACAAGATGGGACTCCCTCCGACCAAATTCTCTTCCGACTCCAACAAGCGGACCCTTGCGACCAGAGAGCCATTCCACGGACAGACTGCGGAGGAGCAACCGCCTCCGAGGCAGGGCAAGACCCTCTCCGAGAGACTGAGAGTAATTATTGGTAAAAGGGGGGTAAAGTTGTACGAAAACCTTGTGTGTTTAGGAATATTCTAGAATAATGTAGGCCCATAGAAACGGTTATACACTATAGGGGAGCCTATAAATAAGGGTCATAAGTTATGTAATTGGTTACGCTTTCATACAGACAACACTTGGAGCTCTCTTGGTAATCTTAGTTTTGAGTGCAAGTTTCATACGATCTCATTTGGCGCCGTGTGTGGGAAAAGAACGTCGAAAGACAACCACGATCCGATCCACAAGAGTCACGTTTCTTGTCTTTTGTTCGACCATGGCACCACGATCAAGCAAGGGGAAGGGGAAGATGGCTGCAACCGGGGAAAGCTCGTTCTCAAAGGAAGACCTCACCGATCTGATGAGGAGTTTTGCGCAAGAAGTTAATGAGAAGATGGCTGAGAACAATGAACGATTCCAACAGGAACTGGCGGATAGAGATCTGGAGCACCAGAAGAAGATCGGCGAGATGGCGAGCGTAATCGAGAATCTGAAAGCAAAAAGCGGATCAAAGAGTGAAGAAAGCCGGAAAGAGAAGTCACCACCGAAAGATGCAGAGGAAGATCTCGTCGACATGTCGCTGTATCCCTTCACCGAAAATATTCGGAAGGCGAAGCTTCCACCGTTCTTTGTCGCTCCGGCAATAGAGAAGTACGACGGAACCGGAGATCCCGCTCAACATATCAAGAAGTTCATCTTCGCGATGAACACTCAAGGAATCAGTTCCCAGGCACTCTGCAATTTGTTTCCGGGAACACTTACTAAAAGAGCTCTAAATTGGATCTCCTCTCGGAAACCTCAATCCATCTCAAGCTTCAAGCAACTTACAGAGGAATTCCAACTTTACTTTGCAGCAAGTAAAAAGATCCAGAAAGATACGATCGAACTGATGGACGTTAGGCAGAGAAGGGGAGAGACGGTGAAAGAATACAGCGAACGCTTCCATAAGCAAGTGGCTGAAATAGACGATGTGGATGAGAAGATACTGGTGAAAGCTTTCGGGAATGGATTGGCAAATCCAAGGCTGGCAGGGAAAATTGCTACCAAGGCACCGCAAACTCACGGAGAGTTAGCAGAAATGCTGCACGATTTCTTGAAATCGGAGATTGCGGAAAATAAGGCGAAAGAATTGGCCAATAGTTTCAGGCCGCCTAACGAGAAGAAACAGGGAGGGGCGTCGTTGGCACTCGTTATGGGGAGACATCTGCTTCGAAACCTTGGGGAGCAAGGTACAGGCCGTATGGGAAGGATCCAGTCATGCCTTCCCATACTGGAGGTAAGACGACATATGGAGCAAAAGTTATTTCTATCGCTCCAGGAAGGTACGCAGCTGCAGTAAGGGAAGGCTATCTTCCGCCCCCGAAGAAGCCCGCCTCAGGTGAGAACACATTGGCGTTTTGTGAATTCCACGGACACTTCAACCACAGAACGACCAATTGTGTAACATTATCAAGAGAACTGAACAAAATCGATGAGCAAAAGAGGAAACAAGAAAAGCAGAGACAGGAAGCTTCCAAACAGCAAAAGAATAACAGCGACTACCAAAACCGATCTCGTTACGGGCATAATGGGGGTGGCATGAGGGATGAGGATCACCCCGAGCTAGACCATAGCAAATCTTTCGATTTTGGGGTCATAACTGGTTTGTTCTCAGAAAAGGGGCCATTCACGGCAAAAGAAAAGAAAAGGCACGTACACGAAGTCCATGAGAAGCTACCGGAGAAGAAAGTCCAAAAAAGGGAACCCTTACCACCTATCTACTTCACGGAAGAAGACGAGGTGGGAGTCTACTACCCCCACAATGACCCCCTCGTCATTCGAGCTCAAATCAATGATAGGATGGTGGGAAACATCCTTGTCGACAGCGGAGCAGGAGCAAATGTGATCTCCTTAGCGGCGTTCCGGAAACTGGAAATCCCGGATGAAAAGGTCAAGCCATTCACTGCTACTTTCGGGGGGTTCATTGGAGGAATCACGGCTCAGGCCAGCGGAAGTATCGATGTCACAATGACGTTAGGCCAAAAGGATGATCGGAGATCAGAAAAAATAACCTTATACATCATGCGAGATTTGTCCGGGTACAACGTCTACTTGGGGCGACCTGGGATCAATGCTTTCGGAGCTGTCTGTAGCACCTACTACCTCAAGCTCAAATATTTGACAAGGGGCGGAAGGCTGGTATCCATCCCCGGGAGCCAGAAAACAGCAAGGGTGTGCGAAGTACGGATCACCGAGGACTTTCCGGAAGAGGACGTAGTCAAAGAGGTCGGCTCCAGTCGAGAGTACGGAGAAGGAGAGGCCAGAGCACGGATGCCTGGAGAAACCTCCGAGAAAGTGGTGGTACCGGCGGAACAACCAAAAGAGGTACCCCTGAACACCGATCCTTCTAAATTTTTCAAAATTGGAAATGCTTTTCACCATGATGAGCAGATTCGCTTAATGAGATTTTTGGAAAAAAGAAGAAAGACATTCGCCTGGAGCCCAAAGGACATGCCCGGAGTGGACGCCAGCGTTATCCAGCATAACCTGAACGTCGATCCGAAGTTTCCTGCCATCCGACAGAGGAAGAGGATTATAGGAAGAGAAAGGGACGAGGCTGCGCGGACGGAGGTCGAAAGGTTGCTGGAGGCCGGCTTTATTAGAAAAGTCTTTTATCCAAAATGGCTATCAAATGTAGTTTTGGTTAAAAAAGCAAACGGAAAATGGAGGATGTGCGTGGATTTCACGGATTTGAATAAAGCTTGTCCGAAAGATTTCTATCCTTTACCTTCCATAGATAAGCTTGTAGCGGCAACAGCGCAGAGTAGCGTGATGAGCTTTTTAGATGCGTTCTCTGGATATAACCAAATAATGATGAACAAAAATGACCAAGAGAAAACATCTTTTGTCACCTCAACTGGTATTTTTTGCTACAAGGTCATGCCGTTTGGATTAAAAAATGCAGGGGCAACCTTCCAGCGAATGATTGACGAGGTATTTCGGGAGCAGTTGTCTCGAAATGTGGAGGCATATGTGGATGATATAGTAGTAAGAAGTGATTCTATAGCCCAGCACATGAAAGACCTTGAGGAAACCTTCAATACCCTGGATAAATACAAGATCAAGTTAAATCCTGAAAAATGCGTCTTCGGAGTCACCCGAGGGAAGTTTTTGGGGTTTATAGTCGGACAGAGAGGAATTGAGGTTGATCCGGAAAAAACCCAAGCAGTCCTCAACCTTCCGCAGCCAAGAAACATTAAGGACGTACAAGCCCTGAATGGAAGGCTCACTGCTTTAAGTAGATTTTGCTCTAAGCTCCAGGAAAAATCTATTCCATTTTTTAATACCCTCCGGAAAAATAAAAAATTCCAGTGGGATACGGAGTGTATAGACGCCTTCGAACAAATCAAGAAAATGCTTCAGGAGCTTCCAAAGCTTGGCGTTCCGACACCAGGCCAGGATCTATTCTTATATTTATCGGTCTCGGAATGGGCGGTGGCAGCAGTCTTAGTCATGGAGGAGGAAAAGAAGGAAATCCCAGTCTATTTTACCGGAAAGATCCTAACCGCTGCGGAGACAAGATATTCCAATATCGAGAAAGTTTTGTTTGCTCTTGTAATCGCATCCAGAAAACTGAAGCCATACTTCCAATCGCACCGAATCACCGTCCGAACTAATTGGCCCTTAAAACAAATCACCAATAACCCGAACGCCTCCGGAAGGATGATTACTTGGACGGTGGAGCTTACTCAATTTGAAATCCATTATGTTCCTCGGACAGCAATAAGAGCCCAAGCCCTGGTTGATTTTATCACCGAGGCAAGTTTCTTCTGTCAAGAAGAGCGGGAAGTCCCGTATAAGATGTGGGTGGATGGAGCTAGATGTAAAACTGGTGCGGGGGTTGGGGTTGTGATCCAGACTCCTGATGGAAGGAAAATGAATCATGCAGTAAGGTTGGAATTCGAAGTAACAAACAATGAAGCAGAATACGAGGCATTAGTACAAGGACTGGAAATAGCCTGTGCTCTGGGGGTGACGGAGCTGGAAGTACAATCTGATTCCTTGCTTGTGGCAAGGCAAAGTGAGAACATCTTTGAAACAAAGGAGGAAAAATTGAAACTTTACTTAATAAAGGTACAGGATCTAAGGGCAAGATTTTCGAAATGCAATCTCCGACATATATCCAGAGACCAAAACTCGGAGGCCGATGTACTGGCTAAATTGGCAAGTATAGCGGAAGGAATACCGGAGGAAGTACAGCTACAACTAAAGAAACTCCCGAGTATAGGAGAGACGGAGACAATGGCAGTTGAAATGACCGATTTAAGCGAATCATGGATGACTCCCATTGTCCGGTATATCCAGCAAGGGGCACTTCCAGAGGAAGAAAAAGAGGCCAAAACAATAAAAAGAAGGGCAGCATCGTTCTTTTTCGAAAACGGCCAACTGTATAAGCGATCTTTTGGCAGACCATCGATGAAGTGTTTGACGGAAAGTCAAGGACTAGAGCTTGTC
Organism: Limonium bicolor; assembly: GCA_023374045.1. NCBI lineage: Eukaryota > Viridiplantae > Streptophyta > Magnoliopsida > Caryophyllales > Plumbaginaceae > Limonium > Limonium bicolor. The sequence continues at coordinate 22,777,171 of CM041778.1, read as the reverse complement.
ACCGAAGTCCATGATGGGGTGTGCGGCAACCACCAAGGAGGAAGGGCAATAATGCATAAAATATTAAGGATGGGCTACTTTTGGCCGACAATCCAGAAGATGTGCGGAGACTATGTCAAAAAATGCGTGCAGTGCCAGTTACATGGTCCAAGGGTTGGAAACCCGCCTGCGGAGATGAAATCTATCACCTCTCCGATCCCTTTGCGAAATTGGGATTAGATATCGTCAGACCATTTCCAGAGGCTTCCCCTGGAAGGTATAGATACTTGTATGTGGCAGTAGACTACTTCACCAAGTGGGTGGAGGCTCTTCCGGTAGTAAACATAACTGCGCGAAAGACGGAGGAGTTTGTTTGGAAGAACGTCGTATGTCGGTTTGGTATACCGAGAGTAATTATAACGGACAACGGTGCACAGTTCAATTGCAAGAGCTTTAGGGATTTTTGCGAAGAATGGAAGATTGACCTGAGATTCGCCTCTGTAGCTCATCCACAAGCAAATGGCCAGGTAGAAAATACAAATGGACAAATCGTAAAAGCTCTGAGAAGAAAGTTGGAAGGAAAAAGAGGAAGGTGGGCGGAGGTTCTACCGCAGGTCCTATGGGCTAACAGGACGACTGTCAGGGGGCCAACCGGAGAAACCCCTTACAGATTGACGTACGGTCTGGAAGCGGTGGTACCCGCAGAAATCATGATACCGTCAAAAAGGATTGAAGGGTACGAAGAAGAAGAGAACGATGAAGGCATCCGAGATGAGTTGGACGTCTTGGATGAAAAGCGAATGATCGCCGATTTAAGAAATCAAAATGACAAGTTGAGAATCGAACGTCATTTCAATAAAAAGGTAAGGGAACGATCCTTTTCCGCAGGTGATTTGGTACTTCGGGAAGTAAAACAGCCAGCGAAATTACAACCTCAGTGGGAAGGCCCATACATCGTTCAAGCTAAGACTGACCGAGGTTCTTATAGGCTCCGAAATATGGACGGAAGCGATTTACCACATTCCTGGCACGCTGAATGCCTCAAGAAATTCTATATTTAATATCTTCTTTCAGCTGCAGGTTAATGAATTGTTTGGTAAAAAGCACAGGAATAATCTCATACAAATGTCCGACGATCTCGCAAGTGGTGGCAATAAAGCATTTTACTTAATGATCTCAGTTATCTTGTTTTCAAAACGTTTTACCCTCCGATAATAATATATAAAGTTTTCAGACCAAAACAAAAAAAACATCGCAATTTCTCTTCCTCAAAAAACAAGGAACAAAGAGTTTTTAAAAAAAAGACAGACAAAGAATGTATCCGACGATCTCACCATTGGCCATGGTAGAGTGTTTTGTATCCGACGATCTACCATCAACAATGGTAGTGTATTTCATCCGACGATCTCGCTGTCTTACTGCCAGTAGAGTGTTAAACCGACGATCTCAAAGTCTCAAAGTCGGTAGAGTGTTAAACCGACGATCTCACCATGTGTACAGTGGTAGAGTGTGAAAGCATAAAAGTGTAACTAAGAGGTTACCGAAAAGCAATCTCCACAAAAAATGAAAGGCAGCTTAAAGATTCTGCATTAGTAAAAATCTCCAACTTTCGGGGGACCGGTCGCTCCGGTCATACCCGAAAGGTCTGGTTCGTCTATTATAAAAAAAGGAAGATGATATTTACAACACGAAGGTACTCCGGAACAAAATATGTGATAGCTATAATAAAACCTTAAGCAAAAGAAAAAAGTTCATGATGCAGGCCCTGTAGGATCTTCCGCAAGCCTCTCGGATTCTTGTGTCCGCTTCTGGAGGGTTGAGGTGCTTCCTTCGGAGTCTTCCTTCTCGCCTACCGGTGTAAGAACAGCATCACTCCGGGCCCGCGCAGCAACTGACCCCATAAAGGATGGGGCAAAACATGTATTCCCCGCGGGACGTAAAAACTTCACTAGCTCCTCGTGATATCCGGTGGCGCGAGCAAGGGCTTCAAACTCTAGGCTTTCATAAAGAGTTTCGTCCACCGATTGTTGCTTCTCGGAGAAAAACTCCGACACAATTCGTTGGCTTTCTCCAGCAAGTTTGCAGCATTGAGAAGACAGTGCCTCTTTAAGGCCCGAAACAGTGCGGTCCTTCGTTTGAAGTTCCGACCGCGTCTCTTTGAGAGCCCCCTTTAACTTCGCAACCTGGCTCTCATAGGACAGGGTAAGGCTTCGGTATCGTTCCCTTCCGACCGACTCCGAAGTGATTAGTGAAGCTTTAAGTCCAGCCACCTTTTTAAGCCAAAAGTCGGAACTTCGGGCGACCTCCGACGAAGGACTTGGATTTTCTGCATAAAATACAAAGGATTAACAAGAAATAACAAAAAAGAGAAGAAGCTTTCGATGATGTGAAAATTACCGGAAGCCTTTTTTTTCTGAGCTTCCACCTCTGCCTCAAGCTCTTCGATTCGAAGAGCGGCCTCCGCAAGCTTCTGTCTCTCCGATTCAAGGCCGGCTTGGAGATCACTCTGTTTGGCCTCCGCTGCTTGCAAGAGTTGGTTCTTTTTTCCAGCTCGGACTCGAAAAAAGACCGAAGGTCTTCGGTGGATTTCCGGATCTCTTCAGCAACCTTCCGGACGTCTTCAGTTTCCTCTTCCAGCACCCGCTTCTGATCATCGAAAGAAGCCTGCAGCTTGTTGATGGTATCCTCTTGATCGATAGATGCAGTTTCTTGAAGTTCCTCCCGGAGAGCGGCTTTTTCGGCTTCAAATTGAGCCTCCGCTCGTGCAAGGGTTTCTTGAGCCCTGGCCTTCTCTTCTTCGACAACCTTCTTATACCTCTCCGCGCGGGCTCCATGGTAGCGGAGGGCTTGGGAGGAATATTGAGATTTGGTCTCAACGCATTGGGCCATCGCCATGGCCTAAAGAACAAAGGTATCAGAATAAAAACAGAAGGTTTTACAAGATAAATGTATGCAAAGGAAGCAAACCTGAATTAAAGCACTCCAGAGGCGCTCAAAAGCCTCTCTCTCCAGAAGAGAGTGACAGACGATGGCGTCACAGCTCCCCTCCCCAATCCGAAGTTTTTGTTTTAAGGGAGTCGGATGAGAGCCTGGGGCAAAAATGCCGTTGTCATTATTGGCCGCCTTCGCGGCGGTAGACCAGAAGGCCTTGTACCTCATTCCACGAACAAATGGAATGCGAGGGACTGGATTTCCTCGGTGATAGCCCCAGTCCAATTTTAAAGAGGGACCGCAAACCGAAGGATCAGCCCGCGGTGGAGGAGAAGATCTGTCGTCCGCGTGCTTTCTCCTGGCTCCGGACGGAGGAGCCTCCTGAGAAGGGGCGTCAGACGAGTCCGAGGAAGAACTTTCCTCCGAATTAACCTTGGCAATGCCCTTGCCTTTCCCAGGCGGGATCTCGCGGGCCTTTTTTCTCTCCGGAGCACCACCTTCCTTAATCGCAACACCCTGCACAGGTCGTCGCGTCCGTTCAGGCTCAGGATCTACGGAGGGCGGAGCAGGGGCTACGAGAGACAAAACCATAAGTGATCAAACAGAAAACAGAGTAAAAACAAAAAAAAGGACAAATAGAGGCTGCGAAAAGGTATACCGGTGGAAAAAAATGGAATCGGTATTTTGTTGGTTAAAGCTTCGTCTACGCAAAAAAAGCCATGCAGATCAGGGAAGAGGGACGATATGGGAGTTAAATCCACATCTTTCTTAACTCTGCCCGGACCGTAGGAAGGAGTGGATACGGAAGTACCTGTTTCCGGAGGGACGACAGCGAGGGGGATCAGTGGAACCCGTTACGGTAACATGCTTTTCCTTTTGCACTAATTTTATTTTTGACTGATCAACTCTTCTGGGCCCCTCGGAGGCTTTTCTCTTAGTGCCAATAGTTTTGCTACCAGTGGGACTCCGAGTTTTTCCACCGAAAGGAGCAGGCGGGGCTCCTTTCTTCTCTTCGGTGGCCTTGTAGTCAACAAGTTCCCAGTTGTAGCGGAGGGAAAATTTTCCGCCCGATTGAACAAAAGCTGCGATGAAAGGAAGAAGTAAGAAAGGCAACCAAAACTCGTAAAAAAGAAAGCACGCAAGGAGAATACATACGGTCAATCTTCGACCGAGTTTTGTTCAACTTCTCTTCGGAGAGAAAGAAGGTGATGGGGTGGAGCGCAGAGGAAGTCAACTTCTTAAGTATATCTCCAATCGGAGATGAATTTGCGGAGGGGGGTAGCGGAGCGGCAAGTTGCCCCTTAGCTATGTCACCGACATGAGAGACTCCGATAAAAGTCCCCCTCGGCGGATAAAAAACGAACCAGTTGGAGGACCAGCCGCTCTCCAAGCTCACACGTTTGAAGAAGGAATACCCGGACACGGCCAAGACAGAAATGTCCTCCTCCGTAGTAGTGGTGTTCACCCTGGTCGTGAAGAAATTTACGAATTCCCGCGCATCGGGAGTAATGTCGTTCTCCGCACAGACGGAGAGAAAGGCGTGCAGACAGCCTAGGGCGTTGGGGTTCAGGTGGGCAAGAGTGCATCGCCGGCGGGAGAGGAAACCAAGCACAAACGGATGCGGGGGGAAACGCAGACCGCGGTGAAGATGCTCCCAATACACCACGAAACCGTCCCCGAAATAGTTGAAAGGATGCGCCATCGGTTCCGGCACACGGATCTTCGACCCAAGTGGGACTTGCACGCCTTTCATGAGTTTTTTCAAGTCCCTCACGGTAAGGCTAGAGCCGGTGCCCTGGCGAGGGTAGTCCCCGGTGACGTCTTCAGAAGGGATAGCAGGATCTTCAAAAACACACTTTTCCCTGTCGGTGAAAAGTGTCGATCCCGCCGGAACAGAAGAACTCGGGTTAGACAAAGCCATTGCGAGCAAAGGAAGCCGAAGAGTACGGGTGAACAAGTAAAGGGAAGAGTACGAAGGAAAAAAAAAGCAAAGAACGAGAATCAGGGAATTAGAGAGCAGGGAAGAAGAAGAAGGACGGCCGCTGAGTAGACAAGAAAGCAAAAGATTGAGAACACGAGGCAAGGAAGAAAATGGTGGGCAAATGCGTGAAAGGTCAGAGAAGTTCGAAAGTTTGAAAGGGTAGAGAGAAGGGTAGAGGGGAGAGAATGAGTTTAAATAGGCGGAAATTGGGAGCGCTCTACCAAAAGAAAATCATAGCCTACTCCTGCAAATGTGTCAGGGAGATAGCTTCAGAAGGCGAGGAGGCGGCAGTTAAAGCGAGGCACGTTGCCAAGCCTCCGCAAGGTTTCCAACGGCAGGAAATCTACGCACGAAAGGGCAATTCCAAAGACCTCTTTCCTTTTTTTAAAAAAAAAGGGAGGTCTTGTGGGACTAGGAGGGACGGAGCAGAGCGCCAAAATTTAAAAACCAAAGGGCAACCAACAACGAAAAGATCTTTCCTTATAAAACAAGAAAAGATCTTGTGGGACTAATGAAGTGGGGTTCCACCACACATAGTAATCAAAGGGCTAGCGGATAATACGTGCTGCCTACGGAGACAACAAGATGGGACTCCCTCCGACCAAATTCTCTTCCGACTCCAACAAGCGGACCCTTGCGACCAGAGAGCCATTCCACGGACAGACTGCGGAGGAGCAACCGCCTCCGAGGCAGGGCAAGACCCTCTCCGAGAGACTGAGAGTAATTATTGGTAAAAGGGGGGTAAAGTTGTACGAAAACCTTGTGTGTTTAGGAATATTCTAGAATAATGTGTAGAAACGGTTATACACTATAGGGGAGCCTATAAATAAGGGTCATAAGTTATGTAATTGGTTACGCTTTCATATATACAACACTTGGAGCTCTCTTGGTAATCCTAGTTTTGAGTGCAAGTTTCATACGATCTCAGTTATTTGAACCGAAAACAGAAACCACTCAAAGGGTGCTAATGGTCTCCTAGTTTCAAGGGCATGGGCATGAAAGCCTGACTTAATGTGGCTGAGGTTTCCAAGGGGCATGTCTCCTTGGTTGATTTGGAGACAAGGAAATCAATAAGAGGAATGGTCTTGACCGATGCTTTAGTTTCTTTTTAATAGAAACCGACAGCAGTGATGAAGGTCTGATATAAATCCCTTGTGTTGATTTTGATAACGGTCTACACCTGGGGATGTATTAGAGTGGAGTACAGGTTGTGGAGTGTTGGACAAGTGCACAGGTATTAAGAAAAGAAAACTGGGTATGAAATGTTGGATTTCCAAAAGATTAGACAAACAGCAATCTGAGATTCCTTTATGTTTCTAGGCACTGCTTTCGGACAGTAGAATGTATGTTTAGGTGAAAAATCTGTGTGTGTGTGTGTGTGTGTGTGTGTGTGTGTGTGTGTGTGTGTGTGTGTGTGTGTGTGTGTGTGTGTTGTGTGTGTGTGTGTGTGTGTGTGTGTGTTGTGTGTGTGTGTGTGTGTGTGTGTGTGTGTGTGTGTGGGTGTGTGTGGTGTGTGTTGTGTGTGTGTGTGTGTGTGTGTGTGTGTGTGTGTTGTGTGTGTGTGTGTGTGTGGGTGTGTTGTGTGTGTGTGTGTGTGGTGTGTGTGTGTGTGTGTGTGTGTGTGTGTGTGTGTTAGCAGTCCAAGGAGGTCCTGGTGTAGATGGGTGTGGGAGTTCCCAAACCATGCAAGAATGGTTCGTAAGGGGGGAAACATGTAGGTAAGGGGGGTGAGTAGCTGCAGAATATTTTTTTTGTTTTCTGATTGGACTTAGTGTCATCGGATGGGAACTGCTCAGATTTGCTGTTTAGTTTACAACTTAAGGTGGGTATGTGCTGTCCAACTTGTAGAGTATTAAAATGTCCTATTGTCCTCTCTTATTTAATACTAAACCGGTCAGCGTTAATTTAATGCTAGTGTTTGTTTTAACCTAGTAGTTTATAATATAATGTTTGCTAGTTTGTACAATTAACACAAGTCATGTGTCATATGCTCTTCTTAAGACTTTTCATGTGTTAGTTTCTAGCGTTAATGTGCTCTCACATAAGCTTACCCTCGACGTTACATGTTATATAATATGTTATAGATAATTATAACCTTGAATTAGGTAACATACTTGTAACAATGTTATTATTTTGTTCCAAGTGTGATCTTTGTATATTAACTTGTACACAATTTAACTAGGCTTTATAATATACCTTAGGTGGTGACATGTTGTCACGTTCTCGGACATATATATGTCCGGGCTTAGTTTAATTGTTCATAAATTATTATGTGTCCAGCATAATGTGACACGTTATTATCGAATAATCTTCTCACGGGTATGATTTTGTGTACTTAACCGTTTAGGGGTGTTTCAACTGACCCCCCTTAAAAGGGACTTCGTCCCGAAGTCTTACTTCCTTAACCGATGTTTTCCATTCTCATTAAACCTTGGGATCAAGTCCCGTATATCATGATTCTCCCTACTCAGGTGTGCTTATAAGCACCATGCTACATTAGTGGCTTTACATAAGTTTTCCTAATAGTCCAAGGTATTAGCACGGTATATATACCATGTTGGGGTGTAAACCAAAGGTACACAATATTCATTCGTAACAGAATGTACATACCAATACATACCATTCACATACACACAATCCCAAAACACACAACCTACCAACCAACAACGTGTGGTTGTAGGAATACAACATAGTGGGAGGATCAAGTCCCGAATTCGTTCTCTCTAACCAAGGGATCATGTCCCGCCAATTCCACAGTTCTATTTCAATATTTGTGCTTATAAGCACAACGCCACATCTGTGGCTTCACCCAGTTATCAATAATATTTCGATGTACCAGTAACACTCATGTATGATACTCATAAGCAATCAGATGAATAAGTCATTCATTCATAACCACAATGCATTCAAACCAATCCACACACATAGCATCCAAACAACACCACAAAACGAGCAATAACTCAGTAAAAACGCAACGCGCCTACCCCCCTTAAAAATGGATTACGCCCACGTAATCCTTATTATACCATCCTAGAACCCTGGTTCAAGATGTTTAGCTCTCGTGGAGCATTCTAGTTCCTATGCATTGTAACTCACATTATAGTCTCATCAAAGGTCTTGACCATGTTAAGGAGTAGTTTCTGTCTCAACAATACTTATCGGTTTCCATACCGATCTATAATGGATTCGGGTTTAGCCTCTCTAGGGTTTAGGTATTGGCCGATAGGTCACTTGTTATTCGTCTGGAAAATGTGAGATACGGTCCACCAGCTTCTGCTGTGCGACTTTGATTTCGTTCAGGTTTAGTTTTTCCTCACTATGTCTTCCAAGGTGGTACATGGCTTAATTGTATCCTTATCATTTAGGAATATAGGCCTCTTGACTGTCGTGGGGCAGTTGAATTTATGCACGATTTTGGTGGCTTGTAATTTGTCTATCCATTTTCTTTGGTGGTCGGATATTCATTCTTTTAGTGCGCTTTTAAGCGTCTGCGTTATTCTTCCTAGCTGCCCTTTAGGTTTATTTCCATATATGCTTGTAGTAACGATTTAGTGCTAGATGTTCTTCAATATTACAAACGTGCCGTTGTTACGACAACATGTTAGGTTTATATTCCCAACCATTATTAGACCTTCCTTCATTTTTAAGTAACCTTTATTTTTCAGCTCGACTAAGGCCTTGCCATTGCGGGTTGACCTCAATTAGTTCAGTCACAAGGTTATCGAATTATACATGTTACAAGCTATTATGATTGTAAGCTATTTTACATAGGATGTTTAGTTTCCTTCTCATCATCATTATTGTTCTTATGTCCCGCCAGGAACTAAGGTAATTGACTACTATCGGCTACATATTGCATTTGATTGCGATTGTATATATTTTACGTGGTAACTTTTGGGTTAATAGTAACATCACACCATTTCAAATCCTCACATATCTGTATACTCATGTGTTTATCCCCAAATTTTCGAGCCATGTATCCATGTATTTTATGTGGTTTCAACACCGCTTCCTTTGCATTTTTACTTATCCAACTTATAAAATTTCACCTAATTGTAGTTTATGTGTCCACTTGTAGGGGGTTTCGAGAATCATCCCACACTGACGTGATCAGCGTAAGTGTTGGACTACCTTTTCACCCCAATTTGTACGTAGTGTCCCGTGACCTGGCCAGGGTCAAGTTCAACTTTGCACGTCTGATTTAAAGGATCAAACAAGTATTCACATTTGAATTCTTATGCCACTTGTTTCTAGTCCTCTGGCAATCAATTCATTGACTAGTGTCACCATCTAAGCCTTTAGATTAATCGTTCAATTCTTTAACTGTACATACCTCTAGGTGTGTACATATTTATATATATTCGTTCATCCATGTATATATATTCCCATGTGTTATAATCCTCTTGATTTATATATAGATTCCCATATAAGTGTTCCCACAAGTTTAATGATATACTAGTATATACATTGATATCCTACGGGTATTATTCATTCTTTGCATTTAGTCAATTTGGGTATACACCGGTATACTTCCAATTTCTCGTATTATTCCTATTATCCTCAACACCTCCAAACTAATATAGAATTTGCAAAATGATTCTTTACTTATTTTAACCCATCAATTACTTCCTCCCTTAAGTCCATTAATCTTGTTTAAAGTTTCCAAATTTCAATACCCACTTATTCCAAAATATTTGGTTTCCTCTTGATATTTTTCCTCCTCATAAATATTTGACTGATTTTTCTTGTTGGCCCGATTAGGCTCTCCTCAATCTGACTTAAGCTTTATTCTGTTTTCCATTTATAATATATATATATTATTATTTTTTTCTGGGTCTCGTAACCCTTCTGTTACTTCCTCATTATTATTCTTTGTTCACCGGTGGTAGAAATAGAGGTGAATGACCAGTTGTGGTCACCAGTTTCAGCTGTCTGAGATTGAGAGACTTAGAAGAATAATTGAATAAAGAAGAAGGAAGGAGGTGGTATTGTGTTTCTCAGGTAATGTAGAGAATGAAGAGAAACGTGAGAAGGAGCAGGGAATTTATTGAATTACGTAATATTATACTTTAGTGTGTAAAATTGTGTCATGCTTCGTTAAGCATTATAGGTTGTACCAATTTTATGGTGTAATTTCGTCTTGAACTATATTCTCTTGTTTCCTTGTTTTACGAGAGGTTTTCTTAAATTACCCTCTCAAGTGTTCGAATTGCCGAATTTATCTCAATCCCATCCTTGGCTTAATTAATTGCGTATTTGAGCTTTATTTATTTTATAAATTTTAGGGTATTTCGGTCCTCTTTGCTTGTGAGGCAGGGTCCTATCGACTGCTAAGCATGTCGACCCAAGTTGTCGCTAAAATTGGTCCCTCCACGGGTATTATCCTTTTGGCAACGTCTATTGTATAGTATAGTCTTTTCTTCTCGGGTTGATTGTATAACATTAAGTAGATGCCAGATCGGGTTTCCCCGAGTAAGAGGAGGCTTTCTACCTCTCTAGCGTTCTTTCTCTGAATTTAAGAGACAATTAAGGATGTGAAGGTTGGGTGTAGGTGTTGGTTAGGTATCCAGTATTACTGGGGAAGAACCCTAACTAACGCGCCTCACGTACTACCCCGACCCTTAACTCACTATCAGAATTCCTAATTCCAGGCATTCCTATACTCGGTACTTCTCTGTTCCAGTCATCAGAGCGTAGTTACGCTCTGATACCACTTTCTGTAACACCCCCAAATAAAACATCCAATAATACAAACGTCGCACCTAAACAACATTACGGTTAACTATGCAGCGGTATAAACATCATCCGGGTGTCACAGACGCCAACCACCCACGTGGTTGACAGACCACGTTACCAATACTAAGTTACGGTCTGTATGACTGGAAACAGCCTTCAGCCAAAAACTCATATACAATACAAGATACAATTCCAAATACCGAGTGTCTACAATAAAAACACCAAATCATAATCTGAGAATTACATCTCGGGTTTAGTAACAACCCATACACTAAACATACTACATAATTCAAAAGTTATGCCCTGATGGACTACCCCCATGGTAGCCATCCCGCCTACGCTCCGTTATCGTCCGGCACAATACCTGAAAAAAAATTGGGTGTAAAGGACTCAGCAACCGCTGAGTATGAATGTGTGTAGCCCGTATGTTGCCGGGCCACACGACTACTTGGTCGAATATTATTAAGTCAACTTGCATGCTATAATAAAGCAGTAAAGCAGGCCACAATACATTATGGTTTCATACACACTCAAAGGTAGCAAGGTATTAACAACAAGCAACCAAGCATAACATACTAGCGTCATAGCCACATCAAACACAAAACCAAGCACAACAAGCAGCTAGTATCGCAACAACAATCATGTACATATAAAACGTGTGCATAGGTACGTTATACTCCGGATCCTCACTATGGGATCATTCGAGTGTTGTGTGATTATATTTCTTTTCTCTTGTCCTCATAATGTGTATTACTTTCTCTTCCCTTGCACCAGGTCTGGGGATATAGTTAGATCCCGTGACCATATCATGTAGGTGCCAATCTTTCCTTGTTTCCTTAAGGATTAATTGTGAATTTTTTATCACCGCAATTTGGAGAACGTCTTGTCCATAGCCAATCTTCCATTCCCGGGTAGCTCTCTCTCTCTCTCTGTGTTGTTTTTAAATGTTACTAGCCACTGCCCCGGATACCAAGGGTCCGTCTCCCTATTCTTTTTCAATGTTACTAGCCTCTGCCCCGGATACAAAGGGTCAGTCTCCCTATGCCTTTTAATGTTACTAGCCTCTGCCCCGGATACAAAGGGTCCGTCTCCCTATGCCTTTTAATGTTACTGGTCTCTACCCCGGATACTAAGGGTCTGTCTCCCTATTCCTTTTAATATTATTGGTCTTTACCCCGAATACAAAGGGTCCGTCTCCCTATTCCTTTTTATATTATTGGTCTCTACCCCGGATACAAAGGGTCCGTCTCCCTATTCCTTTTCAACGGGTATTGGCTTATCATTATCATTGATAGTTCGACACCATAGTGGGTGTCGTTAGAGGTCCTCTATAGTTAAGAGGTGTTTTTCCTTTACATAGCACCTTTTGTTTTGTTTACGAGGTTCGTTGTGTTTCATCTCAAGGTTTCATCAACGAGAATGGACTACACTACTGTGTGCACGCAAGCAATATGCATAATAATAGCAAGCGGGTAAACAAGGAAAATAAGCAATCCATTCACATGCCTTACACAAGCTCACAACAGACAAATAAGCACGGTAAAACAAACATCCGTTTTCATGCATTAGTCTTGTGGTCATAATCAAACAAGGCACACAGCACACAAACCGTGTAACACGACAACATACGAACCACACATGTCCATACCTTAATTGAAGCAAGAGTCGCCTCACACACGGGGTCCCGGTCGGCGTTTGTTATGGCCCTAACGTTAATTAAAACAACATATCAGTTTATGATTTCATGTGACGACCATTGTGAACGTTTCCTAGTTTATCTCAACTTATCGGGTGTTGTTCCCTAGGTGAATTTTCGAGTACTCAACTTATACGAGTCCTTAGAATTTTTCAGGTAGTACCCTTAACCTTCATCCCACTCCTAGAGCATTTACATCGACGCTTTACCCATTAACTAAGTTCTCTTCTTAACTAACGTTTTTAGAGTACTTACTGCACCATCTTGTGACAAGTTACTTAGGAAGGATTTTATGTCGCCTAAGATGTATTCCAAGCACCAACATGTAACAAGTGTAACCAAGGAGGAACTTAATTCACCAAAGGTGTATCCCCACCTTAGCTAAGTAGGTTAGCAATAATCATAATAATATATTCTTTAAAATACCCCTAAAACCTATTTATACAGAACCCCAAACGTTCTAAATCTGAAACACAATACCCATGTAATACCTTAACCAACTTCACTTTTAATGTAGTAATTGAAGTCTAACCCTCTCAACATTCCTCGCTAACCCAGCTATATTTATTAGCTATTAATTGGGTTCATTATTAAACTAGAATCACACTTATAATACCCTTGTAACCCAGTTATACAGAAGCTATAACATTATCGAAATCTGAAGCCACACTTACATATTTCTTCTTGGTTCTTGTTCCTAGTTAGTTCAACCGATAGTTAATTCCTTCTCACAGTATTTACCCCACTGAATATGGGTGTTAATCATGTTTTAACCCAAGACTAAACCACTAAGGCACTCACTAACTTCAGTATTTAATAACACAAACAGCAACTACTGAAATCTGAAACCAAAATCAGAAAACAGAAAACAAAAACCTATGCATAACCTCTTCCATCTTTTATGTCTGTTTGACGGTCTCCTAACCTCCCCCATGGATATTCCAATCTATCTGAGTGTATTAGCAACGATTTGGGTGGATTATTAACCAAACACAATACTCTTAACATATCTTTAAATCAGTTATACAGAGAACGATCAAAACAGAAAAACTGAAGTATGCACTGATATATCTTCTTTTCCTATTGTTGTCTGTCTGTTTAATAAGCTGACTCCAGGTGCATTCCCCAAATCATGTAATCACTTCATTAATCGTGTGAATAGGGTTTTTTTCATCTTAACAACAACCTAAAACAGCTGACAAATACACAGAACTCACTCATACAGAAAACTAGAAACTGAAATCTGAAATTGAATTTCTGTTATATTCTCCTCTTATTCTTGCTGTTAGGTTGCTACACTGATTTCTAATCTTCCAACTGAATATACCGGCTTAGTTGAACATTATCAATGTTGTGGATTCATTACCAAGCCATGACAATATTGTTAAAGCTACTGAGATTTGCCCTTACTGACACACTCACAGTCGAAACTGAAACGAAAACAGAAACAGGAAACTGCTACATTTTTTTTGTTTGTTCACAATCAGATTTCTAGTTTCCCCTGAATTGTCTGGTTACTTAGTTACTTAGCTCACTATGGTTTCAACTTTTAAAACAAACCCTACACCCTATGAATCTCCCTGATAAGTTTTTATACCGAAACAGGAAACTACAGAAACCAGGAGCACCAATTCAGTATATATTCTTAATCAGTTTTTCTTTAAAAAGCCTTAGCTGTTTTCTTTTTTTTTCACAAATTGCCTACTCTCTTGAACAGATGTATTAGTAGGGTCTTAAGTTCATTTTCAGACCAAAACAATACACTTAATAGCTCTTCTACCCCCACTATGTTTGGTTCACAAATTGATTTTCAATTCTTCCCAAATTGTTAACACATTTGGTTAGATGAATTTGCAAGGCTTTGAGTTCATAAAATTCCCACTATAACCCCTTACACATCCTCTGTCACAAGGTTGCACAGAACTGAAACAACTACCAAAGCTAAGGTATGAAACTGATGCAGTTTTTTTTTGTTCCTTAATCTGACCTACAATTCTTCCCATCTTATTTACTCCTGTAGTCAAGTGTTCTATTAGGACTTTAACCTCCAGACAGATCCCAAAACAAAACCCAAAACAATATTGTTAAATCCACCGAGAAACAAAAATCCAAATACTAACTGGAAGGAAAACAGAAGAACTGCAAACTGTACCGATGCATTTTCTTTTCAGTTACTTAATTTCTGCTATCTAACCTATCTCCTATCTTCCCCACTTGTTTAGTGACTCATTTATGTGTTTTAGTACAGTTTTGAACTCCTGAACAAACCATTATAACTCTCTTACTCTCCCTGTGACAGAGTTATACAGAGACACAAAACTTCTGAAACTGAAACTGCTGCATTTCCTTTCTATCTTTTTTTTTCTCCAGGTGTATACAACTCAGTAAGGTGTGTTTACAAGTTCTTTAACTCAACATCAGACTCAAGGTCACCTAGGCAAATTCTCTGAGAATTCTCTACACAGATCACAAATCTGTGAAAACAGTGACAAGATCTTTCATAGTTTTGTTTTTCTGTTGCTTTACTGAAACGACTCAATACCAGATTTCTTAGCTAATTTATACTGAGTCTTCTGAGTTCTTTTTTTTTAAACAATTCCCTATCCGTGACTCTTAGCTCCTAGTTGCTTGCTGTTTAGACTCCTCAGATAACCATGCATCACCCACAGAATCAAGTGCAAGCTACTGGCTCACGTTATAATTTTAGAACTTGACAGAACTCTTTGATCATGTACAGGTTTAGGAGTTTACCTTGGATTGCAGTTCGGAACAAGGCGCTGCGGTGTTATGGAGGGATTTCTTGCCTGATTATTTTTGGGAGAGGAGCAGCATGTTATGTAAGGCCAGAAAGACAAGGGAACTTCAGTCACAGAAGTCATGTTTGGAACAGAAAATCAGGAATGGAGAACATAGAAACCGACAGGTTGTGTGGCCTCACCTTGGCTGATGTGCAGGAGCAGTTGTAGGTGTTGTCTGGATAGGTCTTGATGCGTTACTAGAGGAGGTGTCCAGAGGAGTAGAGGCATGTAAATGAGACACAAGTTTAGGGTCATGAATCAGCATTTTCAGACAGGAAAACTCATAATAGAGGGGAAAGAAGGAATTAATCCTCCAGGGTTCCTGGTTGCACGCTCTTACCTTGGAGCCCTTTACAGGAGGCTTTGGTAAAGGATTTATAGCGATCCTACTAGTGAGTTTGCATGCAGAGTCCAAGCATGAGAAAGAAGTCAGCCGCATTGGAACACTTATTCTGATGCACTTGGATTTTGTTCTGGTTATTTGAACCGAAAACAGAAACCACTCAAAGGGTGCTAATGGTCTCCTAGTTTCAAGGGCATGGGCATGAAAGCCTGACTTAATGTGGCTGAGGTTTCCAAGGGGCATGTCTCTTTGGTTGATTTGGAGACAAGGAAATCAGTAAGAGGAATGGTCTTGACCGATGCTTTAGTTTCTTTTTAATAGAAACCGACAACAGTGATGAAGGTCTGATATAAATCTCTTGTGTTGATTTTGATAACGGTCTACACCTGGGGATGTATTAGAGTGGAGTACAGGTTGTGGAGTATTGGACAAGTGCACAGGTATTAAGAAAAGAAAACTGGGTATGAAATGTTGGAGTTCCAAAAGATTAGACAAACAGAAATCTGAGATTCCTTTCTGTTTCTAGGCACTGCTTTCGGACAGTAGAATGTATGTTTAGGTGAAAAATCTGTGTGTGTGTGTGTGTGTGTGTGTGTGTGTGTGTGTGTGTGTGTGTGTGTGTGTGTGTGTGTGTGTGTGTGTGTGTTGTGTGTGGTGTGTGTGTGTGTGGTGTGTGTGTGTGTGTGTGTGTGTGGTGTGTGTGTGTGTGTGTGTGGTGTGTGTGTGTTGTGTGTGTGTGTGTGTGTGTGGTGTGTTAGCAGTCCAAGGAGGTCCTGGTGTAGATGGGTGTGGGAGTTCCCAAACCATGCAAGAATGGTTCGTAAGGGGGGAAACATGTAGGTAAGGGGGGTGAGTAGCTGCAGAATATTTTTTTTTTTTTCTGATTGGACTTAGTGTCATCGGATGGGAACTGCTCAGATTTGCTATTTAGTTTACAACTTAAGGTGGGTATGTGATGTCCAACTTGTAGAGTATTAAAATGTCCTATTGTCCTCTCTTATTTAATACTAAACCGGTAAGCGTTAATTTAATGCTAGTGTTTGTTTTAACCTAGTAGTTTATAATATAATGTTTGCTAGTTTGTACAATTAACACAAGTCATGTGTCATATGCTCTTCTTAAGACTTTTCATGTGTTAGTTTCTAGCGTTAATGTGCTCTCACATAAGCTTACCCTCGACGTTACATGTTATATAATATGTTATAGATAATTATAACCTTGAATTAGGTAACATACTTGTAACAATGTTATTATTTTGTTCCAAGTGTGATCTTTGTATATTAACTTGTACACAATTTAACTAGGCTTTATAATATACCTTAGGTGGTGACATGTTGTCACGTTCTCGGACATATATATGTCCGGGCTTAGTTTAATTGTTCGTAAATTATTACGTGTCCAGCATAATGTGACACGTTATTATCGAATAATCTTCTCACGGGTATGATTTTATGTACTTAACCGTTTAGGGGTGTTTCAACTTACCCCCCTTAAAAGGGACTTCGTCCCGAAGTCTTACTTCCTTAACCGATGTTTTCCATTCTCATTAAACCTCTGGATCAAGTCCCGTATATCATGATTCTCCCTACTCAGGTGTGCTTATAAGCACCATGCTACGTTAGTGGCTTCACATAAGTTTTCCTAATAGTCCAAGGTATTAGCACGGTATATATACCATGCTGGGGTGTAAACCAAAGGTACACAATATTCATTCGTAACAGAATGTACATACCATTCACATACACACAATCCCAAAACACACAACCTACCAACCAACAACGTGTGGTTGTAGGAATACAACATAGTGGGAGGATCAATTCCCGAATTCGTTCTCTCTAACCAAGGGTGTTGGGCAAAATAGTAGTTAAACTATCTTGCTAACTATGGGCAGTGAACCCAATCTTTGTAGTACAACAAGGTCGTATCCACAGAGACTTCGCAACTATCTAATTAATTATCCAGTTAGTAAATGTACAAAAAGATAAATAAAAGTGCATAAATAATAAACTGTAAATAAAAGGGGGTTTAGCCGGAGGCAAGCTTGATTTTTAGGATCAGTGCAGAAATAATAAAAACAGTAAAATAAAGTAAATGGATGGAAAAAGGTATCCTAGGATAGTGGGGGAATTTCCTAAATTACTTAAACAATTTTATAATCCTGTCTTAATTATTTATTGTCTATTAGAGTTAATAATTGTCAGTTACGAACTCTTATTAATAGCCTTAGTATTTTCCTGCTCGATCCGGAGTGTAAATACCATGGTTAATTCCTTTGTGGTACCTTGACTATCTCAAAATCATATGTTGATAGTTACCAAATAAATGCAGTAGTTTGTCACGCTAAGCATTTAACAATATTTACTGAAAGGAATTAAAACAAGTTTAATAAGTGAAACAGGTAATAAATATTTATGTAAGTACAGACATTAATTATAATCCTAATTTGCTCTTATTTGTCTGTTTAAGAATTTATCTTGTGGCCTTCCTAAATCATAGATAAGGACAACTCTTAATTAAATCAATAGACTTTTTGCAATCAGAAAAAGTTTAAATCATTAATTAGCATTAAGCAAGAATTCTTTTATAACAGCGATGGATTTTATCTGCTAATCAAGGAGATAATATCTAACGTTTGTCTTTCTTTGTGGTCTATTCTCAGATTTACAAAATCATTGAAATAAGAGAAACCGTAAATGCATAAAAATGATCAGTTCTTAA
The DNA here is from genome assembly GCA_023374045.1 of Limonium bicolor. NCBI lineage: Eukaryota > Viridiplantae > Streptophyta > Magnoliopsida > Caryophyllales > Plumbaginaceae > Limonium > Limonium bicolor. The sequence continues at coordinate 22,758,989 of CM041778.1, read as the reverse complement.
GCATTTAATAATTTAGAGAGACAAAACAAATATTTATTAGCAAACTTGGTATTAATAATAAGTCTGAATTATTTGGGGTCAAACCCCATCCTAGGGTACGAGTAAAATCACTCAGACATTAACAGTAATAAAAAGAAAGCAGAGATAGCCATTAATTTGGAGACTGCCGGCGGAGACTGGACTGCGATTCGCTTCTGCTCCAGCTCCCTTTTCTTCTGTTCTTCTTATCGAGCTTCTGCTGTGTGGTGGAATGAAGAATAAAAATAAAATGGAGAAGTGGGAGATAAGAGGATGAAATGGATCGATGGTTGTGGTCGTGGTTGATTGTCTGTAACGGTGGTCTAAGTCTAATTTGGATTGAGAGGAAGGGATGATTTATTTGAGCAGAAGCAGCGTGGGTTTTATAGCAGATAGGAAGAGGAAGAAGACAGGGGGAACACCGCGTGAGCAATTTCAGTAATGGATTGGGGGCGGCTCTACGCGTGAGGATTGTCGGCAGGCGCCTGATAATATTGAAGGAGTAGATGGATAAGTTGCAGGCGCCAAGGAGCAAGTTGGGGAAGACAGTCGGTGAAGAAGAAAACCAGTCGGGCGAAGAAAACCAGTCGCGACAGTGGATCTGCGCTGCATTTTACTCTTGTCCGCGTGTTGTCCGCGTAGATGTCCGCCTTCAGTTAGGCGGACGTCTCCCAGTCTTCTTAGTCTTGTCCGCCTGTGTCTACGCAGACGTCTCACGGTTGTCCTCCCTTCTGTCCACCTAATATCACACGGACGTCTCACGGTTGTCCTCCCTTCCGTCCGCCTAATATCACGCGGACGTCTCACGGTTGTCCTCCCTTCTGTCCGCCTAATATCACGCGGACAACATTAGTCCTTACGCGGATACACTCCCTGTCCGCCTGCTGTCCACCTAAATCTACGCGGACAACTCGAGGATAATACACGGACAACACTAGGACGTGTGTATTTGACTTGCGAATTTTGACCGGCTCTAGATTCTTCGTTTGGACTCCGTTTTTTGAGCCGTCTGCGCCTATGCGTTCGTCTCTTTGTGTACTTTGCTCCTAGCTTGGTTTTTCCTCATATTTAAACCAATAAATTTGTGAGATAATTAATAAAACATAAACTAGAGGAAAAACATACGATAAGTGAGAAATGAGCAGAAAAGTGCTGATATAATATATGAAATACACCCATAAAACATGCTCATTTAGACACTTATCACACCCCCACACTTACCTTTTGCTTGTCCTCAAGCAAAACCATGTACCCAAACAAGTAGGGAATGCTCAATATTAACAAATACTATTATGAAGGGTAGGATAAAGAAGTCAATAGTACATGATCTTAAACTTTTTAGAGGAGTGTGATCCATCACCTACTGGTGGCATAGGTGTACTCAGGGCAAAAATAAAAATTAGAGTTTCGGGGTATGATCCGGAGTACTTCAATGCTTCTTAGTTAAGGTGACTTTGAGAACTTTTACCATGGCCAACTTCTCTCAAGAATGGGCATTGAGGAGAAAACAAAGGAAAAATAGATTTATGCATTTGTTTCACTTTTGCATAAGAGATGAGAAGATAATATGTAAGCATCAAGCTTTTGTATTTAAGAACACTCAACTCTCTTTGTTGGTTACCAATGGTGTCTCGCAAGTCCCTTATTTATTATATTTTTTTTTCATTTTTTGACAGAGAAGCACCCTTTAGCAATCCCTAAGAAAGAAGACAGAAGGAACCCCTGAGTAATAAAAATCCATCCATTTCAGATCATTTGGTCACACCGCATAAAAATGCTCCTCAAAAGTAATCAAAATTTGAAAATTTGTACCATTTATACCATTTATCCCACAATTCATAACAGTATTTATTCTTAAAGAGAACAACCCACATATAAAGGGTCCACGATATTGAATTGGACAAACGCAAGATAAGGAGAGAGATTAAGCATTTAAGCATAAAATGTCACCGAAAAGGGCATACTCCCCCACACTTAAATTGAACAATGTCCTCATTGTTCACCAGAAAAAACAAGGGAAGGTTTCAGAAGACCTTTTCGGTAAGTAGATAAAATAGAGATAACACAAAGGTCACAAATAAACATTTAAGCACATAAACGCTCCTCTACAGATTTTATTAAAATAAAAGCATAATTAAAGAAACTGGTACTCCCCTGATATTATTTTTGCTTGCGTTTATAGGAGTTCCCCCACACTTGAGCTTCAGCCTCAAGTAGCGTAGCTTGGTTGCGGTGTAGACATGAAGTTGCACCTGCATAAGACACTAGAAGCAACCATACTACAAACGGGGTTAAGAGTTAGGAAAAACAAAATTTAAAGGGAACCTGAAAATTAAAAGAGCATAAAAGCATATAAAAGAAAAGTTCATCCGGGTTGCCTCCCGGGAAGCTGCCCTTCTTTAACGTCTTTGGCTAGACGCCTGCTTCGTTATCCTGGATCAAAAATATAAGTAGACAACAGCTCTGCCAGGAAAACGAAGTTGGCAGTAATTAAAAGCAAACCACCTGGATCAAAGCAAAACGTTACTTCGGCAAATATAATAGGAAAATGAATACTCCACAAAACCTGGTGTTTGAGGAGTACTGCGGGGACAAGTGCTTTTGGGTTGGGGTTGGGGGGTAGGGGCGTAGTTCTAACAGGAGACCAGGTGTGATTGGCTTTGCTTCCTCAAATTGGAAGATGTAAAAATCCTCCTCTTGTTGTTGAGGCTTATGGGAAAAGCCGTGATGGAGATGACCATCCATCAGAATTAAGTACCCTTAAAAAGAAACAAAAATTTATACACAAAATGGGGCAAATAACGGAAATAAAAGAAAACTTAACAGATAATAAACCAGATAGTTGGACCGAAGTCCCCGGCAACGGCACCAAAAACTTGTTGGGCAAAATAGTAGTTAAACTATCTTGCTAACTATGGGCAGTGAACCCAATCTTTGTAGTACAACAAGGTCGTATCCACAGAGACATCGCAACTATCTAATTAATTATCCAGTTAGTAAATGTACAATAAGATAAATAAAAGTGCATAAATAATAAACTGTAAATAAAAGGGGGTTTAGCCGGAGGCAAGCTTGATTTTTAGGATCAGTGCAGAAATAATAAAAACAGTAAAGTAAAGTAAATGGATGGAAAAAGGTATCCTAGGATAGTGGGGGAATTTCCTAAATTACTTAAACAATTTTATAATCCTGTCTTAATTATTTATTGTCTATTAGAGTTAATAATTGTCAGTTACGAACTCTTATTAATAGCCTTAGTATTTTCCTGCTCGATCCGGAGTGTAAATACCAAGGTTAATTCCTTTGTGGTACCTTGACTATCTCAAAATCATATGTTGATAGTTACCAAATAAATGCAGTAGTTTGTCACGCTAAGCATTTAACAATATTTGCTGAAAGGAATTAAAACAAGTTTAATAAGTGAAACAGGTAATAAATATTTATTTAAGTACAGACATTAATTATAATCCTAATTTGCTCTTATTTGTATGTTTAAGAATTTATCTTGTGGCCTTCCTAAATCATAGATAAGGACAACTCTTAATTAAATCAATAGACTTTTTGCAATCAGAAAAAGTCTAAATCATTAATTAGCATTAAGCAAGAATTCTTTTTATAACAGCAATTGATTTTATCTGCTAATCAAGGAGATAATATCTAACGTTTGTCTTTCTTTGTGGTCTATTCTCAGATTTACAAAATCATTGAAATAAGAGAAACCGTAAATGCATAAAAATGATCAGTTCTTAAGCATTTAATAATTTAGAGAGACAAAACAAATATTTATAAGCAAACTTGGTATTAATAATAAGTCTGAATTATTTGGGGTCAAACCCCATCCTAGGATACGAGTAAAATCACTCAGACATTAACAGTAATAAAAAAGAAAGCAGAGATAGCCATTAATTTGGAGACTGCCGGCGGAGACTGGACTGCGATTCGCTTCTGCTCCAGCTCCCTTTTCTTCTGTTCTTCTTATCGAGCTTCTGCTGTGTGGTGGAATGAAGAATAAAAATAAAATGGAGAAGTGGGAGATAAGAGGATGAAATGGATCGATGGTAGTGGTCGTGGTTGATTGTCTGTAACGGTGGTCTAAGTCTAATTTGGATTGAGAGGAAGGGATGATTTATTTGAGCAGAAGCAGCGTGGGTTTTATAGCAGATAGGAAGAGGAAGAAGACAGGGGGAACACCGCGTGAGCAATTTCAGTAATGGATTGGGGGCGGCTCTACGCGTGAGGATTGTCGGCAGGCGCCTGATAATGTTGAAGGAGTAGATGGATAAGTTGCAGGCGCCGAAGGAGCAAGTTGGGGAAGACAGTCGGTGAAGAAGAAAACCAGTCGGGCGAAGAAAACCAGTCGCGACAGTGGATCTGCGCTGCATTTTACTCTTGTCCGCGTGTTGTCCGCGTAGATGTCCGCCTTCAGTTAGGCGGACGTCTCCCAGTCTTCTTAGTCTTGTCCGCATGTGTCTACGCGGACGTCTCACGGTTGTCCTCCCTTCTGTCCGCCTAATATCACGCGGACGTCTCACGGTTGTCCTCCCTTCTGTCCGCCTAATATCACGCGGACAGCATTAGTCCTTACGCGGATACACTCCCTGTCCGCCTGCTGTCCACCTAAATCTACGCGGACAACTCGAGGACAACACGCGGACAACACAAGGACGTGTGTATTTGACTTGCGAATTTTGACCGGCTCTAGATTCTTCGTTTGGACTCCGTTTTTCGAGCCTTCTGCGCCTATGCGTTCGTCTTTTTGTGTACTTTGCTCCTAGCTTGGTTTTTCCTCATATTTAAACCAATAAATTTGTGAGATAATTAATAAAACATAAACTAGAGAAAAACATACGATAAGTGAGAAATGACAGAAAAGTGCTGATATAATATATGAATACACCCATAAAACATGCTCATTTAGACACTTATCAAAGGGATCATGTCCCGCCAATTCCACAGTTCTATTTCAATATTTGTGCTTATAAGCACTACGCCACATCTGTGGCTTCACCCAGTTATCAATAATATTTCGATGTACCAGTAACACTCATGTACGGTACTCAAAAGCAATCAGATGAATAAGTCATTCATTCATAACCACAATGCATTCAAACCAATCCACACACATAGCATCCAAACAACACCACAAACGAGCAATAACTCAGTAAAAACGCAACGCGCCTACCCCCCTTAAAAATGGATTACGCCCACGTAATCCTTATTATACCATCCTAGAACCCTGGTTCAAGATGTTTAGCTCTCGTGGAGCATTCTAGTTCCTATGCAATGTAACTCTCACATTATAGTCTCATCAAAGGTCTTGACCATGTTAAGGAGTAGTTTCTGTCTCAATGATACTTATCGGTTTCCATACCGATCTATAACGGATTCGGGTTTAGCCTCTCTAGGGTTTAGGTATTGGCCGATAGGTCACTTGTTATTCGTCTGGAAAATGTGAGATACGGTCCACCAGCTTCTGCTGTGCGACTCTGATTTCGTTCAGGTTTAGTTTTTCCTCACTATGTCTTCCAAGGTGGTACATGGCTTAATTGTATCCTTATCATTTAGGAATATAGGCCTCATGACTGCCGTGGGGCAGTTGAATTTATGCACGATTTTGGTGGCTTGTAATCTGTCTATCCATTTTTTTCTTTGTGGTCGGATATTCATTCTTTTAGTGCGCTTTTAAGCGTCTACGTTATTCTTCCTAGCTGCCCTTTAGGTTTATTTCCATATATGCTTGTAGTAACGATTTAGTGCTAGATGTTCTTCAATATTACAAACGTGTCGTTGTTACGACAACATGTTAGGTTTATATTCCCAACCATTATTAGACCTTCCTTCGTTTTTAAGTAACCTTTATTTTTCAGCTCGACTATGGCCTTGCCACTGTTGGTTGACCTCAATTAGTTCAGTCACAAGGTTATCGAATTATACATGTTACAAGCTTTTGATTGTAAGCTATTTTACATAGGATGTTTAGTTTCCTTCTCATCATCATTATTGTTCTTATGTCCCGCCAGGAACTAAGGTAATTGACTACTATCGGCTACATATTGCATTTGATTGCGATTGTATATATTTTACGAGGTAACTTTTGGGTTAATAGTAACATCACACCATTTCAAATCCTCACATATCTGTATACTCATGTGTTTATCCCCGAATTTTCGAGCCATGTATCCATGTATTTTATGTGGTTTCAACACCGCTTCCTTTGCATTTTTACTTATCCAACTTATAAACTTTCACCTAATTGTAGTTTATGTGTCCACTTGTAGGGGGTTTCGAGAATCATCCCACACTGACGTGATCAGCGTAAGTGTTGGACTACCTTTTCACCCCAATTTGTGCGTAGTGTCCCGTGACCTGGCCAGGGTCAAGTTCAACTTTGCACGTCCGATTTAAACGATCAAACAATTATTCACATTTGAATTCTTATGCCACTCGTTTCTAGTCCTCTGGCAATCAATTCATTGACTAGTGTCACCATCTAAGCCTTTAGATTAATCGTTCAATTCTTTAACTGTACATACCTCTAGGTGTGTACATATTTATATATATTCATTCATCCATGTATATATATTCCCATGTGTTATAATCCTCTTGATTTATATATAGATTCCATATAAGTGTTCCCACAAGTTTAATGATATACTAGTATATACATTGATATCCTACGGGTATTATTCATTCTTTGCATTTAGTCAATTTGGGTATACACCGGTATACTTCCAAATTCTCGTATTATTCCTATTATCCTCAACACCTCCAAACTAATATAGAATTTGCAAAATGATTCTTTACTTATTTTAACCCATCAATTACTTCCTCCCTTAAGTCCATTAATCTTGTTTAAAGTTTCCAAATTTCAATACCCACTTATTCCAAAATATTTGGTTTCCTCCTGATATTTTTCCTCCTCATAAATATTTGACTGATTTTTCTTGTTGGCCCGATTAGGCTCCCTTCAATCTGACTTAAGCTTTATTCCGTTTTCCATTTAATAATATATATATATATATATATATATTATTATTATTATTTTTTTCTGGGTCTCGTAACCCTTCTGTTACTTCCTCATTATTATTCTTTGTTCACCGGTGGTAGAAACAGAGGTGAATGACCAGTTGTGGTCACCAGTTTCAGCTGTCTGAGATTGAGAGACTTAGAAGAATAATTGAATAAAGAAGAAGGAAGGAGGTGGTATTGTGTTTCTCAGGTAATGTAGAGAATGAAGAGAAACGTGAAATGAGCAGGGAATTTATTGAATTACGTAATATTATACTTTAGTGTGTAAAATTGTGTCATGCTTCGTTAAGCATTATAGGTTGTACCAATTTTATGGTGTAATTTCGTCTTGAACTTTATTCTCTTGTTTCCTTGTTTTACGAGAGGTTTTCTTAAATTACCCTCTCAAGTGTTCGAATTGCCGAATTTATCTCAATCCCATCCTGGCTTAATTAATTGTGTATTTGAGCTTTATTTATTTTATAAATTTTAGGGTATTTCGGTCCTCTTTGCTTGTGAGGCAGGGTCCTATCGACTGCTAAGCATGTCGACCCAAGTTGTCGCTAAAATTGGTCCCTCCACGGGTATTATCCTTTTGGCAACGTCTATTGTATAGTATAGTCTTTTCTTCTCGGTTGATTGTATAACATTAAGTAGATGCCAGATCGGGTTTCCCCGAGTAAGAGGAGGCTTTCTACCTCTCTAGCGTTCTTTCTCTAAATTTAAGAGACAATTAAGGATGTGAAGGTTGGGTGTAGGTGTTGGTTAGGTATCCAGTATTACTGGGGAAGAAACCTATCTAACGCGCCTCACGTACTACCCCGACCCTTAACTCACTGTCAGAATTCCTAATTCCAGGCGTTCCTATACTCGGTACTTCTCTGTTCCAGTCATCAGAGCGTAACTACGCTCTGATACCACTTTCTGTAACACCCCCCAAATAAAACATCCAGTAATACAAACGTCGCACCTAAACAACATCACGGTTAACTACGCAGCGGTATAAACATCATCCGGGTGTCACAGACGCCAACCACCCACGTGGTTGACAGACCACGTTACCAATACTAAGTTACGGTCTGCATGACTGGAAACAGCCTTCAACCCAAAACTCATATACAATACAAGATACAATTCTAAATACCGAGTGTCTACAATAAAAACACCAAATCTTAATCTGAGAATTACATCTCGGGTTTAGTAACAACCCATACACTAAACATACTACACAATTCAAAAGTTATGCCCTGATGGACTACCCCCATGGTAGCCATCCCGCCTACGCTCCGTTATCGTCTGGCACAATACCTGAAAAAAATTGGGTGTAAAGGACTCAGCAAATGCAGAGTATGAACGTGTGTAGCCCGTATGTTGCCGGGCCACACGACTACTTGGTCGCATATTATTAAGTCAACTTGCATGCTAGAATAAAGCAGTAAAGCAGGCCACAATACATTACGGTTTCATACACACTCAAAGGTAGCAAGGTATTAACAACAAGCAACCAAGCATAACATACAAGCGTCATAGCCACATCAAACGCACAACAAAGCACAACAAGCTGCTAGTATCGCAACAACAATCATGTACATATAAAACGTGCGCATAGGTACGTTATACTCCGGATCCTCACTATGGGATCATTCGAGCGTTGTGTGATTATATTTCTTTTCTCTTGTCCTCATAATGTGTTTTACTTTCTCTTCCCTTGCACCAGGTCTGGGGATATAGTTAGATCCCGTGACCATATCATGTAGGTGCCAATCTTTCCTTGTTTCCTTAAGGATTAATTATGAATTCTTTTATCACCGCAATTTGGAGAACGTCTTGTCCATAGCCAATCATCCATTCCCGGGTAGCTCTCTCTCTCTCTGTTGTTTTTAAATGTTACTAGCCACTGCCCCGGATACCAAGGGTCCGCCTCCCTATTCTTTTTCAATGTTACTAGCCTCTGCCCCAGATACAAAGGGTCCGTCTCCCTATGCCTTTTAATGTTACTAGCCTCTGCCCCGGATACAAAGGGTCCGTCTCCCTATGCCTTTTAATGTTACTGGTCTCTACCCCGGATACTAAGGGTCTGTCTCCCTATTCCTTTTAATATTATTGGTCTTTACCCCGGATACAAAGGGTCCGTCTCCCTATTCCTTTTTATATTATTGGTCTCTACCCCGGATACAAAGGGTCCGTCTCCCTATTCCTTTTCAACGGGTATTGGCTTATCATTATCATTGATAGTTCGACACCATAGTGGGTGTCATTAGAGGTCCTCTATAGTTAAGAGGTGTTTTTCCTTTATGTAGTACCTTTTGTTTTGTTTACGAGGTTCGTTGTGTTTCATCTCAAGGTTTCATCAACGAGAAGGGACTACACTACTGTGTGCACGCAAGCAATATGCATAATAATAGCAAGCGGGTAAACAAGGAAAATAAGCAATCCATTCACATGCCTTACACAAGCTCACAACAGACAAATAAGCACGGTAAAACAAACATCCGTTTTCATGCATTAGTCTTGTGGTCATAATCAAACAAGGCACACACACACAAGCCGTGTAACACGGCAACATACGAACCACACATGTCCATACCTTAATTGAAGCAAGAGTCGCCTCACACACGGGGTCCCGGTCGGCGTTCGTTATGGCCCTAACATTAATTATAACAACATATCAGTTTATGATTTCATGTGACGACCATTGTGAACGTTTCCTAGTTTATCTCAACTTATCGGGTGTTGTTCCCTAGGTGAATTTTCGAGTACTCAACTTATACGAGTCCTTAGAACTTTTTAGGTAGTACCCTTAACCTTCATCCCACTCCTAGAGCATTTACATCGACGCTTTACTCATTAACTAAGTGCTCTTCTTAACTAACGTTTTTAGAGTACTTTACGCACCATCTTGTGACAAGTTACTTAGAAGGATTTTATGTCGCCTAAGATGTATTCCAAGCACCAACATGTAACAAGTGTAACCAAGGAGGAACTTAATTCACCAAAGGTGTATCCCCACCTTAGCTAAGTAGGTTAGCAATAATCATAATAATATATTCTTTAAAATACCCCTAAAACCTATTTATACAGAACCCCAAACATTCTAAATCTGAAACACAATACCCATGTAATACCTTAACCAACTTCACTTTTAATGTAGTAATTGAAGTCTAACCCTCTCAACATTCCTCGCTAACCCAGCTATATTTATTAGCTATTATTTGGGTTCATTATTAAACTAGAATCACACTTATAATACCCTTGTAACCCAGTTATACAGAAGCTATAACATTATCGAAATCTGAAGCCACACTTACATATTTCTTCTTGGTTCTTGTTCCTAGTTAGTTCAACCGATAGTTAATTCCTTCTCACAGTATTTACCCCACTGAATATGGGTGTTAATCATGTTTTAACCCAAGACTAAACCACTAAGGCACTCACTAACTTCAGTATTTAATAACACAAACAGCAACTACTGAAATCTGAAACCAAAATCAGAAAATAGAAAACAAAAACCTATGCATAACCTCTTCCATCTTTTATGTCTGTTTGACGGTCTCCTAACCTCCCCCATGGATATCCCAATCTATCTGAGTGTATTAGCAACGATTTGGGTGGATTATTAACCAAACACAATACTCTTAACATATCTGTAAATCAGTTATACAGAGAACAATCAAAACAGAAAAACTAAGTATGCACTGATATATATTCTTTTCCTATTGTTGTCTGTCTGTTTAATAAGCTGACTCCAGGTGCATTCCCCAAATCATGTAATCACTTCATTAATCGTGTGAATAGGGTTTTTTTTCATCTTAACAACAACCTAAAACAGCTGACAAATCCACAGAACTCACTCATACAGAAAACTAGAAACTGAAATCTGAAATTGAATTTCTGTTATAGTCTCCTCTTATTCTTGCTGTTAGGTTGCTACACTGATTTCTAATCTTCCACCTAAATATACCGGCTTAGTTAAACATTATCAATGTTGTGGATTCATTACCAAGCCATGACAATATTGTTAATGCTACTGAGACTTACCCTTACTGACACACTCACAGTCGAAACTGAAACGAAAACAGAAACAGGAAACTGCTACCTTTTTTTTACAATCAGATTTCTAGTTTCCCCTGAATTGTCTGGTTACTTAGTTACTTAGCTCACTATGGTTTCAACTTTTAAAACAAACCCTACCCTACCCCTGAATCTCCCTGATAAGTATTTATACCGAAACAGGAAACTGCAGAAACCAGGAGCACCAATTCAGTATATATTCTTAATCAGTTTTTCTTTAAAAATCCTTAGCTGTTTTCTGATTTTTTTTCCCCAAATTGCCTACTCTCTTGAACAGATGTATTAGTAGGGTCTTAAGTTCATTTTCATACCAAAACAATACACTTAATAGCTCTGTACTCGGCTATACAGAAACAACAAGAACTTCATAAACTGAAAATTGGGATACCAAAATCTGTCACCTTCTCTTCTACCCCCTTTATGTTTGGTTCACAAATTGATTTTCAATTCTTCCCAAATTGTTAACACATTTGGTTAGAAGAATTTGCAAGGCTTTAAGTTCATGAAATTCCCACTATAACCCCTTACACATCCTTTGTCACAAGGTTGCACAGAACTGAAACAACTACAAAAGCTAAGGTATGAAACTGATGCTGTTTTTTTTTTTTGTTCCTTAATCTGACCTACAATTCTTCCCATCTTATTTACTCCTGTAGTCAAGTGTTCTATTAGGACTTTAACCTCCAAAAAGATCCCAAAACAAAACCTAAAACAATATTGTTAAAGCCACCGAGAAACAAAAATCCAAATACTAACTGGAAGGAAACAGAAGAACTGCAAACTGTACCGATGCATTTTCTTTTCAGTTACTTTATTTCTGCTATCTAACCTATCTCCTATCTTCCCCACTTGTTTAGTGACTCATTTATGTGTTTTAGTACAGTTTTGAACTCCTGAACAAACCATTATAACTCTCTTACTCTCCCTGTGACAGAGTTATACAGAGACACAAAACTTCTGAAACTGAAACTGCTGCATTTCCTTTCTATCTTTTTTTTTCTCCAGGTGTATACAACTCAGTAAGGTGTGTTTACAAGTTCTTTAACTCAACATCAGACTCAAGGTCACCTAGGCAAATTCTCTGAGAATTCTCTACACAGATCACAAATCTGTGAAAACTGTGACAAGATCTTTCATAGTTTTGTTTTTCTGTTGCTTTACTGAAACGACTCAATACCAGATTTCTTAGCTAATTTATACTGAGTCTGCTCAGATTTGCTGTTTAGTTTACAACTTAAGGTGGGTATGTGCTGTCCAACTTGTAGAGTATTAAAATGTCCTATTGTCCTCTCTTATTTAATACTAAACCGGTAAGCGTTAATTTAATGCTAGTGTTTGTTTTAACCTAGTAGTTTATAATATAATGTTTGCTAGTTTGTACAATTAACACAAGTCATGTGTCATATGCTCTTCTTAAGACTTTTCATGTGTTAGTTTCTAGCGTTAATGTGCTCTCACATAAGCTTACCCTCGACGTTACATGTTATATAATATGTTATAGATAATTATAACCTTGAATTAGGTAACATACTTGTAACAATGTTATTATTTTGTTCCAAGTGTGATCTTTGTATATTTACTTGTACACAATTTAACTAGGCTTTATAATATACCTTAGGTGGTCACATGTTGTCACGTTCTCGGACATATATATGTCCGGGCTTAGTTTAATTGTTCGTAAATTATTACGTGTCCAGCATAATGTGACACGTTATTATCGAATAATCTTCTCACGGGTATGATTTTATGTACTTAACCGTTTAGGGGTGTTTCAACTTACCCCCCTAAAAGGGACTTCGTCCCGAAGTCTTACTTCCTTAACCGATGTTTTCCATTCTCATTAAACCTTGGGATCAAGTCCTGTATATCATGATTCTCCCTACTTAGGTGTGCTTATAAGCACCATGCTACGTTAGTGGCTTCACATATGTTTTCCTAATAGTCCAAGGTATTAGCACGGTATATATACCATGCTGGGGTGTAAACCATAGGTACACAATATTCATTCGTAACAGAATGTACATACCAATACATACCATTCACATACACACAATCCCAAACACACAACCTACCAACCAACAACGTGTGGTTGTAGGAATACAACATAGTGGGAGGATCAAGTCCTGAATTCGTTCTCTCTAACCAAGGGATCATGTCCCGCCAATTCCACAGTTCTATTTCAATATTTGTGCTTATAAGCACTACGCCACATCTGTGGCTTCACCCAGTTATCAATAATATTTTGATGTACCAGTAACACTCATGTACGGTACTCATAAGCAATCAGATGAATAAGTCATTCATTCATAACCACAATGCATTCAAACTAATCCACACACATAGCATCCAAACAACACCACAAAACGAGCAATAACTCAGTAAAAACGCAACGCGCCTACCCCCCTTAAAAATGGATTACACCCACGCAATCCTTATTATACCATCCTAGAACCCTGGTTCAAGATGTTTAGCTCTCGTGGAGCATTCTAGTTCCTATGCAATGTAACTCACATTATAGTCTCATCAAAGGTCTTGACCATGTTAAGGAGTAGTTTCTGTCTCAACGATACTTATCGGTTTCCATACCGATCTATAACGGATTCGGGTTTAGCCTCTCTAGGGTTTAGGTATTGGCCGATAGGTCACTTGTTATTCGTCTGGAAAATGTGAGATACGGTCCACCCTTTCTGCTGTACGACTCTGATTTCTTTCAGGTTTAGTTTTTCCTCACTATGTCTTCCAAGGTGGTACATGGCTTAATTGTATCCTTATCATTTAGGAATATAGGCCTCTTGACTGCCGTGGGGCAGTTGAATTTATGCACGATTTTGGTGGCTTGTAATCTGTCTATCCATTTTCTTTGGTGGTCGGATATTCATTCTTTTAGTGCGCTTTTAAGCGTCTGCGTTATTCTTCCTAGCTGCCCTTTAGGTTTATTTCCATATATGCTTGTAGTAACGATTTAGTGCTAGATGTTCTTCAATATTACAAACGTGCCGTTGTTACGACAACATGTTAGGTTTATATTCCCAACCATTATTAGACCTTCCTTAGTTTTTAAGTAACCTTTATTTTTCAGCTCGACTATGGCCTTGCCACTGCTGGTTGACCTCAATTAGTTCAGTCACAAGGTTATCGAATTATACATGTTACAAGCTTTTATGATTGTAAGCTATTTTACATAGGATGTTTAGTTTCCTTCTCATCATCATTATTGTTCTTATGTCCCGCCAGGAACTAAGGTAATTGACTACTATCGGCTACATATTGCATTTGATTGCGATTGTATATATTTTACGTGGTAACTTTTGGGTTAATAGTAACATCACACCATTTCAAATCCTCACATATCTGTATACTCATGTGTTTATCCCCGAATTTTGAGCCATGTATCCATGTATTTTATGTGGTTTCAACACCGCTTCCTTTGCATTTTTACTTATCCAACTTATAAACTTTCACCTAATTGTAGTTTATGTGTCCACTTGTAGGGGGTTTCGAGAATCATCCCACACTGACGTGATCAGCGTAAGTGTTGGACTACCTTTTCACCCCAATTTGTGCGTAGTGTCCCGTGACCTGGCCAGGGTCAAGTTCAACTTTGCACGTCCGATTTAAACGATCAAACAATTATTCACATTTGAATTCTTATGCCACTCGTTTCTAGTCCTCTGGCAATCAATTCATTGACTAGTGTCACCATCTAAGCCTTTAGATTAATCGTTCAATTCTTTAACTGTACATACCTCTAGGTGTGTACATATTTATATATATTCGTTCATCCATGTATATATATTCCCATGTGTTATAATCCTCTTGATTTATATATAGATTCCCATATAAGTGTTCCCACAAGTTTAATGATATACTAGTATATACATTGATATCCTACGGGTATTATTCATTCTTTGCATTTAGTCAATTTGGGTATACACCGGTATACTTCCAAATTCTCGTATTATTCCTATTATCTTCAACACCTCCAAACTAATATAGAATTTGCAAAATGATTCTTTACTTATTTTAACCCATCAATTACTTCCACCCTTAAGTCCATTAATCTTGTTTAAAGTTTCCAAATTTCAATACCCACTTATTCCAAAATCCCAATTTCTTGGCTACAACCACATGTAGCTATAGATAGCTACATACATGTACATTTGGTCATTGAAAACTGTACATGTGATCATTCAAAACTGTACGGATATATATGTACATGTATACAGTGAATTGTGATATTTCTGAATTTGTACTAAATGTACATACTAACTTTATAAACTGTACAACAAACTTATAAAACATGTACATTTACAACACTAGTACAAAAAATATATGTAACTAAAGATGGCTCGTTGTAGCTACTCATTGTTCCAAATATTTGGTTTCCTCCAGATATTTTTCCTCCTCATAAATATTTGACTGATTTTTCTTGTTGGCCCGATTAGGCTCCCTTCAATCTGACTTAAGCTTTATTCCGTTTTCCATTTTAATATATTATATATATATATATATTATTATTATTATTATTATTATTATTTTCTTCTGGGTCTCGTAACCCTTCTGTTACTTCCTCATATTATTCTTTGTTCACCGGTGGTAGAAACAGAGGTGAATGACCAGTTGTGGTCACCAGTTTCAGCTGTCTGAGATTGAGAGACTTAGAAGAATAATTGAATAAAGAAGAAGGAAGGAGGTGGTATTGTGTTTCTCAGGTAATGTAGAGAATGAAGAGAAACGTGAGAAGGAGTAGGGAATTTATTGAATTACGTAATATTATACTTTAGTGTGTAAAATTGTGTCATGCTTCGTTAAGCATTATAGGTTGTACCAATTTTATGGTGTAATTTCGTCTTGAACTATATTCTCTTGTTTCCTTGTTTTACGAGAGGTTTTCTTAAATTACCCTCTCAAGTGTTCGAATTGCCGAATTTATCTCAATCCCATCCTTGGCTTAATTAATTGCGTATTTGAGCTTTATTTATTTTATAAATTTTAGGGTATTTCGGTCCTCTTTGCTTGTGAGGCAGGGTCCTATCGACTGCTAAGCATGTCGACCCAAGTTGTCGCTAAAATTGGTCCCTCCACGGGTATTATCCTTTTGGCAACGTCTATTGTATAGTATAGTCTTTTCTTCTCGGGTTGATTGTATAACATTAAGTAGATGCCAGATCGGGTTTCCCCGAGTAAGAGGAGGCTTTCTACCTCTCTAGCGTTCTTTCTCTGAATTTAAGAGACAATTAAGGATGTGAAGGTTGGGTGTAGGTGTTGGTTAGGTATCCAGTATTACTGGGGAAGAAACCTAACTAACGCGCCTCACGTACTACCCCGGCCCTTAACTCACTGTCAGAATTCCTAATTCCAGGCGTTCCTATACTCGGTACTTCTCTGTTCCAGTCATCAGAGCGTAACTAGGCTCTGATACCACTTTCTGTAACACCCCCAAATAAAACATCCAGTAATACAAACGTCGCACCTAAACAACATCACGGTTAACTACGCAGCGGTATAAACATCATCCGGGTGTCACAGACGCCAACCACCACACGTGGTTGACAGACCACGTTACAAATACTAAGTTACGGTCTGTATGACTGGAAACAGCCTTCAACCAAAAACTCATATACAATACAAGATACAATTCCAAATACCGAGTGTCTACAATAAAAACACCAAATCGTAATCTGAGAATTACATCTCGGGTTTAGTAACAACCCATACACTAAACATACTACACAATTCAAAAGTTATGCCCTGATGGACTACCCCCATGGTAGCCATCCCGCTTACGCTCCGTTATCGTCCGGCACAATACCTGAAAAAAATTGGGTGTAAAGGACTCAGCAAACGCTGAGTATGAACGTGTGTAGCCCGTATGTTGCCGGGCCACACGACTACTTGGTCGAATATTATTAAGTCAACTTGCATGCTATAATAAAGCAGTAAAGCAGGCCACAATACATTATGGTTTCATACACACTCAAAGGTAGCAAGGTATTAACAACAAGCAACCAAGCATAACATACTAGCGTCATAGCCACATCAAATACACAACCAAGCACAACAAGCTGCTAGTATCGCAACAACAATCATGTACATATAAAACGTGTGCATAGGTATGTTATACTCCGGATCCTCACTATAGGATCATTCGAGCGTTGTGTGATTATATTTCTTTTCTCTTGTCCTCATAATGTGTATTACTTTCTCTTCCCTTGCACCAGGTCTGGGGATATAGTTAGATCCCGTGACCATATCATGTAGGTGCCAATCTTTCCTTGTTTCCTTAAGGATTAATTGTGAATTCTTTTATCACCGTAATTCGGAGATCGTCTTGTCCATAGCCAATCTTCCATTCCCGGGTAGCTCTCTCTCTCTCTCTGTTGTTTTTTAAATGTTACTAGCCACTGCACCGCTACCAAGGGTCCGTCTCCCTATTCCGTTTCAATGTTACTAGCCTCTGCCCCGGATACAAAGGGTCCGTCTCCCTATTCCTTTTCACTGTTACTAGCCTCTGCCCCGGATACAAAGGGTCCGTCTCCCTATGCCTTTTAATGTTACTAGCCTCTGCCCCGGATACAAAGGGTCCGTCTCCCTATGCCTTTTAATGTTACTGGTCAATACCCCGATACTAAGGGTCTGTCTCCCTATTCCTTTTAATATTATTGGTCTTTACCCCGGATACAAAGGGTCCGTCTCCCTATTCCTTTTTATATTATTGGTCTCTACCCCGGGTACAAAGGGTCTGTCTCCCTATTCCTTTTCAACGGGTATTGGCTTATCATTATCATTGATAGTTCGACACCATAGTGGGTGTCATTAGAGGTCCTCTATAGTTAAGAGGTGTTTTTCCTTATGTAGTACCTTTTGTTTTGTTTACGAGGTTCGTTGTGTTTCATCTCAAGGTTTCATCAACGAGAATGGACTACACTACTGTGTGCACGCAAGCAATATGCATAATAATAGCAAGCGGTAAATAAGGAAAATAAGCAATCCATTCACATGCCTTACACAAGCTCACAACAGACAAATAAGCACGGTAAAACAAACATCCGTTTTCATGCATTAGTCTTGTGGTCATAATCAAACAAGGCACACAGCACACAAGCCGTGTAGCACGACAACATACGAACCACACATGTCCATACCTTAATTGAAGCAAGAGTCGCCTCACACACGGGGTCCCGGTCAGCGTTCGTTATGGCCCTAACGTTAATAAAAACAACATATCAGTTTATGATTTCACGTGACGACCATTGTGAACGTTTCCTAGTTTATCTCAACTTATCGGGTGTTGTTCCCTAGGTGAATTTTCGAGTACTCAACTTATACGAGTCCTTAGAACTTTTCAGGTAGTACCCTTAACCTTCATCCCTCTCCTAGAGCATTTACATCGACGCTTTACCCATTAACTAAGTTCTCTTCTTAACTAACGTTTTTAGAGTACTTTACGCACCATCTTGTGACAAGTTACTTAGGAAGGATTTTATGTCGCCTAAGATGTATTCCAAGCACCAACATGTAACAAGTGTAACCAAGGAGGAACTTAATTCACCAAAGGTGTATCCCCACCTTAGCTAAGTAGGTTAGCAATAATCATAATAATATATTCTTTAAAATACCCCTAAAACCTATTTATACAGAACCCCAAACGTTCTAAATCTGAAACACAATACCCATGTAATACCTTAACCAACTTCACTTTTAATGTAGTAATTTAAGTCTAACCCTCTCAATATCCTCGCTAACCCAGTTATATTTATCAGCTATTATTTGGGTTCATTATTAAACTAGAATCACACTTATAATACCCTTGTAACCTAGTTATACAGAAGCTATAACATTATCGAAATCTGAAGCCACACTTACATATTTCTTCTTGGTTCTTGTTTCTAGTTAGTTCAACCGATAGTTAATTCCTTTTCACAGTATTTACCCCACTGAATATGGGTGTTAATCATGTTTTAACCCAAGACTAAACCACTAAGGCACTCACTAACTTCAGTATTTAATAACACAAACAGCAACTACTGAAATCTGAAACCAAAATCAGAAAACAGAAAACAAAACCTATGCATAACCTCTTCCATCTTTTATGTCTGTTTGACGGTCTCCTAACCTCCCCCATGGATATCCCAATCTATCTGAGTGTATTAGCAACGATTTGGGTGGATTATTAACCAAACACAATACTCTTAACATATCTGTAAATCAGTTATACAGAGAACAATCAAAACAGAAAAACTGAAGTATGCACTGATATATATTCTTTTCCTATTGTTGTCTGTCTGTTTAATAAGCTGACTCCAGGTGCATTCCCAAATCATGTAATCACTTCATTAATCGTGTGAATAGGGTTTTTTTTCATCTTAACAACAACCTAAAACAGCTGACAAATCCACAGAACTCACTCATACAGAAAACTAGAAACTGAAATCATAAATTGAATTTATGTTATAGTCTCCTCTTATTCTTGCTGTTAGGTTGCTACACTGATTTCTAATCTTCCAACTGAATATACCGGCTTAGTTGAACATTATCAATGTTATGGATTCATTACCAAGCCATGACAATGTTGTTAATGCTACTGAGACTTACCCTTACTGACACACTCACAGTCGAAACTGTAACGAGAACAGAAACAGGAAACTGCTACCTTTTTTTTTGTTCACATCAGATTTCTAGTTTCCCCTGAATTGTCTGGTTACTTAGTTACTTAGCTCACTATGGTTTCAACTTTTAAAACAAACCCCTACACCCAATGAATCTCCCTGATAAGTTTTTATACTGAAACAGGAAACTGCAGAAACCAGGAGCACCAATTCAGTATATAATCTTAATCAGTTTTTCTTTAAAAATCCTTAGCTATTTTCTGATTTTTTTTTCCCCAAATCACCTACTCTCTTGAACAGATGTATTAGTAGGGTCTTAAGTTCACTTTCAGACCAAAACAATACACTTAATAGCTCTGTACTCGGCTATACAGAAACAACAAGAACTTCATAAACTGAAAATTGGGATACCAAAATCTATCACCTTCTCTTCTACCCCCTTTATGTTTGGCTCACAAATTGATTTTCAATTCTTCCCAAATTGTTAACACATTTGGTTAGATGAATTTGCAAGGCTTTAAGTTCATAAAATTCCCACTATAACCCCTTACTCATCCTCTGTCACAAGGTTGCACAGAACTGAAACAACTACAAAAGCTAAGGTATGAAACTGATGCAGTTTTTTTTTTTGTTCCTTAATCTGACCTACAATTCTTCCCATCTTATTTACTCCTGTAGTCAAGTGTTCTATTAGGACTTTACCTCTCCAACAGATCCCAAAACAAAACCCAAAACAATATTGTTAAAGCCACCGAGAAACAAAATTCCAAATACTAACTGGAAGGAAAACAGAAGAACTGCAAACTGTACCGATGCATTTTCTTTTCAGTTACTTTATTTCTACTATCTAACCTATCTCCTATCTTCCCCACTTGTTTAGTGACTCATTTATGTGTTTTAGTACAGTTTTGAACTCCTGAACAAACCATTATAACTCTCTTACTCTCCCTGTGACAGAGTTATACAGAGACACAAAACTTCTGAAACTGGAACTGCTGCATTTCCTTTCTATCTTTTTTTTTCTCCAGGTGTATACAACTCAGTAAGGTGTGTTTACAAGTTCTTTAACTCAACATCAGACTCAAGGTCACCTAGGCAAATTCTCTGAGAATTCTCTACACATATCACAAATCTGTGAAAACTGTGACAAGATCTTTCATAGTTTTGTTTTTCTGTTGCTTTACTGAAACGACTCAATACCTGATTTCTTAGCTAATTTATACTGAGTCTTCTGAGTTCTTTTTTTTAAACAATTCCCTATCCGTGACTCTTAGCTCCTAGTTGCTTGCTGTTTAGACTCCTCAGATAACCCATGCATCACCTGTTATGCCCCAGTTTTTTTATTTATTTAATTTCGTTCTACTCTTATTTCGTTTTTCGGTTCCCTAAAGGGGGGATAATAATATTCTTCTTTTCGTTCTAGTGGGATTATGTCGTTTATGGCTGATTATCCAAAGTTGGAGGGAAGGTCCTTTTTATTTTTGCTATTAATTAAATAAGTCAAAATTAAACTTCCTCATTCTTATTTTCCTTCCCCCTTCATTTAATTTCACGATCTTTCCCTCACGTCAGTTTCTAACATTCCCCTCTCAACTCCCGCTCTGTGTGCATATCCCTTCTCCTTCCCTTTGCTTCTTCCTCTCAATTCTTCCTCTCTGTAAATCGATCAACTAGAGTGCTGGCAGCGTCGTTGGTGGTTCGAGTCCGTCAATCTCGAGTTAGGAATTCCGAGTGGGGGTTTCTGTTTCTCGTTCAAGTTCCTTGCTCCTCCTTCCGGTGTTGGTTCTTTTTGATGTGTTCGAGTGTTCGTGATTCTGAGCGAGGATTCGAGTGAAGCAGATTGTAGAGTCTACAGAGATGGCTTAGCGTCGGATAAGAGGTAGGTGGTGAATGGATTCGGGTGGGTGTGTTCAACCACGGGGGATTTCCGTTCTTGTTAGTTTTCTGTATGTAATTGTTGATTCTCTAGTGATGATGTTTTTGGATGCTTTTTATGTGTGTTTGATGCGTCAAAACCCCGTGGAAATGTGTTTTCGATTGGCTAATTTGCTACAATAAATTATGTATGTTTTGTGGGGGATTTGTGGCTTGGTTCTGGCTGTTTTCCGTAATTGATTTTACAGTTTTCGATATGTCCGAACATGTGTCCGAACATTGAAGTTCGGACATCATACGCCGGAAGATTTTCAGACACTCGATTTAGGTCCGAACATGCAAGGTCGGACGTATGTTCGGACCGGCCTTTGTTTTAGCATAACTTCTTCGTCTGAGCTCCGTTTTGAGTGCCGTTTGCGGCGTTGGATTCGTCTTTTCGAGTACTATCTTTTCTGATATGTTTTAGCACATGTATATGTGTACTTTAGTTTGAAATTTCTCCACAAGCCTTGGAACTCTGATTTGCTCTGAATGAGTGTTTGA
The DNA here is from genome assembly GCA_023374045.1 of Limonium bicolor. NCBI lineage: Eukaryota > Viridiplantae > Streptophyta > Magnoliopsida > Caryophyllales > Plumbaginaceae > Limonium > Limonium bicolor. The sequence continues at coordinate 22,736,865 of CM041778.1, read as the reverse complement.
GTTTCTACGCATCTGTTTGGTTTTCGTGTTTGCTAGTCAGTGTATGACTTTTGTTTTGATAAGGGATTATGATCCGTTTGAGGTGCTTTGGCCCTACGTTCTGCTCTGTTAAAGGCTTCTGCTTCATTTTGTAAAGCTTCTATTTTGGGACCTAGATGTTTAGCTTCTGAGCCTTGGATAGTCGGGTCTGGCTATCCCGTAGCGTGCTGCGCAGGAATTCCTTCTGTTATTCCCTCGGGTTCCCTTCTGTTCTATCTCTCAGGGTCCCTTGGATGTTTAGTGACCGACGGGTCCATAGCTGTCTCTACGGCTTCTATTATGGGATCTTCGGATCCATAGGACGTTATGTGAGTCCTTCTGATGTGTCAGCTGGTGTCTAGTGTCCCACCTCTATTTTGATTAAGCTTCTAATATGAACGTCTGAGTTTGTGGTTTGCTTTGTTCTGATTTAAGACTTCCGTTCAATTTGCTCAGTTTCTGCTTCTCTGCTCTGATTTGAGAAAGCTTCATTCTCTATCTGATTTCTGTTACAACTTCCAGTCTGATTTGCTAAGCTTATGTATTAGTGTACGATTATGTTCAGTATATGTTTTGAGCATGCTTAGCTGATGAAGTTTATCACCTGCTGAGCTATAGTTTGGCTCACCCCTATTTCCGTCTAATTTGCAGGTTTAAGTTTCCTTTGAAGACTCCGCTCTGCTTTCTGCTTCGTCTTTCGTTTTGTATTTGTTGTCGTGGCTTAAAAAGGCCCTATGTAAGGTGATTCTGTTATGTAACGCGGTTTTGGCTTCTATATGTAATGTCGGATAGACCTTAATCTGTTTTCAATTTTAAAAAGTGTACTTTGCTTTCAGTTTTTGGGTTTCGTATGTTAGAGCCTGCGTTATTAGGTAATAGATACGCTGTGTGTAACGTCCCTAACTCCTAGGGTGGTTTTTGGGGTCGTTACATTTAGTGGTATCAAAGCCAGGTTTGGCTTTCTTTGGGTTTTTGGGTGTCTGCATGTCTACGCTTCCGTGTCATTGTTTGATATGTGCTAAGTGTTGTCTATTGCTGATTTGTCTGCTATCTGTTGTTTGATTTGAATGTTTCCTGGAGTCTGTTTAGTGCGTCTGCTCTATGTTGTCCACTATCAGAGTAGCGCAGCGGAAGCGTAGTGTCTGATTGTCTATGTGCTTTCTATGCTTTGAGTCTGAATCTGAGGGAGTCGGGTCCTTTGGGAAAGGATGACCGAATGCAAGTTTCAGTTGTGAGCTTCAGTGTGTGTTTTTGTTGTGTGAGTTGTCTTCTGTGCAGGGTGTTAGTCAGATTTGTTTGGGTTGTGTGGCATGTGGAATTGGAATAGTTTGGATGGTGTGAGAAACTAATTGTGAGTTTGGTGGTTTTTAGTTGTTGTGTTCTGATTGGGCAGTGTGTTGTGCGGAGTCACGTGTGTGACTTCTGGTGAGGATATGTTGTGTGATAAGTTGTGACGTGGTTCAAGAGTGTTTCAGTTGTGCGATCCGGCCAGGTGTGTGCTTTAGCTCTTGGTTGGATGTGCTGTGAGTATGGCCTACGAGTTGAGTAAGGTAATGTGTTGTGATGTGAGTTCGGGTGTGCGCTTGGTCTATATGTTCTGTGTTTGTGTGTGGGTTTGGTTTGCAAGGTCTGAGTTGAGTGATGGTGTCTAGGAGTGCTTCAGCGTGTGTTCCGGAGTGTAGGTTGTGCTTTAGTTCTGAGCGGGTTATGGTGTGAGCTTAGACTGTGAAGTTCTGCATTTGGGTGAGAATCTTGGCTGAGAGTTTTGAGTTGTGTGATGTGAGCCTATGGGTGCTTCAGTGTGTGTTTCAGAGGGTGTGTTGAGCTTTGGTTCTGAGTGGCTTGTGGTGTGGGTTCGAGAGAATTGTTTGGTTGGTCCTTTGTAGAAGGACGTCTTCTGAGAGAGTTGAGCATTCCTTCTGTGCCTCTAGGCTGAGCTTTAGTAACCTTTCGTTATGTTCTTTTGGTTTGGCAGTCAGCAACGAGTGCGAGTGCTGCCCTAATCCTTTAAGCTTTGTCTTCTATGATCTTGTGCTTTGCTTGTTCTGTTGTGAATTTGCATGTGAGGTTGGGTGTTGGCTCGAGCAAGTTAGAGCTTTTGAGACGAGTGGTTATCTTTTCTGTGCTTCCTGATCCTTCGTGCTTCTGTTCCGCTTCTTTTGTTAGTGAGCCAGCCAGTAAACCTTGAGTGCTAGCTCTATGAGGTTAGAGCCTCTAAATTGGGTGAGTGTTCTTCTTCTTGCGCCTTGGGGCTAACCTTCTGTTGAGTTCCTCTGTTAGCCTGTCAGTAGTGAGTCTCAGTGTTGTGCATATGCTTCGAGTTTAACCTTCTGTAACTATCTGATTTGCTCCTTCCGTTAGTGAATCAATCTGAGAGGTCTGTGTGATAGCTGGTGCAAAGTTAGAGTTTCTGGAAGTGTGAGGGTTCTTTCCATGCCTTGGTGTTGAGCTTTTTAGTAATTCCCGTTTTGGTTCCTTCTATCTGTGAGCAGTCAGTGATTCGGTGAGCTGGCCCGTGTAAGATAGAGCTCTGAGATTGTGAGTGTTTCTTCGGTGCCCTAAAGTTAAGTGGTTAGGAAATCTTTGCTTTGTTCCTTCTATTAGTGAGTCTACTAGTATGCTTTGCAAGGCGGGTCTCTAAAGTGTGTGGGTGCTTCTCTTGTGCTTTGAGACTAAGTGTTGGTGACCTTCTAGTGTGCTCTCCTGTCAGTCAGTTAGCAGTGAGATGAGAATGTTCCAACTCCTTCAGGCCTAGCCTTCAGTAACCTTCTGCTTCATTCTTTTGTTAGCGTTGAGCCAGTAGGTTCGGTGTGTTAGCATGGGTATGATTAGCGATGTGGAGTGTGTTTTCTTGTGCCTTAGTCTGAGATTGTGGGGACCTTCTGGTATGTTCCGTGTCTGTTAGTCAGTGGTGAGTCTGGGTGTGGCTCCTGTGCTTTCAGGGTAGTTCTTAGTTACCTTTGCTTCGTTCCCTTCGGTCAGCAAGTCAGTTGTCAAGTTGAAGTGTTAGCTCTGTGAGATGTAAGTGTTTCCTTCCGTGCTCTAAAGTTTTGTGCCAGTAATATTACTTCTCCTTCTGTCAGGCCATCAGTTGTGAATCTTGTTCTGAGTGTCAGCTCCCTGTGTGGTTGACCTTTCGATCTGTGAGTTTCTTTTTGCATGCCTCAGTGATTGTAGTATTCCTGCACTTGAAGTGCATCTGCTCGTATTCCGGGTTTCGTTGAATTTCGAGGACGAAATTCTTTTTAAGGGGGTATAATGTTATGCCCCCGGTTTTTTTTATTTATTTAATTTCGTTCTACTCTTATTTCGTTTCGGTTCCCTAAAGGGGGGATAATAATATCTTCTTTTCGTTCTAGTGGGATTATGTCGTTTATGGCTGATTATCCAAAGTTGGAGGGAAGATCCTTTTTATTTTTGCTATTATTAAATAAGTCGAAATTAAACTTCCTTTTTAATATACCTCATTCTTATTTTCCTTCCCCCTTCATTTAATTTCACGATCTTTCCCTCACGTCAGTTTCTAACATTCCCCTCTCAACTCCCGCTCTGCGTGCATATCCCTTCTCCTTCCCTTTGCTTCTTCCTCTCAATTCTTCCTCTCTGTAAATCGATCAACTAGAGTGCTGGCAGCGTCGTTGGTGGTTCGAGTCCGTCAATCTCGAGTTAGGAATTCCGAGTGGGGGTTTCTGTTTCTCGTTCAAGTTCCATGCTCCTCCTTCCGGTGTTGGTTCTTTTCGATGTGTTCGAGTGTTCGTGATTCTGAGCGAGGATTCGAGTGAAGCAGACTGTAGAGTCTACAGAGATGGCTTAGCGTCGGATGAGAGGTAGGTGGTGAATGGATTCGGGTGGGTGTGTTCAACCACGGGGGATTTCCGTTCTTGTTAGTTTTCTGTATGTAATTGTTGATTCTCTAGTGATGATGTTTTTGGATGCTTTTATGTGTGTTTGATGCGTCAAAACCCCGTGGAAATGTGTTTTCGATTGGCTAATTTGCTACAAAAAATTATGTATGTTTTGTGGGGGATTTGTGGCTTGGTTCTGGCTGTTTTCCGTAATTGATTTTGCAGTTTTCGGTATGTCCGAACATGTGTCCGAACATTGAAGTTCGGACATCATACGCCGGAAGATTTTCAGACTCGATTTAGGTCCGAACATGCAAGGTCGGACGTATGTTCGGACCGGCCTTTGTTTTAGCATAACTTCTTCGTCTGAGCTCCGTTTTGAGTGCCGTTTGCGGCGTTGGATTCGTCTTTTCGAGTACTATCTTTTCTGATATGTTTTAGCACATGTATATGTGTACTTTAGTTTGAAATTTCTCCACAAGCCTTGGAACTCTGATTTGCTCTGAAGGAGTGTTTGAGCTTCTACGCATCTGTTTGGTTTTCGTGTTTGCTAGTCAGTGTATGACTTTTGTTTTGATAAGGGATTATGATCCGTTTGAGGTGCTTTGGCCCTACGTTCTGCTCTGTTAAAGGCTTCTGCTTCATTTTGTAAAGCTTCTGTTTTGGGACCTAGATGTTTAGCTTCTGAGCCTTGGATAGTCGGGTCTGGCTGTCCTGTAGCATGCTGCGCAGGAATTCCTTCTGTTATTCCCTCGGGTTCCCTTCTGTTCTATCTCTCAGGGTCCCTTGGATGTTTAGTGACCGACGGGTCCATAGCTGTCTCTACGGCTTCTGTTATGGGATCTTCGGATCCATAGGACGTTATGTGAGTCCTTCTGATGTGTCAGCTGGTGTCTAGTGTCCCACCTCTGTTTTGATTAAGCTTCTGATATGAACGTCTGAGTTTGTGGTTTGCTTTGTTCTGATTTAAGACTTCCGTTCAATTTGCTCAGTTTCTGCTTCTCTCTGCTCTGATTTGAGAAAGCTTCATTCTCTATCTGATTTCTGTTACAACTTCCAGTCTGATTTGCTAAGCTTATGTATTAGTGTACGATTATGTTCAGTATATGTTTTGAGCATGCTTAGGTGATGAAGTTTATCACCTGCTGAGCTATAGTTTGGCTCACCCCTATTTCCGTCTGATTTGCAGGTTTAAGTTTCCTTTGAAGACTCTGCTCTGCTTTCTGCTTCGTCTTTCGTTTTGTATTTGTTGTCGTGGCTTAAGGCCCTATGTAATGTGATTCTGTTATGTAACAAGGTTGGGCTTCTATATGTAATGTCGGATAGACCTTGTAATCTGTTTTCAATTAATAAAAGTGTACTTTGCTTCAGTTTTGGGTTTCGTATGTTAGAGCCTTGCGTTATTAGGTAATAGATACGCGGCGTGTAACGTCCCTAACTCCTAGGGTGGTTTTGGGGTCGTTACATCACCCACAGAATCAAGTGCAAGCTACTGGCTCACGTTATAATTTTAGAACTTGACAGAACTCTTTGATCATGTACAGGTTTAGGAGTTTACCTTGGATTGCAGTTCGGAACAAGGGGCTGCTGTGTTATGGAGGGATTTCTTGCCTGATTATTTTTGGGAGAGGAGCAGCATGTTATGTAAGGCCAGAAAGACAAGGGAACTTCAGTCACAGAAGTCATGTTTGGAACAGAAAATCAGGAATGGAGAACACAGAAACCGACAGGTTGTGTGGCCTCACCTTGGCTGATGTGCAGGAGCAGTTGTAGGTGTTGTCTGGATAGGTCTTGATGCGTTACTAGAGGAGGTGTCCAGAGGAGTAGAGGCATGTAAATGAGACACAAGTTTAGGGTCATGAATCTGCTTTTTCAGACAGGAAAACTCATAACAGAGGGGAAAGAAGGAATTAATCCTCCAGGTTCCTGGTTGCACGCTCTTACCTTGGAGCCTTTTACAGGAGGCTTTGGTAAAGGATTTACAGCGATCCTACTAGTGATTTTACATGCAGAGTCCAAGCATGAGAAAGAAGTCAGCCGCATTGGAACACTTATTCTGATGCACTAGGATTCTGTTCTGGTTATTTGAACCGAAAACAGAAACCACTCAAAGGGTGCTAATGGTCTCCTAGTTTCAAGGGCATAGGCATGAAAGCCTGACTTAATGTAGCTGAGGTTTCCAAGGGGCATGTCTCCTTGGTTGATTTGGAGACAAGGAAATCAGTAAGAGGAATGGTCTTGACCGATGCTTTAGTTTCATTTTAATAGAAACCGACAGCAGTGATGAAGGTCTGATATAAATCCCTTGTGTTGATTTTGATAACGGTCTACACCTGGGGATGTATTAGAGTGGAGTACAGGTTGTGGAGTGTTGGACAAGTGCACAGGTATTAAGAAAAGAAAACTGGGTATGAAATGTTGGAGTTCCAAAAGATTAGACAAACAGAAATCTGAGATTCCTTTCTGTTTCTAGGCACTGCTTTCGGACAGTAGAATGTATGTTTAGGTGAAAATCTGTGTGTGTGTTAGCAGTCCAAGGGTCCTGGTGTAGATGGGTGTGGGAGTTCCCAAACCATGCAAGAATGGTTCGTAAGGGGGGAAACATGTAGGTAAGGGGGGTGAGTAGCTGCAGAATATTTTTTTTGTTTTCTGATTGGACTTAGTGTCATCGGATGGGAACTGCTCAGATTTTCTGTTTAGTTTACAACTTAAGGTGGGTATGTGCTGTCCAACTTGTAGAGTATTAAAATGTCCTATTGTCCTCTCTTATTTAATACTAAACCGGTCAGCGTTAATTTAATGCTAGTGTTTGTTTTAACCTAGTAGTTTATATATAATGTTTGCTAGTTTGTACAATTAACACAAGTGATGTGTCATATGCTCTTCTTAAGACTTTTCATGTGTTTGTTTCTAGAGTTAATGTGCTCTCATAAGCTTACCCACGACGTTACATGTTATATAATATGTTATAGATAATTATAACCTTGAATTAGGTAACATACTTGTAACAATGTTATTATTTTGTTCCAAGTGTGATCTTTGTATATTAACTTGTACACAATTTAACTAGGCTTTATAATATACCTTAGGTGGTGACATGTTGTCACGTTCTCGGACATATATATGTCCGGGCTTAGTTTAATTGTTCGTAAATTATTACGTGTCCAGCATAATGTGACACGTTATTATCGAATAATCTTCTCACGGGTATGATTTTATGTACTTAACCGTTTAGGGGTGTTTCAACTGACCCCCTTAAAAGGGACTTCGTCCCAAGTCTTACTTCCTTAACCGTTTTTCCATTCTCATTAAACCTTGGGATCAAGTCCCGTATATCATGATTCTCCCTACTCAGGTGTGCTTATAAGCACCATGCTACATTAGTGGCTTTACATAAGTTTTCCTAATAGTTCAAGGTATTAGCACGGTATATATACCATGTTGGGGTGTAAACCAAAGGTACACAATATTCATTCGTAACAGAATGTACATACCAATACATACCATTCACATACACACAATCCCAAAACACACAACCTACCAACCAACAACGTGTGGTTGTAGGAATACAACATAGTGGGAGGATCAAGTCCCGAATTCGTTCTCTCTAACCAAGGGATCATGTCCCGCCAATTCCACAGTTCTATTTCAATTTTGTGCTTATAAGCACAACGCCACATCTGTGGCTTCACCCAATTATCAATAATATTTCGATGTACCAGTAACACTCATGTACGGTACTCATAAGCAATCAGATGAATAAGTCATTCATTCATAACCACAATGCATTCAAACCAATCCACACACATAGCATCCAAACAACACCACAAAACGAGCAATAACTCAGTAAAAACGCAACGCGCCTACCCCCCTTAAAAATGGATTACGCCCATGTAATCCTTATTATACCATCCTAGAACCCTGGTTCAAGATGTTTAGCTCTCGTGGAGCATTCTAGTTCCTATGCATTGTAACTCACATTATAGCCTCATCAAAGGTCTTGACCATGTTAAGGAGTAGTTTCTGTCTCAACGATACTTATCGGTTTCCATACCGATCTATAACGGATTCGGGTTTAGCCTCTCTAGGGTTTAGGTATTGGCCGATAGGTCACTTGTTATTCGTCTGGAAAATGTGAGATACGGTCCACCAGCTTCTGCTGTGCGACTCTGATTTCGTTCAGGTTTATTTTTTCCTCACTATGTCTTCCAAGGTGGTACATGGCTTAATTGTATCCTTATCATTTAGGAATATAGGCCTCTTGACTGCCGTGGGGCAGTTGAATTTATGCACGATTTTGGTGGCATGTAATATGTCTATCCATTTTCTTTGGTGGTCGGATATTCATTCTTTTAGTGCGCTTTTAAGCGTCTGCGTTATTCTTCCTAGCTGCCCTTTAGGTTTATTTCCATATATGCTTGTAGTAACGATTTAGTGCTAGATGTTCTTCAATATTACAAACGTGTCGTTGTTACGACAACATGTTAGGTTTATATTCCCAACCATTATTAGACCTTCCTTCGTTTTTAAGTAACCTTTATTTTTCAGCTCGACTATGGCCTTGCCACTGCTGGTTGACCTCAATTAGTTCAGTCACAAGGTTATCGAATTATACATGTTACAAGCTTTTATGATTTCAAGCTATTTTACATAGGATGTTTAGTTTTCTCATCATCTCATCATCATTATTGTTCTTATGTCCCGCCAGGAACTAAGGTAATTGACTACTATCGGCTACATATTGCATTTGATTGCGATTGTATATATTTTACGTGGTAACTTTTGGGTTAATAGTAACATCACACCATTTCAAATCCTCTCATATCTGTATACTCATGTGTTTATCCCGAATTTTCGAGCCATGTATCCATGTATTTTATGTGGTTTCAACACCGCTTCCTTTGCATTTTTACTTATCCAACTTATAAACTTTCACCTAATTGTAGTTTATGTGTCCACTTGTAGGGGGTTTCGAGAATCATCCCACACTGACGTGATCAGCGTAAGTGTCGGACTACCTTTTCACCCCAATTTGTGCGTACTGTCCCGTGACCTGGCCAGGGTCAAGTTCAACTTTGCACGTCCGATTTAAACGATCAAACAATTATTCACATTTGAATTCTTATGCCACTCGTTTCTAGTCCTCTGGCAATCAATTCATTGACTAGTGTCACCATCTAAGCCTTTAGATTAATCGTTCAATTCTTTAACTGTACATACCTCTAGGTGTGTACATATTTATATATATTCGTTCATCCATGTATATATATTCCCATGTGTTATAATCCTCTTGATTTATATATAGATTCCCATATAAGTGTTCCCACAAGTTTAATGATATACTAGTATATACATTGATATCCTACGGGTATTATTCATTCTTTGCATTTAGTCAATTTGGGTATACACCGGTATACTTCCAAATTCTCGTATTATTCCTATTATCCTCAACACCTCCAAACTAATATAGAATTTGCAAAATGATTCTTTACTTATTTTAACCCATCAATTACTTCCTCCCTTAAGTCCATTAATCTTGTTTAAAGTTTCCAAATTTCAATACCCACTTATTCCAAAATATTTGGTTTCCTCCTGATATTTTTCCTCCTCATAAATATTTGACTGATTTTTCTTGTTGGCCCGATTAGGCTCCCTTCAATATGACTTAAGCTTTATTCCGTTTTCCATTGTAATATATATATATATATATATATATATATATTTTCTGGGTCTCGTAACCCTTCTGTTACTTCCTCATTATTATTCTTTGTTCACCGGTGGTAGAAACAGAGGTGAATGACCAGTTGTGTTCACCAGTTTCAGCTGTCTGAGATTGAGAGACTTAGAAGAATAATTGAATAAAGAAGAAGGAAGGAGGTGGTATTGTGTTTCGCAGGTAATGTAGAGAATGAAGAGAAACGTGAGAAGGAGCAGGGAATTTATTAATTACGTAATATTATACTTTAGTGTGTAAAATTGTGTCATGCTTCGTTAAGCATTATAGGTTGTACCAATTTTATGGTGTCTTGTTTCCTTGTTTTACGAGAGGTTTTCTTAAATTACCCTCTCAAGTGTTCAAATTGCAAATTTATCTTAATCCCATCCTTGGCTTAATTAATTGCGTATTTGAGCTTTATTTATTTTATAAATTTTAGGGTATTTCGGTCCTCTTTGCTTGTGAGGCAGGGTCCTATCGACTGCTAAGCATGTCGACCCAAGTTGTCGCTAAAATTGGTCCCTCCACGGGTATTATCCTTTTGGCAACGTCTATTGTATAGTATAGTCTTTTCTTCTCGGGTTGATTGTATAACATTAAGTAGATGCCAGATCGGGTTTCCCCGAGTAAGAGGAGGCTTTCTACCTCTCTAGCGTTCTTTCTCTGAATTTAAGAGACAATTAAGGATGTGAAGGTTGGGTGTAGGTGTTGGTTAGGTATCCAGTATTACTGGGGAAGAACCCTAACTAACGCGCCTCACGTACTACCCCGACCCTTAACACACTGTCAGAATTCCTAATTCCAGGCGTTCCTATACTCGGTACTTCTCTGTTCCAGTCATCAGAGCGTAACTACGCTCTGATACCACTTTCTGTAACACCCCCAAATAAAACATCCAGTAATACAAACGTCGCACCTAAACAACGTCACGGTTAACTACGCAGCGGTATAAACATCATCCGGGTGTCACAAACGCCAACCACCCACGTGGTTGACAGACCACGTTACCAATACTAAGTTACGGTCTGTATGACTGGAAACAGCCTTCAACCCAAAACTCATATACAATACAAGATACAATTCCAAATACCGAGTGTCTACAATAATAACACCAAATCGTAATCTGAGAATTACATCTCGGGTTTAGTAACAACCCATACACTAAACATACTACATTCAAAAGTTATGCCCTGATGGACTACCCCCATGGTAGCCATCCCGCCTACGCTCCGTTATCGTTCGGCACAATAGCTGAAAAAATGGGTGTAAAGGACTCAGCAAACGCTGAGTATGAACGTGTGTAGCCTGTATGTTGCCGGGCCACACGACTACTTGGTCGAATATTATTAAGTCAACTTGCATGCTATAATAAAGCAGTAAAGCAGGCCACAATACATTATGGTTTCATACACACTCAAAGGTAGCAAGGTATTAACAACAAGCAACCAAGCACAACATACTAGCGTCATAGCCACATCACACACAACCAAGCACAACAAGCTGCTAGTATCGCAACAACAATCATGTACATATAAACGTGTGCATAGGTACGTTATACTCCGGATCCTCACTATGGGATCATTCGAGCGTTGTGTGATTATATTTCTTTTCTCTTGCTCTCATAATGTGTATTACTTTCTCTTCCCTTGCACCAAGTCTGGGGATATAGTTAGATCCCGTGACCATATCATGTAGGTGCCAATCTTTCCTTGTTTCCTTAAGGATTAATTGTGAATTCTTTTATCACCGCAATTTGGAGAACGTCATGTCCATAGCCAATCTTCCATTCCCGGGTAGCTCTCTCTCTCTCTCTCTGTTGTTTTTAAATGTTACTAGCCACTGCCCCGGATACCAAGGGTCCGTCTCCCTATTCCTTTTCAATGTTACTAGCCTCTGCCCCGGATACAAAGGGTCGTCTCCCTATTCCTTTTCAATGTTACTAGCCTCTGCCCCGGATACAAAGGGTCCGTCTCCCTATGCCTTTTAATGTTACTAGCCTCTGCCCCGAATACAAAGGGTCTGTCTCCCTATGCCTTTTAATGTTACTGGTCTCTACCCCGATACTAAGGGTCTGTCTCCCTATTCCTTTGAATATTATTGGTCTCTACCCCGATACAAAGGGTCCGTCTCCCTATTCCTTTTTATATTATTGGTCTCTACCCAGGATACAAAGGGTCCATCTCCCTATTCCTTTTCAACGGGTATTGGCTTATCATTATCATTGATAGTTCGACACCATAGTGGGTGTCATTAGAGGTCCTCTATAGTTAAGAGGTGTTTTTCCTTTATGTAGTACCTTTGTTTTGTTTACGAGGTTCGTTGTGTTTCATCTCAAGGTTTCATCAACGAGAAGGGACTACACTACTGTGTGCACGCAAGCAATATGCATAATAATAGCAAGCGGGTAAACAAGGAAAATAAGCAATCCATTCACATGCCTTACACAAGCTCACAACAGACAAATAAGCACGGTAAAACAAACATCCGTTTTCATGCATTAGTCTTGTGGTCATAATCAAACAAGGCACACAAGCACACAAGCCGTGTAACACGGCAACATACGAACCACACATGTCCATACCTTAATTGAAGCAAGAGTCGCCTCACACACGGGGTCCCGGTCGGCGTTCGTTATGGCCCTAACGTTAATTAAAACAACATATCAGTTTATGATTTCATGTGACAACCATTGTGAACGTTTCCTAGTTTATCTCAACTTATCGGGTGTTGTTCCCTAGGTGAATTTTCGAGTACTCAACTTATACGAGTCCTTAGAACTTTTCAGGTAGTACCCTTAACCTTCATCCCACTCCTAGAGCATTTACATCGACACTTTACCCATTAACTAAGTTCTCTTCTTAACTAACATTTTTAGAGTACTTTACGCACCATCTTGTGACAAGTTACTTATGAAGGATTTTATGTCGCCTAAGATGTATTCCAAGCACCAACATGTAACAAGTGTAACCAAGGAGGAACTTAATTCACCAAAGGTGTATCCCCACCTTAGCTAAGTAGGTTAGCAATAATCATAATAATATATTCTTTAAAATACCCCTAAAACCTATTTATACAGAACCCCAAACGTTCTAAATCTGAAACACAATACCCATGTAATACCTTAACCAACTTCACTTTTAATGTAGTAATTGAAGTCTAACCCTCTCAACATTCCTCGCTAACCCAGCTATATTTATTAGCTATTATTTGGGTTCATTATTAAACTAGAATCACACTTATAATACCCTTGTAACCTAGTTATACAAAAGCTATAACATTATCGAAATCTGAAGCCACACTTACATATTTCTTCTTAGTTCTTGTTCCTAGTTAGTTCAACCGATAGTTAATTCCTTCTCACAGTATTTACCCCACTGAATATGGGTGTTAATCATGTTTTAACCCAAGACTAAACCACTAAGGCACTCACTAACTTCAGTATTTAATAACAAAACAGCAACTACTGAAATCTGAAACCAAAATCAGAAAACAGAAAACAAAAACCTATGCATAACCTCTTCCATCTTTTATGTCTGTTTGACGGTCTCCTAACCTCCCCCATGGATATCCCAATCTATCTGAGTGTATTAGCAACGATTTGGGTGGATTATTAACCAAACACAATACTCTTAACATATCTGTAAATCAGTTATACAGAGAACAATCAAAACAGAAAAACTGAAGTATGCACTGATATATATTCTTTTCCTATTGTTGTATGTCTGTTTAATAAGATGACTCCAGGTGCATTCCCCAAATCATGTAATCACTTCATTAATCGTGTGAATAGGGTTTTTTTTTCATCTTAACAACAACCTAAAACAGCTGACAAATCCACAGAACTCACTCATACAGAAAACTAGAAACTGAAATTGAAATTTCTGTTATATTCTCCTCTTATTCTTGCTGTTAGGTTGCTACACTGATTTCTAATCTTCCAACTGAATATACCGGCTTAGTTAAACATTATCAATGTAGTGGATTCATTATCAAGCCATGACAATATTGTTAATGCTACTGAGACTTACCCTTACTGACACACTCAAAGTCGAAACTGAAACGAAAACAAGACAGGAAAACTGCTACCTTTTTTTTTGTTTG